>JACEFZ010002258.1:85000-471217 GCA_014155875.1 Cepaea nemoralis
AGAGGATATGTGGGTGGGTGAATGTGTGCAGGTTAGGAGATGGTGGGGGATGTTTGTAGGTGTGGGCTCGGGATCTGTGAGTGGGCTGGGGGAGATGGGAGATTATGTGGGTGGGTGCGGAATTTGTGTGTGGGTAGATGCGGAATATGTGAGTTGACGGGGAGATGTGTGTGTGGCTGAGGAATGTGTGTTTGGCTGGGTGGGTGGAGGTGTGTGGGTGGAGGAGGATATGTGGGTGAGTGATTGTTGGTGGGTAATGGGACGGGTAGAGGATATGTGAGTGGGTGGGGAGATGTGTGTAGGTAGGGGATGTGTGGGTTATTGAATGTATGTGTGCTTGGGGTGTGGGTGGATGGGATGTGTGGTGGGTGAGAGGTGTGTGTGGGTGGGGAGATGTGTAGGTGTAGGGATGTGGTGGATGGGTGGGGGAATGTATGTGTGTGTGGGTTATGTGTGTGGTTGGGTGGGGGAGTTGGAGTGAATGGGGGATGTGTGGGTGGGTGGTGGATGTGTCTCATAACATAGTAATATGCATTGTTTATGTTTACAAAATTCATGTGACAATGTTTTTTTTCCTATGCACTGTTGATGAAAGAAAGCTGAGTGAGTGGAAGGGCCGAATGTAAGACGGGCCTGCGTGCCCAATTTGTTACCCTTTGAAAATAAAGTCTGTTCGTTGTTCGTACGTTCGTTCTCTCGTGTTATCTCTCGTGCTATCTCTTGTGTTCTCTCGTGTTATCTCTCGTGTTCCCGGGAAGGTGGAAGGTTAACCCGGTCAACAAATGCCCGCAGAAGTCGGATGTGTCGGCTCTGCTGTAAACAGGCACAACGCAATCATGTCCGAGAAAAATAAACAACTCCGGATGAACACAGAAGAAGATCTCTCGTGTTATTTCTTCTGTTATCTTGCATGTTATCTATCGTGTTATATCTCGTGCTATCTATTGTGTTATCGCCGTGTTATCTCTCATGTTATCTCTTGTGTTATCTCTCGTGTTTTTTCTCGTGTTATCTTTCGTGTTATTTCTCGTGTTATCTTTCGTGTTATTTCTCGTATTATATCTCGTGTAGTCTCTCGTTTTAAATCTCGTGTTATCTCTCGTGTTATCTTTCGTGTTATCCCTCGTGTTATCTCTCCTTTTATCGCTCGTGTTGTCTCTCGTGTTATCTCCAAACGAAATGGGCAAGCATGTCCATCTTGTCGATTGTTTTCAGACAGATCACCCATCTACTACATAGATCACTCATCTTCTACATAGATCACTCATCTACTACATAGATCACTCATCTACTACATAGATCACTCATCTACTACATAGATCACTCATCTTCTACATAGATCACTCATCTTCTACATAGATTACTCATCTAATACATAGATCACTCATCTTCTACATAGATCACTCATCTTCTACATAGATCACTCATCTTCTACATAGATTACTCATCTAATACATAGATCACTCATCTACTACATAGATCACTCATCTACTACATAGATCACTCATCTTCTACATAGATCACTCATCTTCTACATAGATCACTCATCTTCTACATAGATCACTCATCTAATACATAGATCACTCATCTACTACATAGATCACTCATATACTACATACATCACTCATCTTCTACATAGATCACTCATCTTCTACATAGATCACTCATCTACTACATAGATCACTCATCTTCTACATAGATCACTCATCTTCTACATAGATCACTCATCTTCTACATAGATCACTCATCTAATACATAGATCACTCATCTAATACATAGATCACTCATCTTCTACATAGATCACTCATCTAATACATAGATCACTCATCTTCTACATAGATCACTCATCTAATACATAGATCACTCATCTAATACATAGATCACTCATCTTCTACATAGATCACTCATCTAATACATAGATCACTCATCTAATACATAGAGCAGTCATCTAATACATAGATCACTTATCTTCTACATAGATCACTCATCTAATACATAGATCACTCATCTTCTACATAGATCACTCATCTAATACATAGATCACTCATCTAATACATAGATCACTCATCTTCTACATAGATCACTCATCTAATACATAGATCACTCATCTTCTACATAGATCACTCATCTAATACATAGATCACTCATCTTCTACATAGATCACTCATCTAATACATAGATCACTCATCTTCTACATAGATCACTCATCTAATACATAGATCACTCATCTAATACATAGATCACTCATCTAATACATAGATCACTCATCTAATACATAGATCACTCATCTTCTACATAGATCACTCATCTAATACATAGATCACTCATCTAATACATAGAGCAGTCATCTAATACATAGATCACTCATCTAATAAATAGATCACTCATCTTCTACATAGATCACTCATCTAATACATAGAGCAGTCATCTAATACATAGATCACTCATCTAATAAATAGATCACTCATCTTCTACATAGATCACTCATCTAATACATAGAGCAGTCATCTAATACATAGATCACTCATCTAATACATAGATCACTCATCTAATAAATAGATCACTCATCTTCTACATAGATCACTCATCTAATACATAGATCAGTCATCTAATACATAGATCACTCATCTAATAAATAGATCACTAACATGCTATATAAATCATTCATATACGACATAGATCACTCATATGCTACATAGACCATTCATATACTACTTACACCATTCATATACTATATAGATGTTTCACATACTTCATATATCACTCATCTACTATATAAATCATTCATATACTACATAGACATATAATTCATGTTCTACGTAGACAATTAACTCATGTATTATGCAGACAGATAACTAATCTACCTTACAGACATATAACTCATCTATAATACAGAAATAGATAATTTACCTATCACACAGAGATAAGTAACGAGTCTATCATACAGAGAAGATAATTCATCTAGCATAGAAATACACAACCCATCTGCTACAAGGATAGATAACTCAACTACTGCAGAGAAGATAACTTATCTACTACAGAGAAAGACAACTCATCTACTACAGGGATAGATAACTCATCTACTACAGGGATAGATAACTCATATAATACAGGGTTAGATAACTCATCTATCACAGAGAAAGATAACTCATCTAATGCAGGGATAGATAACACATCTACCACAGGGATAGATATCTCATATACTACAGGGATATCTAACACATATACTACAGAGAAAGATAACTCAACTACTACAGGGATAGCTAACTAATCTACAAGAGAGAAAGATAACTCATCTACTACAGAGAAAGATAACTCATCTACTACAGGGCTAGTTAACTCATCTACACTACAGGGCTAGTTAACTCATCTACCACAGGGATAGATAACTCATCTACCACAGGGATAGATAACTCATTTACCACAGGGATAGATAAATCATCTACTGCAGAGAAAGATAACTCATCTACTACAGAGAAAGATAACTCATCTACTACAGAGAAAGATAACTCTTCTACTACAGAGAAAGATAACTCTTCTACTACAGAGAAAGATAACTCAATTACTGCAAGGATAGATAACTCATCTACCACAGGGATAGATAACTCATTTACCACAGGGATAGATAAATCATCTACTGCAGAGAAAGATAACTCATCTACTGCAGAGAAAGATAACTCATCTACTACAGAGAAAGATAACTCATCTACTACAGAGAAAGATAACTCTTCTACTACAGAGAAAGATAACTCAATTACTGCAAGGATAGATAACTCAGCTACTACATAGAAAGATAGCTCATCTACTACATAGAAAGATAACTCTTCTACTACAGGTAAAAATAACTCATCTACCTTAGAGATATATAATTCATCTACTACAGAGGAAGATAACTCATCTACTACAGAGGAAGATAACTCATCTACTACAGAGAAAGATAACTCATCTACTACATGGATAGATAACTCATCTACAATAAAGATAGATAACATATCTTCCACAATCACAGACAACTGATCTAGCAAAGATGCAACCACTCCAGCAATGTTGCAAGTACAATCTGTCAACAGAAAACTTATAACGCTTTTAACTCCCTGGCAAAACCTGGGGAAAAACAGCCAACTCGAGGGATAGCGAGTTCTGGTCCGAGCTGTGCGCGAGTCGCGGGTACAAGCTGGAAAACCTACCCCGCGCGCCAGGGTGAGCGCACTTAGGCGACAGGCACCGCTTTAATACCGGTTTTTCTCCCTGTACAACCTACCCGGGACGTTTGTTTGGGGCCAGATAATCGAGCCAGCGGTCGAGTGCTGGAAACGTGGCTCCTCGAGGGATCGCACAGTGTCGCGCTGGGGACATGAAGTAAGGTCTTACACTTGGGATATTTAACTTTCATGTTCTTGGAACTTGTGTTGGTTAAAACAACGTGCCAATAATTCGAGGAAATGTTCTGTTGTTCCTTAAATTCCTTGTTAATGTGAACTAATAACATTGTAGTGTATATGTGGTAGTATATAGGCATCTAGTGTATCATGTTATCGTGCTGCAATATGTAGCGTCGTAATCTAACACATTGTAGAGACGTAAAGTCAGTCAACATCCATTGAATAGTCTTAAGACGCATTATGCACATGATGTGTGTGGACCAATCAGCATGTCGTGGGTGATGCTATGCTAGACTGGAGAGGAAGACTATAAGGGTGCCAGCATGTAATATTACACACACACACACACACACACACAAACAACAACACACACAATGCACGCACGCACACACGCACACACGCGCGCACACACACACACACTAGGGGTTGTGGAACCGTGTGGTTATAGCTCCCAACGCTCGACCGTCCGCGGAAGTAGCCCGATATGCTGACTCTAGATCCTGCGCCACTTGGTCATTGTTAAATTCGCCGTTTTGTGTTAGGACATGTGACATTCTGGTTGTTTAGTCAGTTGTGTTTGTGGTAGGGAATGTGACATTCTCTTTGTTTAGACAGTTGTGTTTGTGGTAGGGAATGTGACATTCTCTTTGTTTAGTCAGTTGTGTTTGTGGTAGGGAATGTGACATTCTCTTTGTATAGTCAGTTGTGTTTGTGGTAGGGAATGTGACATTCTCTTTGTTTATTCAGTTTTGTTTGTGGTAGGGAATGTGGCATTCTCTTTGTTTAGTCAGTTGTGATTTTGGTAGGAAATATAACATTCTGATTGTTTAGTCAGTTTTGTTTGTGGTAGGGAATGTGACATTCTCTTTGTTTAGTCAGTTGTGTTTGTGGTAGGGAATGTGACATTCTGGTGGCTTAGTCAGTTTTGTTTGTGATAGGGAATGTGACATTCTTGTTGCTTAATCAGTTGTATTTGTGATAGGAAATGTGATATTCTGGTTGTTTAGTCAGATGTGTGTGTGATAGGAAATGTGCCATTCTGGTTGTTTAGACAGTTGTGTTTATTTGCTCACAATCGCATATCTTCTTGTAGACACACAGTGCAGTGTACGGATAAATACACGGACTCAACCCCACAGATCCAGCTGCACAGTTTTATAAGTTTACCAGTGTCATTCCAATTATGTAGCCACACGGATTTAACTCTTATGGTCTAGTCTTATTGTTATAAGTATTCCAGTACCATTCAACCGATTAACTACACCGATTTAACTATACAGATCTAGTCCTACTGTTATAAGTATTCTATTGGCATTCTTCACATGCAACTACACGGATTTAACTCTTCCGATCTAGTCCTTATGTTATAAGTGTTACAGTGCCAGTCTACCGTGTAACAACAGCGGTGCTAATGATACAGCACCTGGCTCCACATATACCACCAACGTTCAGCTGTCTGCAGCAACAACACTGGAATATCTCCTCAGGAATGGCCAATGTCGTGGACACATGTTACAATTCTTGGGGGACAACAATGGCTGGAGATGAGACGCCCTAGTGAAGAGAATGTCCGATTTACCGGGTCAGTTTCGTAAGCAGGCGAAGGCCGACATTCGGGTGTTGTTTGTGCCAGGGATGCGGCGTGGACAGAAGATAAACCACTTTAGTGTGGACATGTGTGCCAATTGATGGGGTATTGCCAGCCGTGGACAGGCTGTCTCTGTCCAGCTGTCTACAAATTGTCTCTGTCCAGCCGTGGACAGTTTTTCTATGTACTGGGGAGACAATTAATTTCTCACTTGACAGAAACCGCAAACTTGGATTACTCGATGTTACTTGGATGATACTGTGTGGTTACTAACTTGTTACTGTGCGGTTACTGAGGTGTTACTGTGCGATTAGTGACTTGTTACTATGCGGTTGTCGAGTTTGTACTGTGTGGCACCTCAGTCGGTTTTGGATTACATTGTCGCTTCTGTTTGCTCCTTCAACATCGGATAATCAAGACGTGTGTGGACTGGTGACGTGGATTATTTAAGTTATCATTTCTGACGTGGGTCACCTGTCCCAGGACTCCACTCCACAACAGGTGAGACATAATCATCATCACCACCATCACCTTCGTTGTTTCATTGTTATCATCATCATAATCATCGTTGTTTCATGGTGTACAAAGTAGCTTAAAATTGATTTGAGCAGATCATCTTCTACACTTAGCTTTAATGGTAATCCCTAGGAGATGTTGTTGTAGGGGTGTGAGATGTTGTTGTAGGGGTGTGACATGTTGTTGTAGGGGTGTGACATGCTGTATGGGTGTGACATATTATTGTAGGGGTGTGAGATGTTGTATGGGTGTGACATGTTGTTGTAGAGGTGTGACATGCTGTTGTAGGGGTGTGAGATGTTGTTGTTTCAAATTGACGAGCAACCAGGAGAGACATTCTTCCATTTCAACTTGATGTACAGGTATATTGAGGGTAAAGTTTCAAGTATATAACAGGAAACACTAATATGATTTGTGTACATTGAGAAATGACGAGAAAAAACAAAACAAATTTAACATAGAAGTACAGAACCGATTTGACATATTTTCAGATCTAGAGGTCCTATTTCAAGATGTCGATGATCAATTGGAAATGTTGAAGAATTCAATCAGTTTGGCGGCAGAAACAACTATTCCAAAAATTAAAGAATGTGGGTCGTAAAAAATGGATGACTGAAGAAATTTTACAACTAATGGAAACAAGAAGACTCAACAAACATAATTCTGCCAAATATGAAGATATTCACAGACAAGTCAGAATATTATGTAATGAAGAAAAGAAGCATGGCTTGAGTAAAATTGCATAGAAACTGAAGAAAAACACAACATTAAAAATAACAAATCAATGCACAAATCTAAAAGCAAAAGATGAGAAAATCATAATAGAAAAAGATCAGATTCTACATGTATGTTCAGATTATGTGTAAAACCTTTATGATAATAACAGAGATGAACAGTATGATATTCGAATTAATAATGAAGCACCACTAATTTTGAAGATGAAAGCTTGGGATGTTCGTAAACATATGAAAGCTGGCAGGACCCCCGGTTCAGATAACATCACAACAGAAATGACTAATGCTTTAGAAGAATATGGAATAGATCAAGTCACCAGACTGTTGAACACATTATACCGGAGATATACCTTCTGAATTATGTAATTCTGCATTTATTGTAATCCTAAAGAAATCAGGAGCCTTGGAATGTGATCAACATCGAACAATTAGTATAATGAGTCACATCACGAAGATTTTGCTACGAATTATCATGCAAAGAGTTAGGAGGATAATACAACCTGAAATAGGAGAAGACCAATGTGGGTTTGTAGAAGGCAAGGGTACAGTAAATGCTGTGTATGTGCTTCGACCAGTTATTGAACGCTCCATAGAAGTAAACAAAGATATACATCTTTGCTTTATTGACCACACAAACGCTTTCGATATAGTAAGACATGTCAACATGGTAGATATGCTTTCAGATCTACAAATTGATGGGAAAGACATTAGACATTAAAAAAAAACATATATTGGAAACAGCAAGCTGCCATAAGGATTGATAATGAAGTGAAACAATATCAGCCTAATAAGAGAGGTGTGAGGCAGGGATGTGTAATGTCTCCACATCTGTTTTCCCTATACAGTGAAAATATATTCAGAAATGTAGAAGATATACATGGAATCATCATCCGAGGACGAAACATCAATAACAATAGAAATGAAGATGATACAGTATTGATTACAGACAATGAGCAGGATCTGCAACAATTAGTATATCTGGTTGTTGCACACCGTGAACAACTAGGGTTAGAATTAAATTGTAAAAAGACACATATTGTGGTCGTCACAAGGAAGAAAGAAATACCACAATGTAATGTACAAGTAAATGGAAATATTCTTCAACAAGTTAATCGATAAAATTATCTCAGAACAGTCATAACATCTGATGGGAGATGCCTTGAAGAGATTAGAACAAGAATCGCCATGGTGAAAGCAGCCTTTAGCAAGATTACAAACATACTGACCAATAAAAAGATGTCAATTGAAACGAGAAAAAGAGTGTTGAGGTGCTACATAGAGCCTGTGCTTTTGTATGGGTATGAAACTTGGACAATGAGCAGTCAAGCTGAAAAACATCTGATCGCTGTGGAAATGTTGTTTCTGAGATGAATGCAAATAAATCCACGGAGAGACAGAAAAACTAATGACCAAGTATTACTAGAAACAAATGAACATCGTAGATTGATTAGAGAAATTAGATTAGACAGTCAACATTTTTGGGCATGTTATGAGAAGAAGTGAATTGGATGGAGATCTTGGTAACAACTGGCAAGATCGAAGGGAGCATACCAATGGGAAGACCGAGAAGTAAATACCTGGATGGCTTGGCCACATGGCATGGTCGAGACAAGAACACTGAGCTGATCCACGACTCTGGTGATCGAGTGAAATTGCCAGTCATGACCGCCAACACTTTCCGGCATGGCACATGATGGATGGTGCAACCAGAAGAGGAATTCTTCCATTTCAACTTGACGTGCAACCAGTAGAGGCATTCTTCCATTTCAACTTGACGTGCAACCAGTAGAGACATTCTTCCATTTCAACTTGACGAGCAACTAGTAGAGACATACATCCATTTCAACTTGACGAGCAACCAGGAGAGGCATTCTTCCATTTCACCTTGACGAGCAACCAGTAGAGACATTCTTCCATTTCAACTTTGCGAGCAACCAGGAGAGACATTCTTCCATTTCAACTTGACGAGCAACCAGGAGAGGCATTCTTCCACTTCAACTTTGCGAGCAACCAGGAGAGACATTCTTCCATTTCAACTTGACGAGCAACCAGGAGAGGCATTCTTCCATTTCAACTTTGCGAGCAACCAGGAGAGACATTCTTCCATTTCAACTTGATGAGCAACCAGGAGAGGCATTCTTCCATTTCAACTTGACGAGCAACCAGTAGACACATTCTTCCATTTCAACTTGACGAGCAACCAGGAGAGACATTCTTCCATTTCAACTTTGCGAGCAACCAGGAGAGGCATTCTTCCATTTAAACTTGATGAGCAACCAGGAGAGGCATTCTTCCATTTCAACTTGATGAGCAACCAGGAGAGACATTCTTCCATTTCAACTTGACGAGCAACCAGGAGAGGCATTCTTCCATTTCAACTTGACGAGCAACCAGGAGAGGTATTCTTCCATTTCAACTTGACGAGCAACCAGGAGAGGCATTCTTCCATTTCAACTTGACGAGCAACCAGGAGAGGCATTCTTAAATTTCAACTTGACGAGCAACCAGGAGAGGCATTCTTAAATTTCAACTTGACGAGCAACCAGGAGAGGCATTCTTCCATTTCAACTTGACGAGCAACCAGGAGAGGCATTCTTCCATTTCAACTTGATGAGCAACCAGGAGAGGCATTCTTCCATTTCAACTTGATGAGCAACAAGGAGATGCATTCTTCCATTTCAACTTGACGAGCAACCAGGAGAGGCATTCTTCCATTTCAACTTGACGAGCAACCAGAAGAGACATTCTTACATTTCAAATTGATGAGCAACCAGGAGAGACATTCTTCTATTTCAACTTGACGAGTAAGCAGGAGAGACATTCTTTCATTTCAGCTTGACGAGCAACCAGTAGAGACATTCTTCCATTTCAACTTGACGAGCAACCAGGAGAGTCATTCTTCCATTTCAACTTGACGAGCAACAAAGAGATGCATTCTTCCATTTCAACTTGACGAGCAACCAGTAGAGACATTTTTCCATTTCAACTTGACGAGCAACCGGGAGAGGCATTCTTCCATTTTAACTTGACGAGCAACCAGGAGAGGCATTCTTCCATTTCAACTTGACGAGCAACCAGTAGAGACATTCTTCCATTTCAACTTGACGAGCAACCAGGAGAGGCATTCTTGCATTTCAACTTGACGAGCAACCAGGAGAGGCATTCTTCCATTTCAACTTGACGAGCAACCAGGAGAGGCATTCTTCCATTTCAACTCGACAAGCAACCAGGAGAGGCATTCTTCCATTTCAACTTGACGAGCAACCAGGAGAGGCATTCTCCCATTTCAACTTGACGAGCAACCAGGAGAGGCATTCTTCCATTTCAACTTGACGAGCAACCAGGAGAGACATTCTTCCATTTCAACTTGACGAGCAACCAGGAGAGGCATTCTTCCATTTCAACTTGACGAGCAACCAGGAGAGGCATTCTTCCATTTCAACTTGACGAGCAACCAAGAGAGGCATTCTTCCATTTCAACTTGACGAGCAACCAGGAGAGGCATTCTTCCATTTCAACTTGACGAGCAACCAGGAGAGGCATTCTTCCATTTCAACTTGACGAGCAACCAGTAGAGACATTCTTCCATTTCAGCTTGACGAGCAACCAGGAGAGGCATTCTTCCATTTCAACTTGACGAGCAACCAGGAGAGGCATTCTTCCATTTCAACTTGACGAGCAACCAGGAGAGGCATTCTTCCATTTCAACTTGACGAGCAACCAGTAGAGACATTCTTCCATTTCAACTTGACGAGCAACCAGGAGAGACATTCTTCCATTTCAACTTGACGAGTAAGCAGGAGAGACATTCTTTCATTTCAACTTGACGAGCAACCAGTAGAGACATTCTTCCATTTCAACTTGACGAGCAACCAGGAGAGGCATTCTTCCATTTCAACTTGACGAGCAACCAGGAGAGGCATTCTTCCATTTCAACTTGACGAGCAACCAGTAGAGACATTCTTCCATTTCAACTTGACGAGCAACCAGGAGAGACATTCTTACATTTCAACTTGACGAGTAAGCAGGAGAGACATTCTTCCATTTCAACTTGACGAGAAACCAGTAGAGACATTCTTCCATTTCAACTTGACGAGCAACCAGGAGAGGCATTCTTCCATTTCAATTTGACGAGCAACCAGGAGAGGCATTCTTCCATTTCAACTTGACGAGCAACCAGGAGAGGCATTCTTCCATTTCAACTTGACGAGCAACCAGGAGAGGCATTCTTCCATTTCAACTTGACGTGCAACCAGTAGAGACATTTTTCCATGTCAACTTGAAGAGCACCCAGTAGAGGCATTCTTCCATTTAAACTTGACGAGCAACCAGGAGAGGCATTCTTCCATTTCAACTTGACGAGCAACCAGGAGAGGCATTCTTCCATTTCAACTTGATGAGCAACCAGGAGAGGCATTCTTCCATTTCAACTTGATTAGCAACCAGGAGAGGCATTCTTCCATTTCAACTTGACGAGCAACTAGGAGAGGCATTCTTCCATTTCAACTTGACGAGCAACCAGGAGAGACATTCTTCCATTTCAACTTGACGAGCAACCAGTAGAGGCATTCTTCCATTTCAACTTGACGAGCAACCAGGAGAGGCATTCTTCCATTTCAACTTGATGAGCAACCAGGAGAGGCATTCTTCCATTTCAACTTGATGAGCAACCAGGAGAGGCATTCTTCCATTTCAACTTGACGAGCAACTAGGAGAGGCATTCTTCCATTTCAACTTGACGAGCAACCAGGAGAGACATTCTTCCATTTCAACTTGACGAGCAACCAGTAGAGGCATTCTTCCATTTCAACTTGACGAGCAACCAGGAGAGGCATTCTTCCATTTCAACTTGACGAGCAACCAGGAGAGACATTCTTCCATTTCTACTTGACGAGCAACTAGGAGAGGCATTCTTCCATTTTAACTTGATGAGCAACCAGGAGAGGCATTCTTCCATTTCAACTTGATGAGCACCCAGGAGAGGCATTCTTCCATTTCAACTTGACGAGCAACCAGGAGAGGCATTCTTCCATTTCAACTTGACGAGCAACCAATAGAGACATTCATCCATTTCAACTTGACGAGCAACCAGGAGAGACATTCTTCCATTTCAACTTGACGAGTAAGCAGGAGAGACATTCTTCCATTTCAGCTTGACGAGCAACCAGTAGAGACATTCTTCCATTTCAACTTGACGAGCAACCAGGAGAGGCATTCTTCCATTTCAACTTGACGAGCAACCAGGAGATACATTCTTCCATTTCAACTTGACGAGCAACCAGGAGAGGCATTCTTCCATTTCAACTTGACGAGTAACCAGGAGAGGCATTCTTCCATTTCAACTTGACGAGCAACCAAGAGAGGCATTCTTCCATTTCAACTTGACGACCAACCAGGAGAGGCATTCTTCCATTTCAACTTGACGAGCAACCAGTAGAGGCATTCTTCCATTTCAACTTGACGAGCAACCAGGAGAGACATTCTTCCATTTCAACTTGACGAGCAACCAGGAGAGTCATTCTTCCATTTCAACTTGACGAGCAACAAAGAGATGCATTCTTCCATTTCAACTTGACGAGCAACCAGTAGAGACATTTTTCCATTTCAACTTGACGAGCAACCGGGAGAGGCATTCTTCCATTTTAACTTGACGAGCAACCAGGAGAGGCATTCTTCCATTTCAACTTGACGAGCAACCAGTAGAGACATTCTTCCATTTCAACTTGACGAGCAACCAGGAGAGGCATTCTTGCATTTCAACTTGACGAGCAACCAGGAGAGGCATTCTTCCATTTCAACTTGACGAGCAACCAGGAGAGGCATTCTTCCATTTCAACTCGACAAGCAACCAGGAGAGGCATTCTTCCATTTCAACTTGACGAGCAACCAGGAGAGGCATTCTCCATTTCAACTTGACGAGCAACCAGGAGAGGCATTCTTCCATTTCAACTTGACGAGCAACCAGGAGAGACATTCTTCCATTTCAACTTGACGAGCAACCAGGAGAGGCATTCTTCCATTTCAACTTGACGAGCAACCAGGAGAGGCATTCTTCCATTTCAACTTGACGAGCAACCAAGAGAGGCATTCTTCCATTTCAACTTGACGAGCAACCAGGAGAGGCATTCTTCCATTTCAACTTGACGAGCAACCAGGAGAGGCATTCTTCCATTTCAACTTGACGAGCAACCAGTAGAGACATTCTTCCATTTCAGCTTGACGAGCAACCAGGAGAGGCATTCTTCCATTTCAATTTGACGAGCAACCAGGAGAGGCATTCTTCCATTTCAACTTGACGAGCAACCAGGAGAGGCATTCTTCCATTTCAACTTGACGAGCAACCAGTAGAGACATTCTTCCATTTCAACTTGACGAGCAACCAGGAGAGACATTCTTCCATTTCAACTTGACGAGTAAGCAGGAGAGACATTCTTTCATTTCAACTTGACGAGCAACCAGTAGAGACATTCTTCCATTTCAACTTGACGAGCAACCAGGAGAGGCATTCTTCCATTTCAACTTGACGAGCAACCAGGAGAGGCATTCTTCCATTTCAACTTGACGAGCAACCAGTAGAGACATTCTTCCATTTCAACTTGACGAGCAACCAGGAGAGACATTCTTACATTTCAACTTGACGAGTAAGCAGGAGAGACATTCTTCCATTTCAACTTGACGAGAAACCAGTAGAGACATTCTTCCATTTCAACTTGACGAGCAACCAGGAGAGGCATTCTTCCATTTCAATTTGACGAGCAACCAGGAGAGGCATTCTTCCATTTCAACTTGACGAGCAACCAGGAGAGGCATTCTTCCATTTCAACTTGACGAGCAACCAGGAGAGGCATTCTTCCATTTCAACTTGACGTGCAACCAGTAGAGACATTTTTCCATGTCAACTTGAAGAGCACCCAGTAGAGGCATTCTTCCATTTAAACTTGACGAGCAACCAGGAGAGGCATTCTTCCATTTCAACTTGACGAGCAACCAGGAGAGGCATTCTTCCATTTCAACTTGATGAGCAACCAGGAGAGGCATTCTTCCATTTCAACTTGATTAGCAACCAGGAGAGGCATTCTTCCATTTCAACTTGACGAGCAACTAGGAGAGGCATTCTTCCATTTCAACTTGACGAGCAACCAGGAGAGACATTCTTCCATTTCAACTTGACGAGCAACCAGTAGAGGCATTCTTCCATTTCAACTTGACGAGCAACCAGGAGAGGCATTCTTCCATTTCAACTTGATGAGCAACCAGGAGAGGCATTCTTCCATTTCAACTTGATGAGCAACCAGGAGAGGCATTCTTCCATTTCAACTTGACGAGCAACTAGGAGAGGCATTCTTCCATTTCAACTTGACGAGCAACCAGGAGAGACATTCTTCCATTTCAACTTGACGAGCAACCAGTAGAGGCATTCTTCCATTTCAACTTGACGAGCAACCAGGAGAGGCATTCTTCCATTTCAACTTGACGAGCAACCAGGAGAGACATTCTTCCATTTCTACTTGACGAGCAACTAGGAGAGGCATTCTTCCATTTTAACTTGATGAGCAACCAGGAGAGGCATTCTTCCATTTCAACTTGATGAGCACCCAGGAGAGGCATTCTTCCATTTCAACTTGACGAGCAACCAGGAGAGGCATTCTTCCATTTCAACTTGACGAGCAACCAATAGAGACATTCATCCATTTCAACTTGACGAGCAACCAGGAGAGACATTCTTCCATTTCAACTTGACGAGTAAGCAGGAGAGACATTCTTCCATTTCAGCTTGACGAGCAACCAGTAGAGACATTCTTCCATTTCAACTTGACGAGCAACCAGGAGAGGCATTCTTCCATTTCAACTTGACGAGCAACCAGGAGATACATTCTTCCATTTCAACTTGACGAGCAACCAGGAGAGGCATTCTTCCATTTCAACTTGACGAGTAACCAGGAGAGGCATTCTTCCATTTCAACTTGACGAGCAACCAAGAGAGGCATTCTTCCATTTCAACTTGACGACCAACCAGGAGAGGCATTCTTCCATTTCAACTTGACGAGCAACCAGGAGAGGCATTCTTCCATTTCAACTTGACGAGCAACCAGTAGAGACATTCTTCCATTTCAACTTGACGAGCAACCAGGAGAGGCATTCTTCCATTTCAACTTGACGAGCAACCAGGAGAGGCATTCTTCCATTTCGACTTGACGAGCAACCAGTAGAAGCATTCTTCCATTTCAATTTGACGAGCAACCAGGAGAGACATTCTTCCATTTCAACTTGACGAGCAACCAGGAGAGACATTCTTCCATTTCAACTTGACGAGTAAGCAGGATAGACATTCTTCCATTTCAACTTGACGAGCAACCAGTAGAGACATTCTTCCATTTCAACTTGACGAGCAACCAGGAGAGACATTCTTCCATTTCAACTTGACGAGCAACCAGGAGAGGCATTCTTCCATTTCAACTTGACGAGCAACCAGGAGAGGCATTCTTTCATTTTAACTTGACGAGCAACCAGTAGAGACATTCTTCCATTTCAACTTGACGAGCAACCAGGAGAGGCATTCTTCCATTTCAACTTGACGAGCAACCAGTAGAGACATTCTTCCATTTCAACTTAACGAGCAACCAGGAGAGGCATTCTTCCATTTCAACTTGACGAGCAACCAGGAGAGGCATTCTTCCATTTCAACTTGACGAGCAACCAGGAGAGGCATTCTTCCATTTCAACTTGACGAGCAACCAGGAGAGGCATTCTTCCTTTTCAACTTGAAGAGCAACCAGGAGAGGCATTCTTCCATTTCAACTTGACGAGCAACCAGGAGAGGCATTCTTCCATTTCAACTTGACGAGCAACCAGTAGAGACATTCTTCCATTTCAACTTGACGAGCAACCAGGAGAGGCATTCTTCCATTTCAACGTGACGAGCAACCAGTAGAGACATTCTTCCATTTCAACTTGACGAGCAACCAGGAGAGGCTTTCTTCCATTTCAACTTGACGAGCAACCAGGAGAGGCATTCTTCCATTTCAACTTGACGAGCAACCAGGAGAGGCATTCTTCCATTTCAACTTGACGAGCAACCAGGAGAGGCATTCTTCCATTTCAACTTGACGAGCAACCAGGAGAGGCATTCTTCCATTTCAACTTGACGAGCAACCAGTAGAGACATTCTTCCATTTCAACTTGACGAGCAACCAGGAGAGGCATTCTTCCATTTCAACTTGACGAGCAACCAGGAGAGGCATTCTTCCATTTCACCTTGACGAGCAACCAGGAGAGGCATTCTTCCATTTCAACTTGATGAGCAACCAGGAGAGGCATTCTTCCATTTCAAGTTGATGAGCAACCAGGAGAGGCATTCTTCTATTTCAACTTGACGAGCAACCAGGAGAGGCATTCTTCCATTTCAACTTGACGAGCAACCAGGAGAGGCATTCTTCCATTTCAACTTGACGAGCAACCAGTAGAGACATTCTTCCATTTCAACTTGACGAGCAACCAGGAGAGACATTCTTCCATTTCAACTTGACGAGTAAGCAGGAGAGATATTCTTCCATTTCAGCTTGACGAGCAACCAGTAGAGACATTCTTCCATTTCAACTTTACGAGCAACCAGGAGAGGCATTCTTCCATTTCAACTTGACGAGCAACCAGGAGAGGCATTCTTCCATTTCAACTTGACGAGCAACCAATAGAGACATTCTTCCATTTCAACTTGATGAGCAACCAGGAGAGGCATTCTTCCATTTCAACTTGACGAGCAACCAGTAGAGACATTCTTCCATTTCAACTTTTCGAGCAACCAGGAGAGGCATTCTTCCATTTCAACTTGACGAGCAACCAGTAGAGACATTCTTCCATTTCAACTTGACGAGCAACCAGGAGAGGCATTCTTCCATTTCAACTTGATGAGCAACCAGGAGAGGCATTCTTCCATTTCAACTTGACGAGCAACCAGGAGAGGCATTCTTCCATTTCAACTTGACGAGCAACCAGGAGAGGCATTCTTCCATTTCAACTCAAGGTTGTTAGATCTTCCTTCACCTGCTCTGACGGGTAATTGTTGTTATCTTCACCGTGTTTCAACTTGTAAGTGAATCCAATGTGCCGGAAAATTAGACGCTTCCCACATAGTTCACTGAAAGGATACCATACTAGAATACAAGTGTGCCAGTTGAACGGGCAGGAACACGTCATTAAATGCTGTGAACGTGACGTCATATCATATCTTCGTCGACTTGGTGGCCGCAGACTGCACATCTGTGTTGTGGTCACATGCTGTTCTGTCTTGCAGGTCCGGTCTGCTACTTCAGAGCTTAGTTTCTCGCGTCGTTACTTGGACAATATATGGTCCGCGGCATCTCTTAGTGGAGGGGACAGAACTGGTGTACCATCTCTTAGAATGGGGGGCGGGAGGGGGGAGACAGACTGGTATAACATCTCTTAGTGGAGGGGCCAGAACTGGTGTAACATCTGTTAGTGGAGGGGACAGAGCGAGTGTAACATCTCTAAGTGGAGGGGAAAGAACTTGTGTAACATCTGTTAGTGAAGGGGACAGAACTGGTGTAACATTTCTTAGTGGAGGGGACATAACTGGTGTAATATCTCTTAGAAGGGGAGACAAAACTGTGCCTGCATATCTTGTAAGCTGGGTTAGAACTGATGATACACGTCTTGTTAGAGATGGACAGAACTGGTGATACATCTCATGGCAGAGTGGACAGAAGTGGTGATACATCTCTTAGTGGAGGGGACATAACTGTGCCTGCATATCTTGGTGGCTGTGATAGAACTGGTGATACATCTCTTGTTTGAGTGGACAGAACTAGTGATACATCTCTTGGTAGAGTGGACAGAACTGGTGATACATCTCTTGTTTGAGTGGACAGAACTAGTGATACATCTCTTGTTTGAGTGGACAGAACTAGTGATACATCTCTTGGTAGAGTGGACAGAACTGGTGATACATCTCTTGTTTGAGTGGACAGAACTAGTGATACATCTCTTGGTAGAGTGGACAGAACTGGTGATACATCTCTTGGTAGAGCAGATAGACCCGTGATACATTTCTTGGTAGAGTGGACAGAACTGTTGATACATCTCTTATTAGAGTGGACAGAACTGGTGATACATCTTTTGGTAGAGTGGACAGAACCGTTGATACATCTCTTG
This sequence comes from Cepaea nemoralis, assembly GCA_014155875.1. Classification (NCBI taxonomy): domain Eukaryota; kingdom Metazoa; phylum Mollusca; class Gastropoda; order Stylommatophora; family Helicidae; genus Cepaea; species Cepaea nemoralis. Next base: position 103,390 of record JACEFZ010002258.1, read on the forward strand.
GCAGAGTGGACAGAACTATTGATACATCTCTTTGTAGAGTACGACAGGTTAATGTGATGCAGGTGTGGTCTCGGGAGTGTGTGTGTGTGCTGTCTACGTATGATGTTGTTGAGGCAGATATGGTCGCGGTTGTGTGTGCAGTCTACAGATGGTGTTCGTGATCCAGAAACGTGTGGGGTTCTTCTCTTTATATGTGCGTGTGAATGTTTATATGATTGTATGTGCATATCATTGTAGAGTGTTTACATACGTGAATGTGCGTGCGATTGTGCTAGCTCAGAGATGTGGTTTTTTATATCTCATTGACTTCATCTCATGGTAATTAGATTAGTGATCAGATTACCTTCCACGCTGCAATAGCAAAAACTAAAACAAGAAACAACTTGACACCAATGAATCAGTGACATGCGGCCTGTGACACTGACAGATGTACACCTGGTTTACCAGGCCTTGGTACAGTTGTTGTTGTTGTTGTTGTTGTTGCTGCTGCTGCTGCTGCTGCTGCTGTTGTTGTTGTTGTTGTTGTTGTTGTTGTTGTTGTTGTTGAATTCTTCTCCCACTGTCTCGGCTGTTAGACAGTAATTGTGTGGTGTACGTGAGGTATAGATACTCCCACACACGAGCTGGACCCGGGCCATTCAGCACAAATTATGTGATTATGGACCACACATGTGTGAGGTCCCGAAAGTTGAACAGTATTTGTGTGGTTATCTTCCACGAACGTGTGGGAACCCACTCGTCTTTCCTTTGCACTCTTGACATCGGGTAATTCTTTTTCTACATCATACTCTTCTCTGCCTCCCGCTCTTCTTTCTCTGGCTCTCTCTCTCTCTCTCTCTCTCTCTCTCTCTCTCTCTCTCTCTCTCTCTCTCTCTCCCACTCTTCTCTCCATCTCAAATTTCAAACCTGTCACTCGTATCCCTATTCTAATCTTAATCCCACACTTCTCTCTACTCATCTTTCTCTCCGACTATTCTCTCTCCCCTCACTCCCACTGACTACTCACTCACTCCCACTGCCTGTTCCCTCACTCCCACTGCCTGTTCCCTCACTCCCATTGCCTGTTCCCTCACTCCCACTGCCTGTTCCCTCACTCCCACTGCCTGTTCCCTCACTCCCACTGACTACTCACTCACTCCCACTGCCTGTTCCCTCACTCCCACTGCCTGTTCCCTCACTCCCACTGCCTGTTCCCTCACTCCCACTGCCTGTTCCCTCACTCCCACTGCCTGTTCCCTCACTCCCACTGCCTGTTCCCTCACTCCCACTGACTACTCACTCACTCCCACTGCCTGTTCCCTCACTCCCACTGCCTGTTCCCTCACTCCCACTGCCTGTTCCCTCACTCCCACTGCCTGTTCCCTCACTCCCATTGCCTGTTCCTTCACTCCCACTGCCTGTTCCCTCACTCCCACTGCCTGTTCCCTCACTCCCACTGCCTGTTCCCTCACTCCCACTGCCTGTTCCCTCACTCCCACTGCCTGTTCCCTCACTCCCACTGCCTGTCCCTCCTCAAGTCTCCTCCCCGCCTGCACTCCTACAGAGGATGTTGCTGCGGATACGGCCAAGTCTGCCTTCAGGAGCAGCTTTCATCAGCTCATATCGTGTGCATAATCTATATATAGACAATCAGTTCTAGAACCTCAATGAAGGGAGTGGCCAGGGATATGAGAGGGGAGAAGAGAGCATGAGTGATGACAGAGAGGTCACGACAGAGCAAGCGACATGGAGGGAGGTATTACAGCTGTTGGAAGACATGGAGAGCAGAGAGAGATATTACAGCTGCTGGAAAAAATGGAGAGAGGAGGGAAATATTACAGCTGTTGGAACACATGGAGAGAGGACGGAGATATACAGCCGCTGGAAAACATGGAGGGAGGAGGGAGATATTACAGCTGCTGGAATACGTGGAGAGAGGAGCTAAATATTACAGCTGTGAAACGCATGGAGAGAAGAGGGAGATATTACAGCTGCTGGAACACATGGCGAGAAGAGGGAAATATTACAGCTGTGAAACACACGGAGAGAGAAGAGAGATATTACAGCTGCTGGAACACGTAGAGAGAGGAGGGATATATTACAGCTGTGGAACACATGGAGAGACGAGGGAGATATTACAGCTTCTGGAACACGCGGAGAGAGGAGAGAGGTATTACAGCTGTTGGAAGACATGGAGAGCAGAGACTGATATTACAGCTGCTGGAAAAAATGGAGAGAGGAGCGAAATATTACAGTTGGTAGAACACAAGGAGAGAGGGGGGAGATAGGCCTATTACAGCTGTTAGAATACATGGAGAGAGGAGGGAGATATTACAACTACTGGAACACATGGAGAGAGGCTAGAGATATGACAGCTGTGGAACACATGGAGAGAGGAGGGAGATATTGCAGCTGCTGGAACAGGTGGAGGGAGGAGGGAGATGTTGCAGTTGTGGAACACAAGGAGAGAGGAGGGAGATATTACAGCTGTCGGAACACATGGAGAGCGGAGGGAGATATTACAGCTGCCAGAACACATGGAGAGAGGAGGGAGATATTACAGCTGTTGGAGCACATGGAGAGAGAGAGGGAGATATAATAGCTGCTGGAACACATAGAGAGAGGGGGAGAATGGAGAGAGGAGGGAAATATTACAGCTGTTTGAGCACATGGAGAGAGGAAGGAGATATTACAGCTGCTTGAACACTTAGAGAGAGGAGGGAGATATTACAATTGCTGGAACACTTGGAGAGAGGAGGGAGATATTACACCTGTGGAGCACATGGAGAGATGAGGGAGATATTACAGCTGTGGGGCACATGGAGAGAGGACGGAGTTATTACAGCTGCTGGAACACTTAGAGAGAGGAGGGAGATATTACAATTGCTGGAACACTTGGAGAGAGGAGGGAGATATTACAGCTGTGGAATACATGGAGAGATGAGGGAGATATTACACCTGTGGAACACATGGAGAGATGAGGGGGATATTACACCTGTGGAACACATGGACAGATGAGGGAGATATTACACCTGTGGAACACATGGAGAGATGAGGGAGATATTACACCTGTGGAACACATAGAGAGAGGAAGGAGATATTACAACTGCTGGAACACTTAGAGAAAGGAAGGAGATATTACAATTGCTGGAACACTTGGAGAGAGGAGGGAGATATTACAGCTGCTGGAACACTTGGAGAGAGGAGGGAGATACTACAGCTGCTGGAACACATGGAGGCGTTGTTGACAGCAGAAGACTAACAAACCAGAACACCAGAGGCAAACGATGGCAGCGAAAGTCGCTCGCTTAGAACCTTCTGTACCCCCCTCCCCACCCCACCCCCACCCCCGCCCTATTTCCTCTGTGTCTATCTGTGCGTATTTATGTCTCTGTGTCTATGTGACTGTCTGTGTGTATGACTGTCTGCCTGTGTGTATGTCTGTGTGTATGACTGTCTGTCTGTATAAATGTATGTGTGTATGTCTGTTTGTGTGTATGACAATCTGTATGTGTGTATATATGTGTGTCTGTCTGTGTGTTTGTCTGTCTGTCTATGTGTATGTCTGTTTGTGTATATGACAATCTGTGTGTATGTATGTGTGTCTGTCTCTTTATGTGTATATCTGTCTGTGTGTATGTCTGTGTGTATGTCTATGTGTATATCTGTCTGTGTGTATGTCTGTGTGTATGTCTATGTGTATATCTGTCTGTGTGTATGTCTGTTTGTGTGTATATCTGTGTGTCTGCCTGTGTGTATGTCTTTTTGTGTGTATGTCTGTGTGTCTGTCTGTATGTATGTATGTCTGTATGTATGTCTGTTTGTGTGTATGTCTGTGTGTCTGTCTGTATGTATGTCTGTATGTATGTCTGTTTGTGTGTATGTTTGTGTGTCTGTGTGTATGTCTGTTTGTGTGTATGTCTGTCTGTGTGTATGTCTGTGTGTATGTCTGTGTGTATGTCTGTTTGTGTGTATGTCTGTGTGTCTGTCTGTGTGTATGTCTGTCTGTGTGTATGTCTGTCTGTGTGTATGTCTGTCTGTGTGTATGTCTGTCTATGTGTATATCTATCTGTGTGTGTGAGTCTGTTGTGAATCTGTGAATCTGTTGTGGTGTGTGAGTGGGGGTATGTGGGGTGGATGAGTAAGGGTATCTGTGTGGGTGGGAATATTGTGTGGTATCTGGGTGGGGGATATGTGTGTGGTGTGTAAGTGGAGATGTGTTGGTGAGGGATATGTGTGTGTGTATGTGTGGTGCGTGGGTTGGGAATATTGCGTGGTAGGGGTGTATGTGATGTGCGGGTGGGGGATTGGGTTAAGGCATGTGTGGGTGGGTGGAAGTTGTATGTGTGAGTGGTGGGGTGTGTGTGAGTGGTTTGGGGATGTATGGGTGGTTAGGGAGATGTGTGTGTGTGTGTGTGGGGGGGGGGGGGGAACATGTCAGTTGGTTGAGATGTGTGTGTATGGTTTGGGGATGTGCGATGTGTGGGTTGGTGGGGGATTGTGTGCGTGGGGAGGGGAATATGTGGTCGATGGAGATGTGGCTGGGGGATGGGTGGTTTGAGGTGTGGGTGGGGAGATAATGTGTGGGTTAGGATGTGGATGGGCGTGGGATGTATGGGTTAGTGGGGGAATGTTTGTGGGTGGCGAGTGTGTTTTGGTTGGGGGATCAGATGAAGGTAGTGTGTGTGGGTGGGGGTCGGTTGGTGGGGTATATGTGTGTCCCTGGTGTGCGTGTGTGTGGGTAGGTGGGGGTGTGTGTGTGGGTGGGTTGATGTATGGATAAGTGGGAGATGGGCCTCATAACATGTTAATAAGCCTTGTTTATGTTTGCAACATTCATTTCACAATGTTTATTTTTCTTCCTATGTAAATGTATAATGCTCTTGATGAATGATAGACGAGTGATTGGAAGGGCCGAATGTAAGACGGGCCTGCGCGCCCAATTTGTGACCCTAATAAAGTTGATTTGATTTGAAGTTGATTTTTATGTCCGTCTGTGTGTCTGTCTGTGTGTCTGTCTGTCTGTGTGTCTGTCTATGTATATGTCTGTCTATGTGTATGTCTGTCTATGTGCATGTCTGTCTATGTGTATGTCTGTGTGTCTGTCTATGTGCATGTCTGTCTATGTGTATGTCTGTCTATGTGTATGTCTGTCTATGTGTATGTCTGTCTATGTGTCTGTCTGTGTGTATGTCTGTCTGTGTGTCTGTCTGTGTGTCTGTCTGTGTATGTGTATGTCTGTCTATGTGTATGTCTGTCTGTGTGTCTGTCTGTGTGTCTGTCTGTCTGTGTGTCTGTCTATGTATATGTCTGTCTATGTGTATGTCTGTCTATGTGTATGTCTGTCTATGTGTATGTCTGTCTGTGTGTCTGTCTGTGTGTCTGTCTGTCTGTGTGTCTGTCTGTCTGTGTGTCTGTCTATGTATATGTCTGTCTATGTGTATGTCTGTCTATGTGTATGTCTGTCTATGTGTATGTCTGTCTGTGTGTGTCTGTATGTCTGTCTATGTGTATGTCTGTCTATGTGTATGTCTGTCTGTGTGTATGTCTGTCTATGTGTATGTCTGTCTGTGTGTATGTCTGTCTGTGTGTATGTCTGTCTATGTGTATGTCTGTCTATGTGTATGTCTGTCTATGTGTATGTCTGTCTATGTGTATGTCTGTCTATGTGTATGTCTGTCTATGTGTATGTCTGTCTATGTGTATGTCTGTCTATGTGTATGTCTGTCTATGTGTATGTCTGTCTATGTGTATGTCTGTCTATGTGTATGTCTGTCTATGTGTATGTCTGTCTATGTGTATGTCTCTCTGTGTGTCTGTCTGTCTATGTGTATGTCTGTTTATGTGTATGTCTGTCTATGTGTCTGTCTGTCTATGTGTATGTCTGTCTATGTGTATGTCTGTCTATGTGTATGTCTGTCTATGTGTATGTCTGTCTGTGTGTCTGTCTATGTGTATGTCTGTCTATGTGTATGTCTGTGTATGTGCATGTCTGTCTATGTGTATGTCTGTGTCTACGACTGTCTGTGTATATGTTTTTTCTGTGTGTATGTCTGTCTATGCGTACATCTGTTTGTGTGTATGTCTATCTGTGTGTATTACTGTTTGTATGTCTGTCTATGTGTATGTCTTTTTGTGTGTATGACTGTCTGTCTGTATGCATGTATGTGTGAATGTCTGTGTGTCTGTCTGTATGTTTCTGTGTGTGTGTATTTCTGTCTATGTGTATATCTGTCTGTGTGTATGTCTATGTGTATGTCTGTTTGTGTGTATGACTGTCTGTGTGTATGTCTATGTGTATGTCTGTTTGTGTGTATGCCTGTCTGTGTGTATATCTATCTATGTGTATATCTGTCTGTGTGTATGTCTGTGTGTATGTCTGTGTGTATGTCTGTGTGTATGTTTGACTATGTGTATGTCTGTTTGTATGTATGTGTGTATGTCTGTCTCTGTGCATGTATGTGTGAATGTATGTGTGTGTGTGTGTGTGTGTGTGTCTGTGTGTATGTCTATGTGTATGTTTGTATGTGTGTACATCTGTTTGTGTGTATGTCTGTGTGTAAGTCTGTCTGTATGTACGTATATATGTGTGCCTGTATGGTGTCTGTCTGTGAGTTTGTCTGTCTGTGTGTCTGCCTATGTGCATGCCTGTCTGTCTGTCTGTGTGTATTCTGTGTCTGTCTGTCTGTGTGTATGTCTATGTGTATGTTTGTATGTGTGTACATCTGTTTGTGTGTATGTCTGTGTGTAAGTCTGTCTGTATGTACGTATATATGTGTGCCTGTATGGTGTCTGTCTGTGAGTTTGTCTGTCTGTGTGTCTGCCTATGTGCATGCCTGTCTGTCTGTCTGTCTGTCTGTCTGTCTGTCTGTCTGTCTGTCTGTCTGTCTGTCCGTCCGTCTGTGTGTATGAATGTACGCCTGTGTGTATGACTGTATGTATGTCTGTCTGTGCGTATGTCTGTCTGTGCATATGTATATGTATGTTGTCATCGTCACGAGTGCTAACTTACTCATACCCACCCCGTGCTGCTCTCCTCGCTAACTCACCGACCCTACTAGACCCCAACATACCTCAATAGACCCCCTTTGACCACCAGCGGGAGCCTGTACTCAAACTTCACTTTCTAGAGACGTTAGAAGTGGCACGACAATCGTCATTATCACGTGAATTATTAATGAGCAATATTTGGAACCGAGCGAAAAATCTAGCCAATGGCTGTAGTGTTGGCATCGCCTGGCTCAGTTGTTGCCTGAAATTATTGCCTGGCAGATATCGCTGGGGTAGGGGCAGCCACGGTATCATCGTGACAAAAGTGGGTTGTTGGGGCACCGAGGCAGAGATCAGGGCGAACATCTGTCCTTGTGCCCACAATCTGTTGATTTAAGAGTTGGAAATCTTGTAGATTAGACGTTTCTAGTCTGGAGCTGTGTGGTAGTCTAGAGCCGTATGGGAGTCTGGGGCTGTGTTAAGAGTCTGGAATTGTGTAGAAGTGTCGCAGTCTGTGTTTCCATCTGTTGTAAACAATATAAGATAACACCAAATAATGCAGCTTTCCATCCATCATGTGCCATGCCGGTAAGCGTGGGCGGCCATGTTCTGCCATCTCACTCGATCACCAGAGTCGTGGATCAACTCTGTGTTTCTGTCTCGACCATGCCACAAGGCCAAGCCATCCAGGTACTTGCTTCTAGATCTTCCCCTTGGTCTGTTCCCCTCGATCTTACCAGTTGTCACCAAGTTCTCCAAATCATTTCTTTTCATAACATGCCCAAATAATTGTGACTGTCTACGTCTAATGTCTCTAATCAGTTTACGATCTTCATTTGTTTCTTGAAGGACTTGTTCATTGGTCTTTCTGGCTGTCCATGGTATTCTTTGCATTTTAATTCAGCTTTACAGATCACAATTAGGGAAAACACAGGACGTTGCGGCGCCTACCCTTCATCAGTAAACACAATACACAACATATAAACAAGGGAAAGACACTGCAGTGACTACATTAAGGCAAAAGCACGGAATGCGAAGAATGGACAGATGAAAAAATAAAAGTAATGAGACTAAAATGGAACTGTTTTTAGAAAATGTGCAACTTATCACAGAGTCTGTGATACTAACATTTTTTCCCCCAGTCTGTTGGAACTATATTCAGATTTTTTACACATGTCGTTGTGGCTGTCTATAAATGAGATGTTTTACAGATGTCGTTGTAGCTGTTTATAAATTAGATGTTTTAAAGATGTCGTTGTGGCTGTCTATAAATGAGATGTTTTACAGATGTCGTTGTAGCTGTTTATAAATTAGAGTTTTACAGTTGTCGTTGTAGCTGCTTATAAACTAGATGTTTTAAAGATGTTCTTGTCGCTGTTTATTATCGAGATGTTTTACAGATGTCGCTAAATATGTTTACACATTTAGATCTTTCACAGGTGTTCTATTAAACCATTTTAACTGTCATTATGTTGATCAATGTTGCAGACGTATTATCAAGCCATGTTAACGTTGATCAGCACGAGACGTAGTCATGTGATCTGTGGTCACGTGGATATTTTATAATAACGGCTTACTGGCTTCGATGTCAGCTTCGATTACAGATATGACGTCGCGGCAAACTATTTTAACACTTATCATATCAGACGTGTTACAGACGTGGCGTCGCGGCAAACTATTTTAACACTTATCATATCAGACGTGTTACAGACGTGGCGTCGCAGCAAACTATTTTAACACTTATCAGACGTGTACGGACTTTTTCAGTAAGCCATTGCTATGTTATATGTTATACTATGTTATATTATATGGTATACTGTGTTATGTTATATGGTATGTTATGTTACGTTATATGGCATGTTATATTATATAAATCGACATCACCGCACACCGGGTATCCCCACGCATGCTCAGTCCTCCGATGCAGCAGCCTTCTCACAGAATCTCTACTCACTGACTCACTGTTCCCATGAAGGGTCGGTTGTAGTGCCTCCTCATGGTCCTCCTAGACGGCGTTGATGTTCCTGGCTAGGCTTCACAGCCAATTCGGCATGTAAAGCACTTTTAAGCCATCAAGCCATTTTAACGTTGATCGTACTGAAACGTGCTACACGTGCGGCCATGAGTGGCTGTAACGTTGATCGTACTGAAACATGTTACACATGAGGCCTTGAGTGGCTGTAACGTTGATCTTACTGAAACATGTGTGAAGACAGGATTCGGCAGACTGCGCGGAAGAAATCATTGTTGATTCAACGGGCAAGACAACGTTTACCTGCAAAGCGTTGTGGAAAGTAATGAGCAAGGCAAAGGCACGTAGAGCGCCCTGGTCATCCACTGCACCTGTATTCGTCTCCAGTCGACTTGAATTGTCTTGCCACTGGACTCACATGGATTCAGGCGAGAGAGTGAGCTCGACGAATTGCACAACTCTTCCTCACTTTAATGCAATTCATAGCGCAAGTCATTCTTCATCCAACTTCATATATCACCTTCAAGCCCTGTGGCGATGGGCGAGCGGCAAAGCGGCAGGCGTGGGTACGCTGGCAGGCGTAGTCGCAGACCTGCACACAGGCGGCTCAGGCCATATGGTCGTCTTCTACTGACCGCAGCAGCAGTGGGATTCGGAAGCCCCAGAGCGACTGAACAGCCCTCTATAGGAAAGCACGGCTCACCTCCATAACTTGAGGAAGGGACTAGAAAAGGTGCTCTAAAAGTCTGCACCATCATTACCTAACTATCTAGCCGCTGTTGGTCGGTACCCTATACTGTGGTCGACATACAAAATAAAAACAGGTAAAGCTAAAAGGGCACACCGTATTCCTTTAACAATCGGAACTTGGAATGTCCGCACCCTACATGACAGAGACGGCGCGTCGGGTCCAGAGAGACGAACAGCACTGATTGGGAGAGAGCTGGGCAGGTACAACATCTACATTGCAGCCTTGAGAGAGACATGACTTGCAGAGGAAGACCAAATCTGTGAAGTAAGTGCCGGCTACACATTCTTCTAGAGGGGAAGGAAAGGCGAGGAATGACGCCAGTAGAGTGTGGGATTTGCCATTAAGTCGGTCTTGGTTGGCAAACTAGCTGAATTCCAAGGCTATAAACTTCAGACTTACGACCATTAAGTTGCCCCTGCTGAATGGAAGGAAGCATGTAACCATCGTGAGTGTCTACGCACCAACCATGACCAATGAAGATAACGTCAAGAACAAGTTCTATGAGGACCTGCACAATGTATTAACATTTGTTCCCAGAGGAGACACACTTACACTCCTTGGGGATTTCAATGCTAGAGTAGGAACTGACACCACCTCTTGGAGTGGCATTATTGGAAAGCACGAAGTTGGAAATTGTAACAGCAATGGACTCCTCCTCCTCCAGACATGTGCCGAAAACGATCTCCTGATTACCAACAACATTTTTCGTCTTCCCATGAGAAAAAGGACATCGTGGACCCTCGCTCGAAACACTGGCACCTCATTGACTACGCCATCGTCAGAAGGAGTGACAGACAAGACGTTCGAGTGACAAAATCCATGTGTGATGCTGAGTGTTGAACAGACCATCGTCTCATTATCTCGAAAATAAACATACAAATCAAACCACCACGGTGTCCTCAAGGGGTTAAAATGTAAAAACATAAAAACAAAAACTATAAGTCACCCACCTAAACAGCAAGAAAATGCAGCTGCTGTTTGAAATTATGCTGGACGACCGCCTCAAGCACAATGTTGCAGCTAAAAAGGATGCGGAAATAGAGTGGAGAGCCCTAAAGGACATAATTTACAACACTGCTATGGGAATCATGGGTCCAGGACCCTCCCCCCCCCCTCCCCCAAGCCCGCCACACCCCCCCCCCACCCCCCGAAAGCATAAAGACTGGTTTGATGACAATTCCGAAGACATCAACCAATTGCTGGCCGAGAAACATCTTCTCCTCAAGGCATATTTGAATCCCGAAGTCAACATATATTTTAAAAAAAGATGCCTTCAATAACATTCGGAGAGTAGTGCAGCAGAAACTTCGGCACGTGCGGGTTTCTTGGCTGACCAAAAAAGCTGATGAAACTCAAGGCTTTGCTTCAATCGCCTCACGGCCCATCTCGAACAAGGTCTTCTTCCTGAGAGTCAATGTGGCTTCAGAAAAGAACGAGGAACTGTTGACATGATTTTCGCTGCAAGGCAGCTGCAAGAGAAATGTCAGGAAGAGAACTCTGAAATGTTCTCCACTTTCAGTAACCTTACTAAGGCTTTTGATACAGTCAGCAGAGAAGGATAATGGAAGATTATGGCAAAATATGGCTGTCCACAAAAGTTTGTCCAAATAGTGCTGCTATTGTATGGTATTTTTGCTATTGATGCAGGCAGGCATGGCCGGTCTCTCTGGATGAGGGGTTACGCCACTTTCTCCATAATCCCGTTTATCACGCAGAGTCTCGTAGCGAGCGAGAGCTGGGAGCGGTTCTACCCCCGCTGGTGACTTGCGGGATAACTGAGCCGGCCGCTCAGAAAGCAATGGCAAACTACTGAGCGTAATCTTGCCACGACATCAACAGACAGCTGAAAGATGCTGCTGTTGACAGCGATGTCCTGTAAAGGATATGCGAATAAAAAAAAAATGCAGGCATGTATCAATTGCTCTTCAAAGATTAAAACAACTGAATAAATTATGGAGTGGGACAGACAGAACTACAAAAATTAGATTTTTAAGAGCATGCAGCTTTCCCATTGCAACATACGCCTGTGAGACCTGGACACTTACAAAACAAGCTGAACAGCGCATAAATGCCTTTGAATATAAATGTTAAAGAGGAGTTCTAAGAATATCTTAGGTAAAGAAAAGAACAAATGCATCCATACTTCAAGAGCTGAATATTGAAGAAGATTGGCTATTAAAGACGATAAAACAAAGAAAATTGAAATATTTTGGTCACTTGAAACGTCACGGAAGTTTGGAGAGAACAATAATGGAGGGGTATATGCCTGGAAAGAGAGGAAGAGGAAGGCCAAAGATAAGATGAGTGCAGGATGTGGCGGATGATCTCCAGTTGGGTGTATCGGACGCGGGACATCTTGCTTATGATCGAGAGGTTTTCCGGACGGTTGTTATGGGAGCGAGGTTCTGCCAAGGACATGCTACTGAATGAATGAATGAATGAATGAATGAATGAATGAATGAATGAATGAATGAATGAAGGTAAGAGTACAGGAAAAAGGTGAACTGTCTAAGCCCTTTTCTGTCATCAATGGAGTGAAGCAAGGATGTGTCCTGGCACCAACACTGCTCAGTCTCATGTTTTCAGCTATGCTGGCGAATGCCTTCGAAAACAACGACATTGGAATAGACATCAAATACCACATGGATGGAAAGTTATTCAATCTCAGAAGGCTGAAAGCTAAAACCAAACCTAACAGCAATACAGTCAGAGAGCTCCTGTTTGCTGATGATTGCGCTTTATATGCCAACTCAGCGGCAGACATGCAACACAATGTTTCAGCTTTCTCACATGCCTGTGCCAACATTGGGCTCAATGTAGAAGTCTGTAGTTATGTACCAGCCAGCTCCAGGGAATAATCACACTGTGCCGAATATCAAAGTGAATGGTTGTAGACTAAGTGTTGTGGACAAATTCACCTATCTTAGCAGCACTGTGTCACAAGCTGCCACAATTGATGACGAAGTAAATGCAAAAATCTCCAAGGCCAGCGAGGCCTTTGGCAGACTGTACAAGAATGTATGGGACAGAAATGGAATAAGCCTGCAATCAAAGCTGAAAGTTTATAAAGCAGTTGTATTATCCACACTGCTATATGCTTGTGAAACCTGGACTGTTTATCAGCGACACGCTAGGAAATTAAACCACTGATGATATAGTTGGGGTTTCAACTAGGTGATAGACCTGGCTAGTGATGCCATAGTTTGGCGTTCAGGTAAGACCTGGCTAGTGATGACATAATTGCGGGTTCAGGTGGGTGATAGACCTGGCTAGTGATGCCATAGTTTGGCGTTCAGGTAAGACCTGGCTAGTGATGACATAATTGCGGGTTCAGGTGGGTGATAGACCTGGCTAGTGATGCCATAGTTTGGCGTTCAGGTAAGACCTGGCTAGTGATGACATAATTGCGGGTTCAGGTGGGTGATAGACCTGGCTAGTGATGCCATAGTTTGGCGTTCAGGTAAGACCTGGCTAGTGATGACATAATTGCGGGTTCAGGTGGGTGATAGACCTGGCTAGTGATGACATAGTTTGGCGTTCAGGTGGGTGATAGATCTGGCTAATGATGATATAGTTGAGGTTTCAGGTAGGTGATAGACCTGGTTAATTATGACACCTTTCTTTAGGGATGTTTAGTTGGTCGATCCCCGAAGTGCATTTGTTTCTACCGAGACACTGTCCTCATGTACAGGTGCCAGGTTGGAATCCCATTGTTTCTACCGAGTCAATGTCCTCATGTACAGGTGCCAGGTTGGAATCCCATTGTTGTCACTATAACTTTCAATCTGTATATTATCTGTTGTGTTCATATATGTCGGCGTCTTGTCTCTACTTCTATAAGACCCAGTCAATACCTGCACATTTATTGATGACGCTGAATTAGATGATCACCGTTGTATGAACACAGCCTGTTCTATAGCTGCCTGCAAGATTGGGGCTACTTGTACGGTATACATTTACGCTACTTGTACACGCTACTGAATGACACATTTACGCTACTTGTATACGCTACTGGACTACACATCTACGCTACCCGTACACGATACTGGACAATATATCTACTCTACCTGTACCGCTTCTGGCAACACCTGCACGCTACTTGTACAGGCTACTGGACAACACTTTCACGCTACTTGTACATGCTACCAGACAAGACAGTTACGCTACTTGTACATGCTACCAGACAAATCAAATCAATTTGATTTGATTTTGATTTGCTACCAGACAAGACAGTTACGCTACTTGTACATGCTACCAGACAAGACAGTTACGCTACTTGTACAGGCTACCGGACAACACATGCACGCTACTTGTACATGCTACCAGACAACACTTTCACGCTACTTGTACATGCTACCAGACAAGACAGTTACGCTACTTGTACATGCTACCAGACAAGACAGTTATGCTACTTGTACAGGCTACCGGACAACACCTGCTCACTACTTGTACATGCTACCAGACAACACCTGCTCACTACTTGTACATGCTACCAGACAACACCTGCTCACTACTTGTACATTCTACCAGACAACACTTTCACGCTACTTGTACATGCTACCAGACAATACATTTACGCTACTTGTACAGGCTACTGGACAAATAATCAATAATAAATGGTCACACTGTCATTCATCTCATCTTATCCCATCTTATTCCTCTTGTATCTTGCGGTGTTGAGGTGAAGCATAGAAAGCCCGTTTATGGGCTTCGTGTATGGAGATTCCCACGGGCTTTGTTATTCCTTCTGTCCATCATTTACGTGGCCGGCCTGTTCCTCTGCTTCCGTCTATATATCATTGCTAGTTGTGGTATACTGTTAGTTCGTAACATAATTGCATGGCCAAACCATTTTGCTTGCTGCCGTCTAATAAAATCTAGCGTCTTTATAACTCCACTTTAGTCCTGATTTCATCATTTTTAATCTTATCTCTTCTTGATACATTGAGTATTCTTCTCAGGAATCTTATTTCTGTTGTTGTGATTTTTCTTTTCTCTTTTTCTGTCATTGTCCAGGTTTGGCATTTGTAGCATAGAGTTGGTAGGAAGATTGTGTTGTAAAGTGCTTTCTTAGTAACTATTGATACGTGTTTGTTCTTTAGTATTGGTACCATTTGTCGAAAGAGTTAGTTTGCCTTATTGCATCTATTTTAGATCTCGTCTTCTGATTTGCCATTTGATGATATTACACTTCCTAGGTATTCGGCAGACTGCGCGGATGAAATCATTGTTGATTCAACGGGCAAGACGGCGTTTACCTGCAAAGCGTAGTGGAACGTAATGAGCGCGGCAAGACACGTAGAGCGCCCTGGTCATCCACTGCACCTGATTCGTCTCCAGTCGTCTTTATTTGTCTTGCCTCTGGACTCAGATGGACTCAGGCGAGATAGTGAGGTCGACGAATTGCGCAACTCTTCCTCACTTTAATCCAATTCATCGCGCAAGTGCTTCTTCTTGCTCCATACTTTCAACCCCACTAGATGAAATGAATGATCATCATCATTCTTGATGGACAAACAACAAGAAACAACAACACTTCCTAGGTACTTGAAACTCTTCTCTTATTTCAGGGGGTGTTCTTTTAGATGAATCCTTGTTGCTTTCTCTTCTTCACTACAAAATGAACAAAAGTAAGAACTGCTGCTGTTGCTGCTTCAATTATTATTCATCGTCACCTTGTTCCAATGCTCTTTTTCCATTAAAGTAGCCAGTTGTCACCACGTTTTTCCATTAAAGTAGCCAGTTGTCACCACGTTTTTCCATTAATATAGCCAGTTGTCACCAAATTTTCCATTAAAGTAGCAAGTTGTTACCAAGTTTTCCATTAATGTAGCAAGTTGTTACCAAGTTTTCCATTAAAGTAGCAAGTTGTTACTATGTTTTTTTGTTTTCCATTAATGTAGCCAGCTGTCACCACGTGTATCCATTAATGTAGCCAGTTGTCACCAAGTTTTTCCATTAAGTTGTCACCAAGCTCTCTAGTTTATTTATCCTCATCACATACCCAAAATGTTGACTGTCTGCGCACATTTCTCTAATCAGTTGACAGGAGCCTGTCCTTCAAGGACCATGTGGAGACGGTTGTAACAACCAGGTCTCAAAAGGGACTCAATGCACTTAAAACTATGGCTGCAATGGACACAGAGCAGAGAATGCTTTTCACACTATACCAGCACTTGATCCTCTCAGTGATTGATTATGGACTAGGACTGCTCACTGTCTCAAAGAGTCAGCTAGTGAAATTAGAGCGCTTACAGAACGAAGCTATGCGGGTCATTCTGGGATGCACCAGAGACACCCCAGTAGTGTATATGCGTTACATCCTTGGTCTGCCGACTGTTGCTGGTAGGCTCAAGGTGATGCCGGCGAAGGCATACCTCAGAGTAGCTGCAGACACAGATAACCCATTGCATGAGGCGCTGGACGCAGTTAAGGGTCAGCGAGTGATAAGAGGGAAATCATGGATGGCTCAGGCGGAGGATACGATCAGACAGGTGTGCCTCTTGGAGAACATTAGGCGAGGAGAGGAGTGGGTCAGAGTGCCAGCGGAGCAGTCAGACTTGTGCAGAGTTATAATCACATTGAGCCGGGAGTGCAGGGAGTGGCCAGCGGGGGCCACGGAAGTGGAAATCCAGCAACTAATTCAGGATAATGCTCGCTCGGGTGATGTGATTATATACACAGATGGGTCGGTGTTGAGAGCTAGGAGAAGTGCCTGGGGGGTCTTAGCAAAAGCTAATGGTCGACGTTTGGTGCAGGAGAGCCTGGCAGATGATACCACAACATCTAGCTTAAGAATGGAGTTGGAGGCGGTCAGTGCAGCTTTCCGCTGGATGGAGAATAGGATACACACACACACACACACACACACACACACACACACACACATACATACATACATACATACATACATACATACATCGTGATTGCAACTGACTCAGAAAGCATGCTGAGGAAGGGAAGGACATGCAAGCTTCGGGCAGAGTGGCTTGCTTCGCTTCGGGGGTCACGGGTGACAAGCATCGCCTGGATCTTTTCTCCGAGGCATGCCGGTGTGCTGGGGAATGAACAGGCGAACAGATTGGCTTGCTCTGCAAAACTTGGTGGAGTATTGATGCATGACAAGGCAGACGTGGTTGCGGCCTTGTGGGAGCACGTGTACACCACGGAGGAGCAAATGGATCACCATGGTCTGGCAAGAATGAGACAACGAGGAGTGACGAGGGGATCTGGCCGACGCTCGACGCTCAGAGGAAAGGCGGGACGGACATATAATCAGATTGCTACTGGTACTATTGGTGTTGGAACTCTTCGCTGGCTGCTGAGGATGGGGACAGGGCGCTTATGGGAATGCCCCGAATGCTTTGATGTCGGTTAGTAATCAATCAATCAATCAATCAATCAATTTCTCTAATCAGTTTACGGTTGTCATTTGCTTCTTGTAGAACTTACGCCTTGCTTTTTCTGTCTGTCCGTGGTATTCTTTGCATTTCTCTCAGAAACCACAATTCCACTGCTATTAACTGTTGTCAGCGTTATTCGTCGGTTCACAGAAATTAACTACTATTACTTTATTATTATCACAAGTAGCATTGCTGCTGCTGCTGCTACTACTACTACTACTACTACTACTACTACTACTACTACTACTACTACTACCACCACCACCACCACCACCACCACCACCACCACCACTACTACTACTACTACTACTACTACTACTACTACTACTACTACGATACTACTACTACTACTACTACTACTACTACTACTACTACTACTACTACTACTACTACGATACTACTACTACTACTACTACTACTACTACTACTACTACTACTACTACTACTACGATACTACTACTACTACTACTACTACTACTACTACTACTACTACTACTACTACTACTACTACTACTACTACCACCACCACCACCACCACCACCACTACTACTACTACTACTACTACTACTACTACTACTACTACTACTACGATACTACTACTACTACTACTACTACTACTACTACTACTACTACTACTACTACTACTACTACTACGATACTACTGCTGCTGCTACAGCTGCTACTACTATTCTGCTACTTCTGCTACTACTAATGTTGAGTTCTGCTACTCCTACTGCTACTGCTACAATTAATATAGTATTGCAACGAATAGGAGGTTGGATAATGTTTTCTCTCTCTGCCTGTGCATGTGTGTGTGTGTGTGCATATGTGTGTGTGCATGTGTGTGTGTGTGTGTGTGTGTGTGTGTGTGTGTGTGTGTGTGTGATGGAATAACAAAATAAATACCAAAGACATACCACAGAGTTAAATAGAAAGACCGAAGGAAAACATAATGAGTGGAATTGACAGGGATATGAAGCGAACCAGGAGTCGTGGAAGCAGGACAAAATGTGTTACTTAAGTCAGCTGAGCCGTCGCTTGTCTGAAGCATGGTTGTAATTACAGACAGTAAGTGCAGGTGATGGTCAACATGCGCTCACATCATCAGATCATTGTTGACATCCTAACCATTACACAGAACGGAACGTGGGCACCACAACCAGAACAAGTTTCTGTTAACCATTTCGGGACATTTGGGTTCACGCTGCCATAGGTGTGGAGTAGGGGTGTGGAGGATGTTGCGTGCTCAGGGATATTACGTCTGCGAGAAACCTGAACATTAGACGCCTGCTGAAAGCTTGAAGCTGCAGACAGCATTGAGCTCAATCTGTGCCTGGCCTGTCAACTTCCACAAATGCGAGGCGTCTCCGGCCTCCGGCCGTCGTTTATTTCTGCGAGCCGCGCGCAATAATGAGGCACCTCGAGCCACAAATGGGCCCTTACTCCCGGGCTCTCGGTGCGTTCTGGCCCTGAAAGTGTACATGTGGGCAGACAGATAGACAGACAGACAGACAGGCCGAGCGTACAGCCGTCTCTACTGTCAGTGTGGAGTTGACGGAAGTCTGGACGCGTTTGTCGCATTTCATCCAACTGCGTGATCGTCTTCTTTCATACAGCTGCCCCTGGATAATCTCTACAAGCCTACAGACAACAGCCTACAAACAACAGCCTACAGACATAAGCCTACAGACAACAGCATACAGACATAAGCCTACAAACAACAGCCTACAGACATAAGCCTACAGACAACAGCATACAGACAATAACCGACAGACAATAGCCGACAGACATCAACCTACGGACAATAGCCTACAGACGTCAACCTACGGACAATAGCCGACAGACAACAGCCTACAGACAACAGCCTACAGACATAAGCCTACAGACAACAGCATACAGACAATAACCGACAGACAATAGCCGACAGACATCAACCTACGGACAATAGCCTACAGACGTCAACCTACGGACAATAGCCTACAAACAACCTGCCTTCAGACAATAAACTACAGACAACAGCCTACAAATAATTATTTATTGTTATTATTATTATTATTATTATTATTATTATTATTATTATTGGCACGTTGCCGTCTTGACAGACGATAGTTTGTTACATTGTGCTTCAAAAAGGCATAATACAAGTAGTGCTTTTAACTACAACCCATGGCGGCAGCGAATGTGACTGATCAGACCAATTCGCGCTGTAAATGTTCGTCCACAGTGGATGCATGTGAACACATGATCATTTCCACCATCATGCACCAACTTACATCTCACACGCTCGGTGTGTGACTTATCTGCAATCATTTTCTCCTTTATCTTTATTCCATTTCTGATATTTGCCCTCCATGCAACATGTTCAGCGGCGACTTTCTCCCATTGTGCATTATCAATGCCTGTATCAATCGTGTCCTGCATACACACATCTTTGTATCGTAGTATAGGCCAACCCTGAGATCTCTTACCCATCTGTAATTCACCACAAAAGATGTCCTTTGATATCCTACTATCATCCATCCTCCTAACATGTCCTATCCATGTAAATCTAGGAAGACAGCATGGAATAAACCGTCACACAACCTGATCTTTCCAGTATTTCAGTATTTGTGAAATTGTCTTGCCACTTAATAACAAGTATTCTTCGCAGACACCGCATATGAAAGCTGTTTAAACGTTTCTCTTGGTGTGTGTAAGTTGTCCAGGTTTCACTGCCATAAAGAAGAGTACTGGGGACACAGGCTTGATAGACAAGGACTTTTGTTTTGGCAGTAAGCTTCCTGTTCTCCCAGACCTGTTCATTGCTGTTGCTGCCTTACCAATACTGATGTTGATTTCCTGATCTAGGGGTAATTTGCTATTTACCTCTGATCCAATTGCGCTTGCGCTCCCACCTATGCTACACAATAGTTTCTTTACTTATTCAGTCTGGTCGCGAGAACCGCACAGTGGAAGGATGGGAGATTTGCTCGCAACAGACAAGCAATATCTCCGGCGATATCTCCGGCGGGCCTATTCCCGGTGGTCGCGGGATCCGCAAAAGTCAGGCAGCGAGTCTGACGATAGTGCACGCTTTACACAGGTCCGGACACTTGTGTTGACAGATATACGCACCCTACGGTTCAGGCGCGTACGAGGCCCTCACCTGTGGGACTTGGCTGAACGCCTCTAAGTCGGGTCCCTCGGGTTCCAGGGTTTGGCCACCACTCGCCCCCTGCTCGTGGTGGCGAGGTCTCGGAGGTTTTGACGCTGAGCCGCCAGTGTCTGCAGGCTACCTTGTGCCAAACGTATTGGTTACCCATTCCTCTGGAATACACAAGGCTAGGCCGAGAGAGGGATCATGTCGTTTGGGCACCACATGTTTCTCTTAAGCTTCTTCTTGATTATACCCTTCATGCCTGTGTGGAACGATTCCACAATGGACAGAAGAGTTGGTGGGCAGCCAATCTTCTTTAGTGTCTTGAATAGACCCTCACGACTGACCAAATCAAATGCCTTTGTGAGGTCGATGAAGGCAATAAACAGTGGTTGATTCTGTTCATTTTTCCTGCATTTGTCGCAGTGAGAATATCATATCAATGGTAGACCGGTTCTGTCTAAAGCCACACTGTGATTTGGGGTAGAGCCTGCAGACAATAGCTACTGACACTAGCCTTCAGACAACATTATACAGACAATAGTCTATACACAACAGCTTGCAGATAACAGTGCTCAGACAACAGCCTGCAGACAGGAGCCTGCAGACAGCCTACACACAACCACTTGCAGATAACAGTTCTTAGATAACAGCTTACGGATAACAGCCTACACACACATCAGCCTGCAAACAACAGCCCTCATACAATAGCCTGCAGACAACAGCCCTCGTACAACAGCCTGCAGACAACAGCCCTCATACAACAGGCTGCAGACATGCATCCCCTTGGTCAGATAGGTGCCAATCAGAGCAGCCCCCCCCCCCTCCCCCGCCCGTCGCGTGTAGGGCATATGATGCTAGCCAGGTTGTACCGTCTAACTTCCCAGAATATTTACTGGCGCCCATGTCAGGCTGGGTCCACCTGGAGCCCGGCATCATCATCATGTGCCATGTCAGGCTGGGTCCACCTGGAGCCCGGCATCATCATCATGTGCCATGTCAGGGTGGGTCCACCTGGAGCCCGGCATCATCATCATGTGCCATGTCAGGCTGGGTCCACCTGGAGCCCGGCATCATCATCATGTGCCATGTCAGCCTGGGTCCACCTGGAGCCCGGCATCATCATCATGTGCTATGTCAGTCTGGGTCCACGGAAAGCCCGGCATCATCATCATGTGCCATGTCAGGCTGGGTCCACCTGGAGCCCGGCATCATCATTATGTGCCATGTCAGGCTGATTCCACCTGGAGCCCGGCATCATCATCATGTGCCATGTCAGGCTGGGTCCACCTGGAGCCCGGCATCATCATCATGTGCCATGTCAGCCTGGGTCCACCTGGAGCCCGGCATCATCATCATGTGCCATGTCAGGCTGTGTCCACGGAAAGCCCGGCATCATCATCATGTGCCATGTCAGGCTGATTCCACCTGGAGCCCGGCATCATCATCATGTGCCATGTCAGGGTGGGTCCACCTGGAGCCCGGCATCATCACCATGTGCCATGTCAGTCTGGGTCCACCTGGAGCCCGGCATCATCATCATGTGCCATGCCAGTCTGGGTCCACGGAAAGTCCGGCATCATCATCATGTGCCATGTCAGGCTGAGTCCACATGGAGCCCAGCATCATCATCATGTGCCATGTCAGGCTGGGTCCACCTGGAGCCCGGCATCATCATCATGTGCCATGTCAGGCTGTGTCCAGGGCAGACCGGCATCATCATCATGTGCCATGTCAGGCTGGGTTCACCTGGAGCCCGGCATCATCATCATGTGCCATGTCAGGGTGGGTCCACCTGGAGCCCGGCATCATCATCATGTGCCATGTCAGGCTGGGTCCACCTGGAGCCCGGCATCATCATCATGTGCCATGGCAGGCTGGGTCCACCTGGAGCCCGGCATCATCATCGTGTGCCATGTCAGGCTGTGTTCACCTGGATCCCGGCATCATCATCATGTGCCATGTCAGGCTGGGTCCACCTGGAGCCCGGCATCATCATCATTTGCCATGCCAGTCTGGGTCCACGGAAAGCCCGGCATCATCATCATGTGCCATGTCAGGCTGGGTCCACCTGGAGCCCGGCATCATCATCATGTGCCATGTCAGGCTGGGTCCACCTGGAGCCCGGCATCATCATCATGTGCCATGTCAGGCTGGGTCCACCTGGAGCCCGGCATCATCATCATGTGCCATATCAGGCTGGGTCCACCGAAAGCCCGGCCATGTCTAGAACAAGCCAGCCTTGACCCCACGGGGAAGCCGTCATCATCATCATGTGCCATGTCGATAAGTGTGGGCGGTAATGATTCACCATCTCACGCAATCACCAGAGTCGTGGATCAGTTCAATGTTCGTGTCTCGACCGTACAATGTGGCCAAGCTATTCAGGTATTTACGTCTCTGCCTTCCCTTTGTTCTTTTCCTCTCAATCTTGCAAGTTGTCACCAAATTTTCTAGTTTATTTCTTCTCATAACGTGACCAAACAATATTGACTGTCTACGGCTAATTTTTCTAATCAGTTTACTGTGTTCATTTGTTTCTTGCAAGGCTTTGTCATTGGTTTATCTGTCTGTTCATGGTATACTGTTCTTGCGGGTCCCGTGAACGCCGGTAAATAGAGAGTGGATGCATGTGTAGTGTGTGTGTGTGTGTGTGTGTGAGAGAGAGAGAGAGAGAGAGTGAGTGAGTGGGAGGGTGGGTGGGTGAGTGGGTGAGTGAGTGAGTGGGTGAGTGAGTGAGTGAGTGAGTGAGTGAATGGGTGGGTGAGTGCGTGAGTGAGTGAGTTAGTGAGTGAGTGAGTCAGTCAGTCAGTGAGTGAGGGAGGGAGTGAGTGAGTGAGAAAGTGAGTGAGTGAGTGAGTGAGTGAGTGAGTGAGAGAGAGATTGAGTCAGTCAGCCAGCCAGTCAGTCAGTCAATCAGTCAGTCAGTCAGTCAGTCAGTCAGTCAGTGAACATATAGAGTGTATATGTGTATTTATGTGGTTGTCGTAAGTAAAGAATGTCGTAGTAGTTATTTGTTCTTCTTTACTATTTTAGTGTCGTCCCTGGGGTAAGGGGAATCAACACCCACATTTATTTTAATTCAGTATCACTATCCTGGAGATATCCAGCAAACTCCGTCCACAACACTCCCTCAATCTGAAGACACCTTCTTCTCACTCTTACTCTTTGCTTTAATAAATTTCTTGTTTTTATTTGTTGAAGCTAGAGTTGTCAAGTATGTTATGTTGGGGAAGAATGAGAGGGGGCATGATCCAGGGGTGAGTAAGAGTGAGAAGAAGGTGTCTTCAGATTGAGGGATTATTGGGGACTCGTAAACGGGATCTTTGGATAGCGGGATGTCTTGTAAGCGGGATCTTCTGACAGCGGGATCTTCTGACAGCGGGGTCTTTTAACACGGGATCTTTTGACACGGGATATTTATTTAGAGGATGGAGATATCCTATTAGTGAGAATCCAGCTAGAGTGAATGTGGATAGGGGTTAAGACACTTATCTTACCTGTTCACACCTCACACGTCTGCATAGGTCTGTGGTCCGGATTCTACTCTTGTCACTGAGTGATTGTGTTGTGTTGTGCGGTGTGTTATTAAATATATAGATTAATTGTACTTGGTCATTATCTATATATTTGTTTAGAGATAATTAATATTCTACCTGCTGACTGACCTCTCTAAACCATGGCCACTCCTAATCTAACTACGGCAGAATTAAGGGCAAAGAGGGAAGAAATGGGTTTGTCGGGTTCTGCACTCACAGATTACATACAGGAGGTGGAGAGAGATTATCGTCAAGCAGAAAGGGAAGATCGAAAGGCCGAGCTGAAGTTGAGAAGGATGGAGTTAGAAACCAAGAAATGGGAAGCAGAACAAGCTGCTAAGAAATGGGAAGCAGAACAAGCTGCTAAGAAATTGGAAGCAGAACAAGCTGCTAGGCAATTGGAAGCAGAACAAGCTGCTAAAAAATGGGAAGCAGAGCAAGCCATGAGAAGGCTGGAAATTGAAGCTGAGCAGGCAGCTAAGAAATTTGAAGCAGAGCAAGCGGCTAAGAAACTTGAGGTTGAGCAACGGGAAGCTGAACAAGAAGCTCAGAAAAGGGAGCACGAGTACAGGATGCTGGAACTCGAGCTCAAGAGGCAATCTAGTAGGGAAACTGAGGGAGCAGTGGGAGGTTCCTCTCTCCCTGGCTCAACACCAGTAGGAGGACATAGTTATCATGCTATGAAGTTCCCTCTAGCGATCTACGAAGAGGACAAGGAGAAGATTGACAAGTACCTTCAACGCTTCGAGGCTATTTCGGTTGCAATGGGTATGGAGCGTGACAAATGGAATCTCAAGCTATCCCAGGGATTACGCGGGACCGGTTACGAGGATTATTCTCGCCTGCCACCAGGACATGGGAACAATCATGACGAGTTGAAGACGGCTCTGTTGAAACGATTCGAAGTTACGTCACATACCTACCGGAAACAATTTCGAAACGAGAACCGGGGGAATTGTTCGCCACCTATAGTCTGCGTCTGAAAGCCTATCTCCATAAGTGGATGGATTTGGCTGGGTTCGCGCATGACTATGAGAGTCTGAAAGAGCTCACGGTAGTCGACCAGATGCGAAAGCAAATGTCGAAACCTCTCAGGACATTCTTGGGAGAACAAGGGGCGGAACGAATCGACATGGTGACGAAATTGGCAGAACGGTTCGTCGAGGTACATGGGGAGGCAGCAGAAAACCTTTCTACAAACACCAAAAGTCAGGAAAAACATAACCTGAAGAAAGCAAAAAGCACAGGAACTAAGAAGGTGGAACCATATGTCAAAACTTCAGAGGAGAGTTTGGAGAAGACGAAGAAGGGAAGCAAGAGCACTTCGAGCTCTACTCAAAAACGACTGTGGTCGGAGAAGTGGTGTTCGATTTGTAAGTCACCTTCTCACAATACGAAGGATTGCAAATCGAAGGCTAAGAACCCTCACTTCGCGGCATGTCAAGTGACTTCAAAGCAGGTGGTCACTGAAAATGCCAAGGTCGACAAGGAAGCTCGCCACCAGGAGAGCTCACTAAAGTCCGGCACTAGAAAATCTAGGACAGGGAAATGGTGCAAACACTGCAGGTCGAATACGAACAATGCTAGTGACTGCAGGGGAAGTCAGGAGACTCTCAATTCGTCGTGTGCCCTGGGAAACCTAAGGTGGAGCCCACCGAACAGGTCGAGTCCGAGGAAGAGACTCCAGACCAGGATAAACCACCTATAGTGGAATTGGTAGAGGTTAACGGTCGTCAAGTGGAGTTTTGTACGACACAGGACTGGACGGGGAGGCCGTCATTTCTGCGGATCTGGTACATCCAGAACAATTCACAGGTGAAACCATGGAGATACAGCCTGCACAGAAAAGTGCTGTAGCCATGAAATTGCCCATTGCCAGAGTGGAGATTCGGTCAAGATATGTCACCGGCACCATCAAGGCCGCGGTGTTGACCGATCCCATTTTCCCCGTAATCCTCGGTTGCCGGTATGTCTTTCTGGGAATTCCCAGGGAGCCAATCCATATGGGAGCAATACAGACTCGCTCTCAGACGAGAACGGATGAGGCAGAAGCAAATGTGACTAACCCACTGCCAGGGGAGTTGCGAACTGCCCAGAGTGAGGATGCTACGTTACGTCCTTGCTACAAAAAGCTGCAGAAAAGTGCTGATCCACCCAAACGGGGGCAGTACTATATGAAGAATAGGATACTCTACAGGAGATCCGGAAGGGGAGACAACCTACACTGTCAGTTGGTGGTCCCGAAGGCCCACCGTTCCCAGATTCTTCATATGGGGCATACCATCTCATTCAGTGGGCATATGGGTATTGCCGCCACGATGCAGGGAATTTCCTGCCATTACTATTGGCCGGGAATGACAGGTGATGTGCGTCGGTATGTGAAGTCATGCCCTGAGTGCCAGAGGGTGGCACCGAAACACTGGACAGCACCGGTGGTCTTGGGTGAAATGCCCATCATGAACTCTCCTTTCGAGAGGGTAGCCATCGATATTGTGGGTCCACTTCCTAGGACTAGGAAGAGGAACATGTACATACTCACCATGGTGGATTGCTGTACAATGTGGGGTGAAGCCATACCGTTGACCACAATTGACTCGAAAAGAGTGGCGGACGCACTGATGGAGGCCTTTACAAGATTAGGCTTTCCTGATCAAATACTGACGGACAATGGGTCCCAGTTTTGAGGAAAACTTATGGAGGAGGTATTTAGGGTGTTCCACTCTAACCATATCCATACCAGCCCTTACCACCCTCAAGCCAATGGACAAGTAGACAAGGAAACTGGCACAGAAAAAACCTGATAGGTGGGATGAATATATCCCAGCAGTACTCTTTGCCTATCGGGAAGTTCCTCATGGCTCAACAGGACTACCACCCGCTACGTTGCTGTTTGGTCGTCCAATCAAAGGACCGTTGGAAGCCATGTTGAGGAGTTGGACTGAAGAGGGGACGTCAGAAGAAGTGATCTCTTCTTATAAATATGTGGAGGAACTGAAAGAAAAACTTCACAAGGGATGGACTCTGGCAAATCAAAACTTGAAAAAGGCAAGAAAAAGACATGCGGCTTACTACAACCGTAGGTCTAAAGACAGATCTCTAGAGGTGGGAGACAAAGTATTGTTGCTACTCCCAACGGGAAACAACAAACTGGAGATAGGTTGGCAAGGACCATTTCCCATGGAAAGGGTGATATCCAGGACCAACTATCAGATCCGGATCCGGGGAAAGTCGAAGATTTTCCATATCAATCTCTTGCGGAAATACGAAGAGAGATCCGGAGACAAAGCAGCTCACCACATGGCAATGGCAGTTGCAGTGGAGACTGAAATGGGAACCAACGATGGCAGGGAATATCCCCTGGTACACCAGGAAACCTACAAGGATGTGCAGGTGAACCCTGATCTGACTTCCCAGGAGAGGGAAAAGATAACCCAGGTTCTAGAGTCTCATAAGTAGATACTGACTGATAAACCAGGACGACCGAGGTTGGTGGAGTTCGAGATGACTTTGACCACTCAAGAGCCTGTTCGCCAGGAGGTTTACCCAGTGCCATTCTCTAAAGAAAGGCCCTGGAGGAGGAAATACAGAAACTGTTGGAGGATGACGTGATTGCGCCATCCACATCCCCATACAATGCGGGGGGTAGTTTTGTTGCAAAAACCAAGTGGAGAACACCGGTTGTGTATAGACTACCGACTTCTGAACAGTCATGCCCAATTTCAGGTGGAACCTTTGCCGAATCCAACTCAGTTATTCGCGAGGCTCCATAAGGCAAGGTATTTCTCAAATGTGGATCTGAGTCGAGGGTATTATCAGATTCCAGTCAAACCAGAGATTCGACCACTGCTGGCTTTCAGTACCCCCAGTGGACATTACGAATTCAAGGTCATGCCCTTTGGACTCAGTAATGCACCTAGTGTGTTTACTCGCATGATGAGGACTTTACTTGATCCCTTACAGGATCCGTCCATCATCTCATTCATAGATGATTTTCTGATTTCCAGTGACAGCTTGGATGACCATTTACAATCCTTGGAACGAGTTTTCAATAGGCTCAAGGAAGCAGGGCTTACCGCTCGTCCAACCAAGTGTATGATTGGTTACCAGACTCTGGAATTTCTAGGTCACACCATCACTCCAGGACAAATTGTCCCAAAAGAAAAGAACCTAGAGAAAATCAGATGTGCTCCAAGGCCAAAAACGAAGAAGGATGTGCGATCTTTTCTCTCGTTGTGTGGGTTCTACCACAAATGTATCCCACATTTCACTGAACTGGGAGCTCCATTAACAGAAACCTTGAAAAAGGGATTCCCGGACCAAATTGTTTGGACACCGGAATGCTCCATCCTTCTCAACTCCAGCTCGGCCTTTCGATCTTCCCTTTCTGCTTGACGATAATCTCTCTCCACCTCCTGTATGTAATCTGTGAGTGCAGAACCCGACAAACCTATTTCTTCCCTCTTTGCCCTTAGTTCTGCCGTAGTTAGATTAGGAGTGGCCATGGTTTAGAGAGGTCAGTCAGCAGGTAGAATATTAATTATCTCTAAACAAATATATAGATAATGACCAAGTACAATTAATCTATATATTTAATAACACACCACACAACACAACACAATCACTCAGTGACAAGAGTAGAATCCGGACCACAGACCTATGCAGACGTGTGAGGTGTGAACAGGTAAGATAAGTGTCTTAACCCCTATCCACATTCACTCTAGCTGGATTCTCACTAATAGGATATCTCCATCCTCTAAATAAAGATCCCGTGTCAAAAGATCCCGTGTTAAAAGACCCCGCTGTCAGAAGATCCCGCTGTCAGAAGATCCCGCTTACAAGACATCCCGCTATCCAAAGATCCCTTTTACGAGTCCCCAATAATCCCTCAATCTGAAGACACCTTCTTCTCACTCTTACTCACCCCTGGATCATGCCCCCTCTCATTCTTCCCCAACATAACATACTTGACAACTCTAGCTTCAACAAATAAAATCAAGAAATTTATTAAAGCAAAGAGTATATGTAGGAGAAGTGTGTGTGTGTGTGTGTGTGTGTGTGTGTGTGTGTGTGTGTGTGTGTGTGTGTGTGTGTGTAATGTGTAGAATGTGTGACGTATATTCTAAGGTGTATATAGACTCAGATCAGTGTTCAGGAGTATAGTCATTCTCATCACTGTGCTGAGAACACACTAGCACCATGTATTCCAGACAAACAACCTCACCGAGGTGATGCTTCTCCTGTCACGTGAAGAGTTTCTCCGCTATCTCTCGAGGCATCCAGATGTTTGGACATCCATGACAAACACTGTCTAATGAGAGTCTTCAATCTAATTCACACTATGAATTTCCTCTGTTATTAACTGTTTGTTACTCAGAGAATTCTAACACTATTGTCACTGTTACTTGGGAAATCTTAATTGATCTAGTGTCACTGGTTGTAAAGATTCCCCATATTAACACCACAATCTGAATGTTCCAGGTATTTCTATAAATTTATATGAATGTTCCTGGTATCAGTGTTGTATATATATATATATATATATATATATATATATATATATATATATATATATATATATATATATATATATATATATATATATATATATATATATATATATATAATGTTCTGACTGTTCAGTGATACAACTATCACTTGCTAAACATAAGTATCATCACCATGTCCTGCTCAGCAGAAGCCAGGTTCCCGCAGACCAACTTGGGTATAAGCCCAATGTAGAGGCCTCTCAGCACCTTCTGTCTTCAAATCCTGAGCGATCATCTTCTAAACTGTGTTCTAGCTTCACTGTTGAATATCATAGCACACCTACGTGGAACCTGTCGAGTAGAGAATACTATGGTGAGAGCAGCTCAATCCTGGCCGGAATTAGGTGAGTGTAGGCCAATAGCAGCACTCAGATCTACAACAGAGATCCGATCTCTGTCATATGATCAAATAGCTCATCACATGGTCTGAGACATGGCAACACCAGGAAAGAATAAAGGAACGGGTAGAAACCCAGCAGATGCCCTACTGGAAGATCCTACCATTTCACATTCCCCTCCTCCCTCCCAACCATCCTCAATCTCTCTAATTATTATCCCACTACATTGTCTTCAACTCCCTGAGTAAAATGATATATCACACAAGCTAGTTAAAGCCACACAATAGGATACTAGTGCCGACGCTCCTATGATACTTTCTAGCACCGCACTTATAGAACATTCTATCACCACACCTATAATAAATTACATCACCACACAGTACTGTACTCTATTCCTAATCATACTCTAAGTTAGATATGATTAATAGAATATTTTATAAAATAATACCATATGCCTATTCCGGTTGCTGATTGAAACTATGCAATCACAGACTGGATCTATGTCCGCCGATAAATATCAACAATTTGACACTATAGTATCTTTCATTGAACACAACTCGGAAACTGCACCGATCCTTAACACTTCAGAAATCTGGTTCGACCAACGCAACTTGTTTACCACAACGGGTTTTATATCGGGCTTGAGTGACGACACCAAATTGTCTAGACGCTGATCAGTCCAGAGTCTGGTTTTCTCTTCTTGTTTTAGACTGACTGGAGTCAATCCGCCGTCAAGTTTGCTTTCATCTGGGGAAATCCTTTGTCTCGTACAACAATAGTTCTGTCTGTCTGTGAATCAGAGAATTCCCCACATCACAGAATCCTCTTCGCCGTCTGTCCAGACATTCCGTCTACACTTCAAAGGCTAACTACCGCCTTGGCAGACGTCTGACGTTATTATTCGTTTCTCGAACAACCCACATCATAAAGAATCGCCGACTGTGTGTAGACATTTTGACGCGACGTATTTTTGTTCCTCCGTCTATACACATCAAAGGGTTGCTTGTTAGTGCAGACGAATGTCTCCTTTTGTCATCGATCGAAACTAGCAAGTTTATTTTTCGTGACATAGGCCCCCTCCTAAGAGAGTAGTCCGCAACAACTCTTTCTTCTTGGAGGTTCGATCCAGATGATCTATTCCTCTTCTTCAGGAGCTGGATGTCTAGACAGGAAATCAGCTCCAACATTTTCCTTCCCAGGTATATACTCCACTGTAAAGTGGTATGGCTGAAGTAGCAACGACCACAGCATCAAACGGGCGTTGAGCTTCTGAGAAGTGGCCAGGAACATCAAGGGTTGATGATCCGACTGAACTCGAAACTGAACTCCATACAGATAGGGCTGGAATTTTTGCACGGCCCATTCGAGAGACAAGCACTCTCTCTCTCTCGACGGTCGAATAATTCCTCTCAGCCGGGAGAAGTTTCTAGCTTGCGTATGCCACTGGTTTCAAAACTGAAGCATCGTCTTTTCCTTCCTGTAACAAAGCTGCCCCAACCCCAATCCCACTTGCATCCGTTCTCAACACAAATGGTTTGGAAAGGTATGGGAGCTGTAACACAGGTTTGCTGACCAAGGCCTCCTTCAACTGACTGTAGGCACTCTCGCATTCCGGTGTCCAAACAATTTGGTCCGGGAATCCCTTTTTCAAGGTTTCTGTTAATGGAGCTCCCAGTTCAGTGAAATGTGGGATAAATTTGTGGTAGAACCCACACAACGAGAGAAAAGATCGCACATCCTTCTTCGTTTTTGGCCTTGGAGCACATCTGATTTTCTCTAGGTTCTTTTCTTTTGGGACAATTTGTCCTGGAGTGATGGTGTGACCTAGAAATTCCAGAGTCTGGTAACCAATCATACACTTGGTTGGACGAGCGGTAAGCCCTGCTTCCTTGAGCCTATTGAAAACTCGTTCCAAGGATTGTAAATGGTCATCCAAGCTGTCACTGGAAATCAGAATATCATCCATGAATGAGATGATGGACGGATCCTGTAAGGGATCAAGTAAAGTCCTCATCATGCGAGTAAACACACTAGGTGCATTACTGAGTCCAAAGGGCATGACCTTGAATTCGTAATGTCCACTGGGGGTACTGAAAGCCAGCAGTGGTCGAATCTCTGGTTTGACTGGAATCTGATAATACCCTCGACTCAGATCCACATTTGAGAAATACCTTGCCTTATGGAGCCTCGCGAATAACTGAGTTGGATTCGGCAAAGGTTCCACCTGAAATTGGGCATGACTGTTCAGAAGTCTGTAGTCTATACACAACCGGTGTTCTCCACTTGGTTTTTGCAACAAAACTACCCCCCGCATTGTATGGGGATGTGGATGGCGCAATCACGTCATCCTCCAACAGTTTCTGTATTTCCTCCTCCAGGGCCTTTCTTTAGAGAACGGCACTGGGTAAACCTCCTGGCGAACAGGCTCTTGAGTGGTCAAAGTCATCTCGAACTCCACCAACCTCGGTCGTCCTGGTTTATCAGTCAGTATCTACTTATGAGACTCTAGAACCTGGGTTATCTTTTCCCTCTCCTGGGAAGTCAGATCAGGGTTCACCTGCACATCCTTGTAGGTTTCCTGGTGTACCAGGGGATATTCCCTGCCATCGTTGGTTCCCATTTCAGTCTCCACTGCAACTGTCATTGCCAAGAGGTGAACTGCTTTGTCTCCGGATCTCTCTTCGTATTTCCGCAAGAGATTGATATGGAAAATCTTCGACTTTCCCCGGATCCGGATCTGATAGTTGGTCCTGGATATCACCCTTTCCATGGGAAATGGTCCTTGCCAACCTATCTCCAGTTTGTTGTTTCCCGTTGGGAGTAGCAACAATACTTTGTCTCCCACCTCTAGAGATCTGTCTTTAGACCTACGGTTGTAGTAAGCCGCATGTCTTTTTCTTGCCTTTTTCAAGTTTTGATTTGCCAGAGTCCATCCCTTGTGAAGTTTTTCTTTCAGTTCCTCCACATATTTATAAGAAGAGATCACTTCTTCTGACGTCCCCTCTTCAGTCCAACTCCTCAACATGGCTTCCAACGGTCCTTTGATTGGACGACCAAACAGCAACGTAGCGGGTGGTAGTCCTGTTGAGCCATGAGGAACTTCCCGATAGGCAAAGAGTACTGCTGGGATATATTCATCCCACCTATCAGGTTTTTTCTGTGCCAGTTTCCTGAGCATTGTCATCAACGCGCCGTTGAAACGGTCTACTTGTCCATTGGCTTGAGGGTGGTAAGGGCTGGTATGGATATGGTTAGAGTGGAACACCCTAAATACCTCCTCCATAAGTTTTCCTCAAAACTGGGACCCATTGTCCGTCAGTATTTGATCAGGAAAGCCTAATCTTGTAAAGGCCTCCATCAGTGCGTCCGCCACTCTTTTCGAGTCAATTGTGGTCAACGGTATGGCTTCACCCCACATTGTACAGCAATCCACCATGGTGAGTATGTACATGTTCCTCTTCCTAGTCCTAGGAAGTGGACCCACAATATCGATGGCTACCCTCTCGAAAGGAGAGTTCATGATGGGCATTTCACTCAAGACCACCGGTGCTGTCCAGTGTTTCGGTGCCACCCTCTGGCACTCAGGGCATGACTTCACATACCGACGCACATCACCTGTCATTCCCGGCCAATAGTAATGGCAGGAAATTCCCTGCATCGTGGCGGCAATACCCATATGCCCACTGAATGAGATGGTATGCCCCATATGAAGAATCTGGGAACGGTGGGCCTTCGGGACCACCAACTGACCGTGTAGGTTGTCTCCCCTTCCGGCTCTCCTGTAGAGTATCCTATTCTTCATATAGTACTGCCCCCGTTTGGGTGGATCAGCACTTTTCTGCAGTTTTTTGTAGCAAGGACGTAACGTAGCATCCTCACTCTGGGCAGTTCGCAACTCCCCTGGCAATGGGTTAGTCACATTTGCTTCTGCCTCATCCGTTCTCGTCTGAGAGCGAGTCTGTATTGCTCCCATATGGATTGGCTCCCTGGGAATTCCCAGAAAGACATACCGGCAACCGAGGATTACGGGGAAAATGGGATCGGTCAACACCGCGGCCTTGATGGTGCCGGTGACATATCTTGACCGAATCTCCACTCTGGCATTGGGCAATTTCATGGCTACGTCACTTTTCTGTGCAGGCTGTATCTCCATGGTTTCACCTGTTAATTGTTCTGGATGTACCAGATCCGCAGAAATGATGGCCTCCCCGTCCAGTCCTGTGTCGTACAAACATTCCACTTGACGACCGTTAACCTCTACCAATTCCACTATAGGTTGTTTATCCTGGTCTGGAGTCTCTTCCTCGGACTCGACCTGTTCGGTGGGCTCCACCTTAGGTTTCCCGGGGCACACGACGAATTGAGAGTCTCCTGACTTTCCCCTGCAGTCACTAGCATTGTTCGTATTCGACCTGCAGTGTTTGCACCATTTCCCTGTCCTAGATTTTCTAGTGCCGGGCTTTAGTGAGCTCTCCTGGTGGCGAGCTTCCTTGTCGATCTTGGCATTTTCAGTGACCACCTGCTTTGAAGTCACTTGACATGCCGCGAAGTGAGGGTTCTTAGCCTTCGATTTGCAATCCTTCGTATTGTGAGGAGATGACTTACAAATCGACCACCACTTCTCCGACCACAGTCGTTTTTGAGTAGAGCTCGAAGTGCTCTTGCTTCCCTCCTTCGTCTTCTCCAAACTCTCCTCTGAAGTTTTGACATATGGTTCCACCTTCTTAATTCCTGTGCTTTTTGCTTTCTTCAGGTTATGTTTTTCCTGACTTTTGGTGTTTGTAGAAAGGTTTTCTGCTGCCTCCCCATGTACCTCGACGAACCGTTCTGCCAATTTCGTCACCATGTCGATTCGTTCCGCCCCTTGTTCTCCCAAGAATGTCCTGAGAGGTTTCGACATTTGCTTTCGCATCTGGTCGACTACCGTGAGCTCTTTCAGACTCTCATAGTCATGCGCGAACCCAGCCAAATCCATCCACTTATGGAGATAGGCTTTCAGACGCAGACTTCTTCTTCTTCGTTCATCCGGAGTTTTTTTTCGGATGTGATTGCGTTGTGCCTGTTTACAGCAGAGCTGCGTTCTTGCGCCGTTAGGCCGACACATCTGACTTCTGCGGGCATTTGTTGACCGGGTTAACCTTCCCGGGGGTTTCTTAGGATGTTTGACTCTCACTGTTGTGGTGTTATCCCCCATCCCAGCTGGTCCATATAGAACAGCCAAAGATCCTGGTCAGCCCTCAAGGGAAGGCAGGGGCAGACCATGGGCATTCCCCGCCATCCAAGGAGGCTTCCATACTTGCAGAGCCGATACATAGCGCTCTGGTACTGGGCTCACCCAAGGAATCGTCACGTCCTGCACATGGCTGCTTAGCCTCACTTCCGTATATTGGGCCTTCCGTTCAGCATAGGCTGTTCTTCAGGAAACCAGAGGAATGAAGTCTGCAGATGACATCCACACAGTGAGCTTTCGATTCGGTACTTTCCACGTAATGGATTTGCTATCCAAGCAATATTCCATTTCGTGCCACTAGGACACTTTTTCCACCTTTTATGAAGCCCACACAGTGAGCTTTTGATTCGGACTTTCCACGTAATGGATTTCCTATCCAAGCAATATTCCATTTCATGCCTCTGGGACGCTTTTGTAACCGACATACCTGTAGTATGAAGTGTGGCAGTCTAAATACTTCTTCATGCGCCTTTAAATGTCAACCTGAATGTAATTGAAGTAAGATGCAGTCAACCTGAGCTTGCTGATATATCCATAGAGCTTGTCCTCAAATGAAGCAGGTGTGGGCCAAAATATGTTTCTCTGTTCTGCATACGTTGGGCAATCCTGCAGCAAATGTTTTGCTGTCATTTTTCCAGTTCTACAATTACATTCATCGGTATCTCCTATCTTTAGTTTATTGAACAAGTGGTATTTCAGCCTGTTATGTCCTGTGCAGAGTCTGAAGATTGTTACTTGTTCTCTTCGGTCGAGTTTGTAATATGCATCATCCTTCTGATGGCCTGGATGCTCCGATTCCCATTTGGTTCTATAAGTGCTTTTTATCAACATCTTTGCCTCATTATAGGTTATGTCTATGTCAGGCTGTGGTAGTCGTCCGCCCTCTTTTGCCAGTCTGTCAGCCTCTTCGTTTCCAGGTATACTGCAATGTGATGGGATCCACTGTATTACAACTTTTTTGGATTTCTGGCATAGACCATGGAGTGCTGCTCTTAGGTCAGTTAGTTCTGTGCTGTTATTGCTCTTCAGTATTGAGACAGCTGACTTTGCATCTGTGAAGATAGCTATTTGCTTCTCTTTATTTTCCTCCATCAGGAGCATTTCTGCTGCAGTTTTCAGAGCCTCTACCTCCGCTTTGAAGTTACTTGAAAATTTTCCAGTTGCCATTGAATGTGTTTTTTTCACTCCATTTTTTAAATTTAGGAGAACTCCTCCTCCTCCATTCTCTATTGAATTTTTGGCTGATCCATCTGTATATGCATGGGTCCAATTCCTGCTTGGGTAATGTTCTTTTATGTAGTTTAAGGTTATTTCTCTTCTTTCGGTTTCATGCTGAGTGTTCTTTTTCTCAATACCAGGAATGTTTTCTATCATCTCAGGCAGTTGCTGCTGTCGCCAAGCTGGGAACTTGTGTGCATTGTGTATGGGTTTGACTGTTGATATGTTAAGAATAGGATCTGCCCTAATCCTTCGTTTTGCAGTTTCTACAAAGTTGCTACGCTTCAGTCTTCCCTTTCCAAAACCATTAAATCTGTTGTACATAGGGTGGTCTGTCAATCTTCTAAATTTTTCTGTTTGTTGCTGGGCTCTGCTATCTCTTCTATCCTGCATTGGTTGTAAACAAGTGATCTTTTCTAGTTCATTAATAGGCGTTGTCTTCAGGCTTCCAGTTATGATTCGCATTCCTTGGTTTTGGACTCTACTTATTTTGTTAAAGTTTGACTTAGCTGCTGTTGCCCAAGCTGCAATGCCATATTCCAGTACTGGCCTCACCCGTCCAGTATATAACTTCTTGAGAACTTTCTCATCTGCTCCCCACGTTGTACCAGCAAGCTTTTTCATGATTGTCATTCTCTGCCTTGCTCTTGTTCGATTTTTCTCAACCTGTGTCTTCCATGTCAGGCGACGATCAAAGGTGACTCCTAGATAGTTTGGATTTTCTTCATGGCGCAATATTTTTCCATTCAATACCAGCTTAGGTTGCTGAGGTTTATTTGAGAGGGAGAACACTGTGCATGTTGTTTTCTCCTCACTTATCTTCACTAGCCATGATTTTGACCAGTCCTCTAGCGCTAATAAGGCTTGCTGTATTCTGCTGTTAGCTGTGCTAATATATTCTTCAGATGTCCATATGGCTAGGTCATCTGCAAAGGAGGATGTGTGTACTCTGGCTGGAAAATTTTCTGTGATGTCATTTATATATGCTAGGAATAATGTTGATGAAAGAACTCCTCCTTGGGGGACACCTTGCTCCAGCAGCATCATTTTGCTTGTTTGTCCTTGTACTTTTGTCCTGGCAGTTCTGTTCTCAAGGTAGTGGCTGATCCACTTATACATTTTTCCACAAACATGCATGTTTTGCAATTTTACTTTCAGTCCTTCCTTCCATACTTTATCAAATGCTTTTTCTACATCTATCCAGACTGCTAGTGTGTGCTTTTTCTCTTGGAAGGCATCCTCTATTTCCTGAGCTATATAGGTTATTTGATCTTCAGTGGATCTGTACTTTCTGAATCCTGCTTGGTGTGGTGTTAAGAGTTTGTTTTCTTCCAGATGCCATGTTAGCCTGCCATTGATAATGCGTTCCATTAATTTTCCTACACAGCTAAGTAGACTGATAGGTCGATAGCCATTTGGTTCTTCCAGGTCTTTTCCTTTCTTTGGGACTGGTATTAGTATAGCTTCCTTCCATGCCTGTGGGACTATTCCTCTCTTCCAGCTGTTATTTAGGACTGCTAGTAGTTTCTTTTTTGCCTTGGTGCCTAGTCCTATTAGCATTTCATTTGTGATTCCATCCTTTCCTGGTGATTTCTTCTTTTTTAGGGTATTCATTGCCTGTTCCATTTCTTCCATTGTTAGATTTTCCATCATATATTCTACTGCTGTCTCTGTATTTCTATGATGTATCTGTTTGTCTTTGATTGCTTTCTTCTATTCAGTTGTAATATCAATGTGGTTTGCATTGGCATAGTGTTCCATTAGTGCATTTGCAGCCTTTTTTCCTGTAAGCAAGGCATTTCCTTGTTTAATTGTTATTTGTTTGTTTCTAGGTCCTTCATTGTTCATGGCTTTCACTAGTTTCCATAGTTTGTTTCCATCCCTGTCAAAATTCAGGTTTTCTGTTTTTTCCCTCCAACGATATCTTGTTGTTTGATTTACTGTTCTTTTATATTTTGCTGAGATGGCTTTGAGAGAGGTATACGCTTCAATTGTTTGTTCTCTCTCTGCTGTCTTCCTGGCATCTTCAACTTTGTCCTCCAAACTTTGTAGTTCTTCAGTCCAGTATGGTTTGTAATTTTTCCTCGCTCCTCTTGGAATGGACTCAGTGGCTGCCTGTATTATTGCTCTGTTTAGACTTTCCATCATTTGCTTCATGTTGCCATATCGTGTATTTATGTTTTCACAATATTTCTCTGTTAGTGTGGCAAATCTGTCCCAATCTGCTCGTTTGTAATTCCAGCGGGGCAAGGGCTTTTGCTCCTGTGGAACATACTCCATATTCATTACAAGCTTGATTGGTCTGTGGTCACTACCTGCTAATTGGTCCAGCACATGGCGATCGATTTTGTGGAGGATGTCTCCTGTGCAGAAAGCTAAGTCTGGAGTAGAAGTGGTAATCCATCTTCTGGAGTAGAAGCTCGGTGTGTCATCCGCTTTGTTGAGTAGATGGAGATTTGAGTCTATTTCCCAGTCCTCCACTTCATCTCCTCTTTTGTCAGTATCTGGGTATCCCCATCTTTCTGAACGGCTATTAAAGTCTCCGACAATAATGCAATTTGTGTCAGTTATTTTCATGTTTGAGAGTGTAAGATCCTTATCTGCTGGGCTATAAAGATTGTAAATTCTTATTTTCACGTCCTTTATCATTATATCAACACCTAAAATTTCTGTTTGGTTGTCAGAGATCACAGATACTTCGCTGCAAGGTATTGTATTTCGTGTAAGTATTAGAACTCCTCCTTTATGTCCTTCGCGGTCGAAACGTATGGCCTGATATCCCCTGACTGAAAATTTGTGCTTGGCGTTGAGGTGTGTCTCTTGAATGCATGCCACATCTATTCTATCTTTATGAAGACGCTGTGTCAGGGATTCTTTCTTGTTATAAACTCCTTCGGCATTCCACTGTAGTATGTTGAGTGTCCTTGGTATTTGGTCAATAGCTCTTAACCTACTCCTCTGTGCCTTGACTCCACAGCACAGGGGAAGGTGACCACCAGTAGTCATGAGTGGACCCCCTCGAGGCAGGGGGCCCGGCACTATCACCGCCTGATGGGACTTCACGGGATTAGCACCATAACGATTAATTTTCATCTGTGGCATCATGAAATGATAAAGTTACGTTGCACTGCTTTGTCAAGCCTGTGGCTCAGTACATCCGATTTTGACAAGCATATTTTGGGGTGCTTTCCCTAGCCTTTGACTGTCCCCAGTCTACCTACAAGGCAGCAGGTTTGTGCGTCACTTTGTCTGGTCCCTCTCCCTTGACCTGTCCGACATGGGTGACCCTACCAGTAGCTGTGCTACCGTCGGCATAGCTCTTGGGGTCATTGGAACGCGGAAGCCCCTCTACCTCGTCAAGGTGGACGCACGGCAGAGGGGAGACGCAGACTATAGGCGGCGAACAATTCCCCCTGTTCTCGTTTCGAAATTGTTTCCGGTAGGTATGTGACGTAACTTCGAATCGTTTCAGCAGAGCCGTCTTCAACTCGTCATGATTGTTCCCATGTCCTGGTGGCAGGCGAGAATAAACCTCGTAACCGGTCCCGCGTAATCCCTGGGATAGCTTGAGATTCCATTTGTCACGCTCCATACCCATTGCAACCGACATAGCCTCGAAGCGTTGAAGGTACTTGTCAATCTTCTCCTTGTCCTCTTCGTAGATCGCTAGAGGGAACTTCATAGCATGATAACTATGTCCTCCTACTGGTGTTGAGCCAGGGAGAGAGGAACCTCCCACTGCTCCCTCAGTTTCACTACTAGATTGCCTCTTGAGCTCGAGTTCCAGCATCCGGTACTCGTGCTCCCTTTTCTGAGCTTCTTGTTCAGCTTCCCGTTGCTCAACCTCAAGTTTCTTAGCCGCTTGCTCTGCTTCAAATTTCTTAGCTGCCTGCTCAGCTTCAATTTCCAGCCTTCTCATGGCTTGCTCTGCTTCCCATTTTTTAGCAGCTTGTTCTGCTTCCAATTGCCTAGCAGCTTGTTCTGCTTCCAATTTCTTAGCAGCTTGTTCTGCTTCCCATTTCTTAGCAGCTTGTTCTGCTTCCCATTTCTTGGTTTCTAACTCCATCCTTCTAAACTCCAGCTCGGCCTTTCGATCTTCCCTTTCTGCTTGACGATAATCTCTCTCCACCTCCTGTATGTAATCTGTTAGTGCAGAACCCGACAAACCCATTTCTTCCCTCTTTGCCCTTAGTTCTGCCGTAGTTAGATTAGGAGTGGCCATGGTTTAGAGAGGTCAATCAGCAGGTAGAATATTAATTATCTCTAAACAAATATATAGATAATGGCCAAGTACAATTAATCTATATATTTAATAACACACCATACACCACAACACAATCACTCAGTGACAAGAGTAGAATCCGGACTACAGACCTATGCAGACGTGTGAGGTGTGAACAGGTAAGATAAGTGTCTTAACCCCTATCCACATTCACTCTAGCTGGATTCTCACTAATAGGATATCTCCATCCTCTAAATAAAGATCCCGTGTCAAAAGATCCCGTGTTAAAAGACCCCGCTGTCAGAAGATCCCGCTGTCAGAAGATCCCGCTTACAAGACATCCCGCTATCCAAAGATCCCGTTTACGAGTCCCCAATAATCCCTCAATCTGAAGACACCTTCTTCTCACTCTTACTCACCCCTGGATCATGCCCCCTCTCATTCTTCCCCAACATAACATACTTGACAACTCTAGCTTCAACAAATAAAAACAAGAAATTTATTAAAGCAAAGAGTAAGAGTGAGAAGAAGGTGTCTTCTGATTGAGGGAGTGTTGTGGACGGAGTTTGCTGGATACCTCCAGGATAGTGATATTGAATTAAAATAAATGTGGGTGTTGATTCCCCTTACCCCAGGGACGACACTAAAATAGTAAAGAAGAACAAATAACTACTACGACATTCTTTACTTACGACGGTGGTTAAGTGTGTGTGTTTGTCGGTGAGTGACTTTGAGTGATTAATTGAGTGGTTATGTAGACTCTGTCTCTCTCTCTCTCTCTCTCTCCCTCTCTCTGTGTGTGTGTGTGTGTGTGTGTGTGTGTGTGTAAATGAGTGAGTGAGTGAATATGTAGAATGTGTATGTGTCAGTGGATGTGTGTGAGTGAGTGAATATGTAGAATCTGTATTTGTGTGAGTGAGTGTGCGTGCGTGTGTGTGAGTGAGTGTGTGTATGTGTGTGTGTATACCTCAGACAGACAATCTTAAAGAATATAGCACAGACACAATATCAGAGAATATAGCCATCCATCCATCATGTACCATGCCGGTAAGCGTGGGCGGTCATATTCTGCCATCTCACTCGATCACCAGAGTCGTGGATCAGCTCTGTGTTCCTGTCTCGACCATGCCACCAGGCCAAGCCATCCAGGTATTTGCTTCTAGGTCTTCCCCTTGGTCTCCTCCCTTCGATCTTGCCAGTTGTCACCAAGTTCTCCAATTCATTTCTTCTCATAACATGCCCAAAACATTTTGACTGTCTACGTCTAATGACTCTAATCAGTTTACGATCTTCATTTGTTTCTTGAAGGACTTGTCCGTTGGTTTTTCTATCTGTCCATGGTATTCTTTGCATTTTCCTCAGAAACCACATTTCCACAGCCATTAGCTGTTTTTGAGCTTGACTGCTTATTGTCCACGCTTCACATCCATACAAAAGTATAGGTTCTATGTGGCATCTCAACACTCTTTTTCTCGTTTCAATTGATATCTTTTTGTTGGTCAGCATGTTTTTAATCTTGCTAAAGGCTACCTTCGCAATGGCAATTCTTGTTCTAATCTCTTCAAGGCATCTCCCATCAGATGTTATGACTGTGCCGAGATTACAGTATCGATTCTCTTGCTTAAGAATATGTCCATCTACTCGTATATCACATTGTGGTATTTCCTTCTTCCTAGTGACGACCATAATCTGTGTCTTTTTACAATACAATATCCGAGAATATAGCACAAACACAACATCAGTGAATATGACATAAACGCTATATCAGAGAAAATAGCACATATAGACAATATCAGAGAATATAGCATACACACAATATCAGAGAATATCGCATGGACATGATATATTTGAGAATAAAGAGATGGGAAAATATAGCACAGACACACAATAACAGAATGTTAGTGTGTGTGTATATATATATATATATATATATATATATATATATATATATATATATATATATATATATATATATTTATATATATATGTGTGTGTGTGCGTGTGTGCGTGTGTGCGTGTGTGCGTGCGTGCGTGCGTGCGTGCGTGTCAATGTTGTGTATATCTGTGTGAAAATTGTGTATATCTGTGTGAATGTTGTGTATATCTGAGTGAACTTTGAATATATCTGTGTGAATGTTGTGTATATCTGTGTGAATGTTGTTTATATCTCCGTGAATGTTGTGTGTATCTGCGTGTTTGTTGAATATGTATGTGTGAATGTTGAATATATCTATGTGAATGTTGAATATGTCTGTGCCAATGTTGTATATACCTGTGTGAATGTTGCATACTGTAGTCTAGTGGAACTGCAGCGAGGCACACATTGATAGCCAGACCTTCTACCCGCTAATGGACTTTTTCGATCTGGGGAAAAACGGTTTGGAACTCTTGGAGGCGGGCGGAAAGAAAACACACCAGCCTTCAATTGATTTCATCAGGGGTGGTATCGCCCGGCTCTTACCTTAGGTTGTATCGATTCCTTTCATCTTGCATTTGTGCTTTCTTTGGGATGGTATCTACACGGTTCGGTCTGTTCTCTTCTCTGTGATACTATTTACACGGCTCTGACTGTTTACATCTCTGAGATAGTATACGCAGCTCCT
Organism: Cepaea nemoralis; assembly: GCA_014155875.1. Lineage (NCBI taxonomy): Eukaryota > Metazoa > Mollusca > Gastropoda > Stylommatophora > Helicidae > Cepaea > Cepaea nemoralis. The sequence continues at coordinate 146,317 of JACEFZ010002258.1, forward strand.
TCTGTTCATTTCTCTGAGAAAGTATCCACAGATACGCCTGTTCTCTTCTCATATAGTATCATCAGCTTCGTCTGTATATGTATCTTCTCTCAGATAGTATCCACATAGCTCTGTCTGTCCACTACTGTCAGATATCTACTGTTTACTTCTCTGAGGTAGTATTCACACGACTCGGACTGTCCACTTCTCTGAGATGGTCCGTGTGTAAACTGGTCTGATGTAGTCATAGACGATGGTACAACAGGCTGTGCTAGGCGCTGTTGATGAATGGTGCTCTCAGAACTAACAGTTTGTAGCTTCCCACACGAAGTGTGGGTAAACTGACAGTTTGTAGCTTCACACACCAGGTGTAGGTACACTGACAGCTTGTAGCTTCACACACCAGGTGTAGGTACACTGACAGCTTGTAGCTTCCCACACGAAGTGTGGGTAAACTGACAGTTTGTAGCTTCACACACCAGGTGTGGGTACACTGACAGCTTGTGTGGGATCATGTTGATGACACCAGGTGTGGGTATTGGGATCATGTTGATGGCACCACGTGTTGGTACTGGTTTGAAATCCTGGCAATGAGATAAAACACAGTCACTCGGGAAGGTTAACCCGGTCAACAAATGCCCGCAGAAGTCGGATGTGTCGGCCTAACGGCGCAAGAACGCAGCTCTGCTGTAAACAGGCACAACGCAATCACGTCTGGAAAAAAAAAAACTCCGGATGAACGCAGAAGAAGAAGAAGAAGAAGAAGAAGAAGAAGAAGAAGAAGAAGAAGAAGAAGAAGAAGAAGAAGAAGAAGAAGAAGAAGAAGAAGAAGAAGAAGAAGAAGAAGAAGAAGAAGAAGAAGAAGAAGAAGAAGAAGAAGAAGAAGAAGAAGAAGAAGAAGAAGAAGAAGAAGAAGAAGAAGAAGAAGAAGAAGAAGAAGAAGAAGAAGAAGAAGAAGAAGAAGAAGAAGAAGAAGAAGAAGAAGAAGAAGAAGAAGAAGAAGAAGAGGAAGAAGAAGAAGAAACAGTCATGTAGAAGGTCAACTAACGTGGACCAGTCGCCGTTACTATAACGACAGAATTTAGGTAACATACCCAAAAACGTGTGTCGTTGTTGATACTCCCGCTGCAACATTAGCCAGAAGTTGTACATTGAGCTTGTACTTGCAACTTAAGTTGTAGCAAATCATCGAGTGTGTGCCGCCCCACACTTCTGCAAGTGTGCCACCACAGACATGCATGTCCGAGGTTGGTCACCAAGTCTGGGAGTGTCTGTGTGAGTGGGAGTGGGTGTAGATGTATTTTAGAACTATTGCGGGGAATTATCCAGCGAAACCTGAGGCAGCCATGCCCCACATAGTCGGGTCGATCGTGTCCGCAGCATGTTTTGTGTGGCAGTTGTGAAATTCCACACCAGGAAAATTTCTCATCTGGGATTTCAGTTGAGACAACACCGCTCGTTTCCAGGCCGGCCCTCGCACGTGCCTGGCAGGCCTGGGATGTGCGGATTGCGCCAGATATTTGTCAACAGTGACAATCGACACACATGTTGCTCACACACACGTCTTCAGCGCTCTAATTTCTCGCATCACTAAGCGCATTTGCAACAAATCATAACTGGGATAATAACGGCTCGCTAGGGACCGCATGGCGTATTGCCAGAACTCTCAGCTCTTGGGGCAGTTGTGTTGTTCTCCTAAAAAAAGGCTTCTCAAAAGCGCCCGTGTCATTTCTTAATGTCCTAGGGCCTCATTCCCGCCCGTGAGGTTCGGTGATTGTTGCCATGTTTTCCTTTGCTTGTTTGAGAGGGGTGGTGTGGTGGTGTGTGTAGAAACAAAAAGGAGAGGGGTATCACAAGATGAAGTTAACACGAGACAAGTGTGCTCGTCTCTCACCCAGCGACTATTCTCTCACACAGTCACTAACTAGTCTCTCACACAGACACTAGTCTCTCACACAGCCACTACTCTCTCACAAAGCGAGCAGACTCTCACACAGCCACTAGTCTCTCACACAGCCACTAGTCTCTCACACAGCGACCTGTCTCTCACACAGCCACTAGTCTCTCACATTACCACTAGTCTCTCAAACAGCCACTAGTCTCTCACACAGACAGCCGCTAGTCTCTCACACAGCCACTAGACTCTCACACAGCCACTAGTCTCTCACACAGCCACTAGTCTCTCACACAGCCACTAGTCTCTCACATTACCACTAGTCTCTCACATTACCACTAGTCTCTCACACAGCCACTAGTCTCTCACACAGCCGCTAGTCTCTCACATTACCACTAGTCTCTCACATTACCACTATTCTCTCACACAGCCACTAGTCTCTCACACAGCCACTAGTCTCTCACATTTCCACTAGTCTCTTAAACAGCCACTAGTCTCTCACACAGACAGCCGCTAGTCGCTCACACAGCCACTAGTCTCTCACACAGCCACTAGTCTCTCACACAGCCACTAGTCTCTCACACATAGCCACTAGTCTCTCACACAGCCACTAGTCTCTCACACAGACAGCCGCTAGTCTCTCACACAGCCACTAGTCTCTCACACAGCCACTAGTCTCTCACACATAGCCACTAGTCTCTCACATTACCACTAGTCTCTCACACAGCCACTAGTCTCTCACACAGGCACTAGTCTCTCACACAGCCACTAGTCTCTCACACAGCCACTAGTCTCTCACACAGCCACTAGTCTCTCACACAGCCGCTAGTCTCTCACACAGCCACTAGTCTCTCACACATAGCCACTAGTCTCTCACATTACCACTAGTCTCTCAAACAGCCACTAGTCTCTCACACAGACAGCCGCTAGTCTCTCACACAGCCACTAGTCTGTCACACAGCGATCAGTCTCTCACACAGCCACTTTTTTCTCACACAGACAGCCGCTAGTCTCTCACACAGACAGCCGCTAGTCTCTCACACAGCCACTAGTCTCTCACACAGCCACTAGTCTCTCACACATAGCCACTAGTCTCTCACACAGAAACTAGTCTCTCAAACAGCCACTAGTCTCTCACACAAACAGCCGCTAGTCTCTCACACAGCCACTAGTCTGTCACACAGCGATCAGTCTCTCACACAGCCACTTGTCTCTCACACAGACAGCCGCTAGTCTCTCACACAGACAGCCGCTAGTCTCTCACACAGCCACTAGTCTCTCACACAGCCACTAGTCTCTCACACACAGAAACTAGTCTCTCAAACAGCCACTAGTCTCTCACACAAACAGCCGCTAGTCTCTCACACAGCCACTAGTCTGTCACACAGCGATCAGTCTCTCACACAGCCACTTGTCTCTCACACAGCCACTAGTCTCTCACATTACCACTAGTCTCTCACACAGCCACTAGTCTCTCACACAGCCACTAGTCTCACACACAGCCACTAGTCTCTCACACAAACTCTAGTCTCTCAAACTGGGCGGTACGGGGTGTCAGGCATTGGTAGCACCTTGGTAAAGATGACTCTCATGTCCTTTTCAGGACCCATCCCCCACTGGTCCAAGCCTGACACCCAGCTCGTGCCTGTGGCTCCAAGTAGCTGTCAGCATGCAACAGCGGCCACCACCCCCCCCCCCCTCCCGGGCAACGCTGTGAGAGTCTGGCTAAACCAGGCATGGGTAGCCGATTTGGTGTCAAACCACCCGGTAAACTAGAGTATGCCTACCCAGCATGTGACTGCGCGGCAGACTGCGCGAAAGAAATCATTCCTGATTCAACGGGCAGGACGGCGTTTACCTGCAAACACGTTGTGGAACATAATGAGCACGGCAAGGCACGTAGAGCGCCCTGGTCATCCACTGCACCTGTATTCGTCTCCAGTCGTCTCGACTTGTCTTGCCACTGGACTCAGATGGACTTGGGCGAGAGAGTGAGGTCGACGAATTGCGCAACTCTTCCTCACTTTAATCCAAGTCATCGCGCAAGTCATTCTTCATCCAACGTCATATATCACCTTCAAGCCCTGTGGCGATGGGCGAGCGGCGAAGCGGCAGGCGTGGGTACGCTGGCAGCCGTAGTCGCAGACCTGCACACAGGCGGCTCAGGCCATATGGTCGTCTTCTACTGACCGGAGCAGCAGTGGGATTCGGCAGGCCCCTGAGCGACTGAGCAGCCCTCTATAGGAACCTACTGCTCACCTCCATAGCATGAGAAAGGGGCTAGAAAAGGTGGCCTAAACATTGTCTGCTCCATCACTACCTAACCATCTAGCCGCGGTTGGTGGGTACCCTTAACCGCAGTCGACATACAAACAAAGATAAAACAAGCAAAGCTAAAAGAGTAAACCATATTCCCTTAACAATTGGAACTTGGAATGTACGCACCCTACTTGACAGAGACGGCGCGTCGGGTCCATAGAGACGAACAGCACTGATTGGGAGAGAGCTGGGCAGGTACAACATCGACATTGCAGCCTTGAGCGAGACACGACTTGCAGAAGAAGGCCAAATCTGTGAAATAGGTGCCGGCTACACATTTTTCTGGAGTGGAAGGAAAACGAGGAAAGACGCCAATCCGGTGTGGGATTTGCAATTAAGTCTGCCCTGGTTGGCAAATTAGCTGGATTTCCAAAGGCTATAAACGACAGGCTCATGACCATTAAATTGCCCCTGCTGAATGGAAGGAAGCATGCAACCATTGTGAGTGTCTACGCACCAACTATGACCAACGAAGATGATGTCAAGAACAAGTTCTATGAGGACCTGCACAATGTATTAACATCTGTTCCCAAAGGAGACAAACTTATACTCCTTGGGGATTTCAATGCCAGAGTAAGCATGGGCACCACCTCTTGGAGTGGCATTATTGGAAAGCATGGAGTCGGAAATTGTAACAGCAATGGACTCCTCCCCCTTCAGACACGTGCCGAACACGATCTCCTGATTACCAACACAATTTTCCGTCTCCCCATGAGAAATAGGACATCGTGGATGCACTCTCGCTCGAAACACTGGCACCTCATTGACTATGTCATCGTCAGGAGGAGTGACAGACAAGACGTTCGAGTGACAAAATCTATGTGTGGTGCCGAATGTTGGACAGACCGTCGTCTCATTGTCTCGAAAATAAACATTCACATAAGGCCACCACGGCGTCCTCAAGGGGTGAAAATGCAAACAAAGCTAAATGTCACCCGCCTAAACAGCAAGAAAATGCAGCAGTCGTTTGAAAATATGCTGGAAGACCGCCTCAAGCCCAGTGCTGCAGCTAAATAGTATACAGAAACAGAATGGAGAGCCCTAAAGGATATAATTTACAACACTGTTATGGAAATCCTGGGTCCAGCCCCCCGACAGCATAAAGACTAGTTTGATGAAAATTCCGAAGACATCAACCAATTGCTGGCCGAGAAACATCTTCTCCTCAAGGCACATTTGAATGACCCAAAGTCAACATAAAAAAAAAGATGCCTTCAAGAACATTCAGAGAGTAGTGCAGCAGAAACTTCGACACATGCGGGACTCCTGGCTGAGCAGCAAAACTGATGAAATTCAGGGCTTTGCTGACAGACAAGATATGAAAAACTTCTACGACTCACTGAAAGCGGTCTGTGGTCCTACATCACCAGGCATAGTTCCCCTCCTCAGTGCAGATGGGGGAACATTGGTCACCGATAAGAAAGAAATCCTTCAACGCTGGGCAGAGCATTTCAGCAACATCTTAAATGCAACTTCCTTCTTCGATGATGAAACCATCAACTGTCTTCCTCAAGTTCCCACCAATGAGACACTTGATGACCTGCCAACCATAGTGGAAGTAAACAAAGCCATCCAGCAACTCTCCAGCTGCAAGGCATCTGGTCCTGACTCCATCCCAGCAGAGATATACAAGGCAGGTGGGCCGGTGATAGCAGAGCAGCTTCACCAAGTCTTTATAAACATATGGGTGAACGAGACCATGCCACAAGATTTCAAGGACGCGTCAATAGTCCACCTTTACAAACATAAAGGAAACCGCCAATCCTGTGACAACCACCGAGGCATCTCCTTGCTTTCAATTGCAGGGAAGATACTCGCCAGAATTCTTCTCAATCGCCTCACAACCCATCTCGATCAAGGTCTTCTTCCTGAGAGTCAATGTGGCTTCAGAATAGAACGTGGAACTGTTGACATGATTTTCGCTGCAAAGCAGCTGCAAGAGAAATGTCAGGAACAGAACTCTGAAATGTTCTCCACTTTCATTGACCTTACCAAGGCTTTTGACACAGTCAGCAGAGAAGGACTGTGGAAGATTGTAGCAAAATATGGCTGTCCACGAAAGTTTGTCCAAATAGTGCGGCTATTTCATGATGGCATGCAGGCAAGAGTACAGGAAAATGGTGAACTGTCTGAAACCTTTCCTGTCACCAATGGAGTGAAGCAAGGATGTGTCCTGGCACCAACACTGTTCAGCCTCATGTTTTCAGCCATGTTGATGAATGCCTTCGAGAACAACGACATTGGTATAGACATCAACTACCGTATGGGTGGAAAGTTATTCAATCTCAGAAGGCTGAAAGCTAAAACCAAAATTAACAGCGACACCGTTAGAGAGCTCCTGTTTGCTGATGATTGCGCTCTATATGCCAACTCAGAGGCGGACATGCAACATAATGTTTCAGCTTTCTCACATGCCTGTGCCAACTTTGGGCTCAATATCAACTTGGAGAAGACTGTAGTTATGTACCAGCCAGCTCCAGGGAATAATCACACTGTGCCGAATATCAAAGTGAATGATCACAGACTAAGTGTTGTGGACAAATTCACCTATCTTGGCAGCACTGTGTCACAAGCTGCCACAATTGATGACGAACTGAGTTCAAGAATCTCCAAGGCCAGAGCTGCTTTTGGCAGACTATACAAGAATGTATGGGACAGAACTGGAATAAGCCTGCAAACAAAGCTAAAAGTCTACAAAACAGTTGTATTATCCACACTGCTATATGCTTGTGAAACCTGGACTGTTTATCAGCGACACGCTAGGAAATTAAACCACTTCCACACAGTCTGCGTAAGGAAGCTACTGAAGATTAAATGGCAAGACAAGATTCCAGACACTGAAGTCCTAGAAAAAGCGTCCATGCCCAGTATCCACACTCTTCTGATGAAGAATCAGATTCGCTGGGCGGGTCACTTGACTCGCATGCCAGATCACAGGCTCCCTAAACGAATTTTGTACAGCGAACTATGTTGTGGTAAACGCTCCCAAGGTGGCCAGAGGAAACGCTTTAAAGACACTTGAAAATTCTCACTGAATGCTTTTGGAATTCATCATGACACATGGGAGGCTGCAGCCAGAGACCGAAATTCGTGGCGTGCATCATTACGCAAAGGTGCAGTCATATGTGAGGCAACCAGGACTGCAAGAGCTGTGAAGAAAAGGCAGGACAGAAAAACCACTGCAGAAAATCACTTCAAGAGCTGTGAAGAAAAGGCAGGACAGAAAAACAACTGCAGGAAATCTGCAGCCGCTAGTCTCTCACACAACCACTAGTCTCTCACACAGACAGCCGCTGGTCTCTCACACAGCCACTAGTCTCTCACACAGCCACTAGTCTCACAAACAGCCGCTAGTCTCACACACAGCCACTAGTCTCTCACACAGACAGCCGCTAGTCTCTCACACAGCCGCTAGTCTCACACACAGCCGCTAGTCTCACACACAGCCACTAGTCTCTCACACAGCCACTAGTCTCACACACAGCCGCTAGTCTCACACACAGCCACAAGTCTCTCACACAGACAGCCGCTAGTCTCTCACACAACCACTAGTCTCTCACACAACCACTAGTCTCACACACAGCCACTAGTCTCACACACAGTCACTAGACTCTCAAACAGACAGCCACTAGTCTCTCACACAGACAGCCACTAGTCTCTCACACAGCCACTAGTCTCTCACACAGCCACTAGTCTCTCACACAGACAGCCACTAGTCTCTCACACAGCCACTAGTCTCTCACACAAACAGCCACTAGTCTCACACAAAGCCACTAGTCTCTCACACAGCCACTAGACTCACACACAGCCACTAGACTCACACACAGCCACTAGTCTCACATACAGCCGCTAGTCTCACACACAGCCACTAGTCTCACACACAGCCACTAGTCTCACACACAGCCACTAGTCTCACACACAGCCACTAGTCTCACACACAGCCACTAGTCTCACACACAGCCACTAGTCTCACACACAACCACTAGACTCACACACAGCCACTAGTCTCTCACACAGACAGCCACTAGTCTCTCACACAGCCACTAGTCTCTCACACAGCCACTAGACTCACACACAGCCACTAGTCTCTCACACAGCAACTAGTCTCTCACACCGCCACTAGACTCACACACAGCCACTAGTCTCTCACACATCAACTAGTCTCTCACACAGACAGCCACTAGTCTCTCACACAGCCACTAGTCTCTCACACAGCCACTAGTCTCACACACAGCCACTAGTCTCTCACACAGCCACTAGTCTCTCACACAGACAGCCACTAGTCTCTCACACAGCCACTAGTCTCACACACAGCCGCTAGTCTCACACACAGCCACTAGTCTCACACACAGCCGCTAGTCTCTCACACAGCCACTAGACTCACACACAGCCACTAGTCTCTCACACAGCCACTAGTCTCTCACACAGCCACTAGTCTCTCACACAGCCACTAGTCTTACACACAGCCGCTAGTCTCACACACAGTCACTAGACTCTCACACAGACAGCCACTATTCTCTCACACAGACAGCCACTAGTCTCTCACACAGCCACTAGTCTCACACACAGCCACTAGTCTCTCACACAGCCACAAGTCTCTCACACAGACAGCCGCTAGTCTCACACACAGCCACTAGTCTCACACACAGCCACTAGACTCACACACAGCCACTAGTCTCACACACAACCACTAGTCTCACACACATCAACTAGTCTCTCACACAGACAGCCACTAGTCTCTCACACAGCCACTAGTCTCTCACACAGCCACTAGTCTCACATACAGCCACTAGTCTCTCACACAGCCACTAGTCTCTCACACAGACAGCCACTAGTCTCTCACACAGCCACTAGTCTCTCACACAGACAGCACTAGTCTCACACACAGCCACTAGTCTCACACACAGCAACTAGTCTCACACACAGCCGCTAGTCTCTCACACAGCCACTAGACTCACACACAGCCACTAGTCTATCACACAGACAGCCACTAGTCTCTCACACAGCCACTAGTCTCTCTCACAGCCACTAGACTCACACACAGCCACTAGTCTCTCACACAGCCACTAGTCTCTCACACAGACAGCCACTAGTCTCTCACACAGCCACTAGTCTCTCACACAGCCACTAGTCTCACACACAGCCACTAGTCTCTCACACAGCCACTAGTCTCTCACACAGACAGCCACTAGTCTCACACACAGCCACTAGTCTCACACACAGCCACTAATCTCTCACACAGCCACTAGACTCACAAACAGCCACTGGTCTCTCATACAGCCACTAGTCTCTCACACAGACAGCCACTAGTCTCTCACACAGCCACTAGTCTCTCACACAGCCACTAGTCTCTCACACAGACAGTCACTAGTCTCTCACACAGCCACTAGTCTCTCACACAGACAGCCAATAGTCTCTCACACAGCCACTAGTCCTTCACACAGCCACTAGTCTCTCACACAGCCACTAGTCTCTCACACAGACACTAGTCTCACACATAGCCACTAGTCTCTCACACAGCCACTAGTCTCTCACACAGACAGTCACTAGTCTCACACACAGCCACTAGTCTCACACACAGCCACTAGTCTCTCACACAGCCACTAGTCTCTCACACAGACAGCCTCTAGTCTCACACACAGCCTCTAGTCTCTCACACAGACAGCCACTAGTCTCATACACAGTCACAAGTCTCTCACACAGCCACTAGTCTCATACACAGCCACTAGTCTCTCACACAGCCACTAGTCTCACACACAGCCACTAGTCTCATACACAGCCACTAGTCTCTCACAAAGCCACTAGTCTCACACACAGCCACTAGTCACACACAGCCACTAGTCTCACACACAGCCACTAGTCTCTCACACAGCAACCAGTCTCTCACACAGCCACTAGTCTCTCACACAGCCACTAGTCTCACACACAACCACTAGTCTCTCACACAGCGACCAGTCCCTCACACAGCCACTAGTCTCTTACACAGCCACTAGTCTCACACACAACCACTAGTCTCTCACACAGCGACCAGTCTCTCACACAGCCACCAGTCTCTCACACAGCCACCAGTCTCTTACACAGCCACTAGTCTCACACACAGCCACTAGTCTCACACACAGCCACCAGTCTCTCACACAGCCACTAGTCTCTCACACAACCACTAGTCTCTCACACAGCGACCAGTCTCTCACACAGCCACAAGTCTCTCACACAGCCACTAGTCTCTTACACAGCCACTAGTCTCACACACAGCCACTAGTCTAACACACAGCCACTAGTCTCACACACAGCCACTAGTCTCACACAGCCACCAGTCTCACACACAGCCACTAGTCTCACACACAGCCACTAGTCTCACACACAGCCACCAGTCTCTCACACAGCCACTAGTCTCACACACAGCCACTAGTCTCACACACAGCCACCAGTCTCTCACACAGCCACTAGTCTCTCACACAGCCACTAGTCTCACACACAACCACTAGTCTCTCACACAACGACCAGTCTCTCACACAGCCACAAGTCTCTCACACAGCCACTAGTCTCTTACACAGCCACTAGTCTCACACACAGCCACTAGTCTCACACACAGCCACCAGTCTCTCACACAGCCACTAGTCTCACACACAGCCACTAGTCTCACACACAGCCACCAGTCTCACACACAGCCACTAGTCTCATACACAGCCACTAGTCTCTTACACAGCCACTAGTCTCACACACAACCACTAGTCTCTCACACAGCGACCAGTCTCTCACACAGCCACCAGTCTCTCACATAGCCACTAGTCTCATACACAGCCACTAGTCTCACACACAGCCACCAGTCTCTCACACAGCCACCAGTCTCTCACACAGCCACTAGTCTCACACACAGCCACTAGTCTCACACACAGCCACTAGTCTCACATACAGCCGCTAGTCTCTCACACAGCCTCACACACAGCCACTAGTCTCTCACACAGAAAACTAGTCTCTCACACAGCCACTAGTCTCTCACACAGGCACTAGTCTCTCACACGGCCACTAGTTTCTCACACAGCGACCAGTCTCTCACACAGCCACTATTCTCTCACACAGCCACTAGTCTCTCACACAGCGACCAGTCTCTCACACAACCACTAGTCTCTCACACAGTCGCTAGTCTCTCACACAACCACTAGTCTCTCATACAACCACTAATCTCTCACACAGCCACTAATCTCCCACACAGCCACTAGTCTCTCACACACACAACCACTAATCTCTCACACAGCAACTAGACCGTCATTTTGCCGCAGTCACTTCATTTATCACAATCTCTCATTCATCACAATCTCTCATTTATCACATCTCTCATTTATCACATTCTTTTATTTTCCATAATCTCTTCATTTATTAAAATATTGTATTGATCGCAATGTATCATTATCGTATTCATCGAAATCTCTAGTGTATCACAATCGCTCATTTATCATAATATCGTATTTATCACAGTCTCTCGCGTGTCACAATCTCTTTTTCGTCACATTCTGTTATTTTCCACAATCTCTTCAATAATCGCCGTCTCTCATTTATCTCAATCACTGATTTATTACAATATCACATTTATCGCAATCTATCTATCTGCTCACGTAGATTCTAGTGAAAATTGTGTATCTTCTAACATGTCTTGAAGGTAGAATTCTGTATCTACTCACGTAGATTGTAATGACGATTGTGTATCTGCTCACATAGTGAAGTGAAGATTGTATCTCTATTCGCGAAGATTGTAGTGAAAATTGCATCTTTATTTGCGTAGATTATAGTGAATATTGTATCTAGTTAGTTAGTTAGTTAGTCGACAGATCATCCTCATTGCACATCGAACCATTCAGTCCATAAGTGCTCGGATCCCCTCCTCAGCAAATCCCGCAACGTGTAGCGGCTAACGACGCCAGTTCTGTGTTGGTTTATCAGAATATTCAGAATATTGTATCTCTATTCACGTAGATTATCGTGAAGTTGTATCTCTGTTCACGTAGATTGTAATGGAGATTACATCTCTATTCATTGTGATGTTAGTGGATATTTGTATGTCAATTCGAGTATATTAAAGTGAAGATGAATGCGAAGGCTTCGCTTCTGCAGACTTGTGTATGCATGTGTGAATGTTTGTGAGTGTGTGCGTGTGTGTTTATGTGGGTTGTGTGTGTGAGTGTGTGTGTGTGATGTGTTTAATTTAGCCGTTGCCATGACCTGGAGCCGACAACAGCAGGGTATCGTATCTGGGTGTTCTCACTGCTAACTGACCTTGGCAATCACGGGATGGTTGAAGAATCTACCAGCTTGGAGTTTTCTCAAAACCTGGTCTGTTGTGTAAATCAAACCTGGCGACAGAGTTGGCGGAGTCTCGTAGCTCAGAGGCTGGAATCTCAGATAGGAGAGAGGAGAGAGTGTGAGAGAGGGAAAAGAGGGACAAAGAGTGATAGAGAAAGAGAGGGGGAAAAGGAAAGGGACAGATAGAAAGGGAGGGGGACAGGGGCGGAAAGCGAGAGAGGGACGTAAAGAGAAGGAGAGAGTGTGATAGAGATGGAAAGGGAGAGGTAGAGACGGAGAGAGGAAAGGAGAGAGGAAAAGGAGAGAGAGAGGGAGAGTGAGGAGAAAAGGAGAGAGAGAGAGAAAGAGAGAGAGAGGGAGAGAGAAGAGAGAGAGAGAGAGAGAGAGAGAGAGAGAGAGAGAGAGAGAGAGAGAGAGAGAGTTATAGAGGGTTAGAGGGGGAATTCAAGCGAAAACAAAAGGGAACGAACGAACGGACTTTATTTTCAAAGGGTAACAAACTGGGCACGCAGGCCCGTCTTACATTCGGCCCTTCCAATCACTCATCTTTCGTTCATCAATAATGCATAATACATTCATAAAGGAAAAAAAAACATTGTCAAATAAATGTTGCAGACATAAACAATGCATATTCAATGTTATCTTCGTCTGCGTTCATCCAGAGTTGCTTTTTTTTTCGTACGTGATTGCGTTGTGCCTGTTTACAGCAGAGCTGCGTTCTTGCGCCGTTAGGCCGACACATCCAACTTCTGCGAGCATTTTTTGACCGGGTTAACCTTCCCGGGGGTTTCTTAGGACGTTTGACTGTTGTGGTGTTATCCCTATCCCAGCTGGCCCATAAATAACAGCCAAAGACATCCTGGTCAGCCCTCAAAGGAAGGCAGGGGCGGACCATGGGCATTCCCCGCCATCCAAGGAGGCTTCCATACTTGCAGAGCCAACACACAGCGCTCTGGTACTGGGCTCACCCAAGGAATCGTCACGTCCTGCACATGGCTGCTTAGCCTCACTTCCGTATATTGTGCCTTCCGTTCACCATAGGCTGTTCTTCCGGAAACCAGAAGAATGCAGTCTGCAGATAACATCCACGCAATGAGCTTTCTATTCGGACTTTCCACGTAATGGATTTGCTATCCAAGCAATATTCCATTTCATGCCTCTGGGAGGTTTTTGTAACCGACATACCTGTGGTATGAAGTGCAGCAGTCTAAATGCTTCTTCATGCACCTTTAAATGTCAACCTGAATGTAGTTAAAGTAAGCTGCAGTCAACTTAAGCTTGTTGATATCTCCATATTCCACGTTATGATACATAACTCCCCCCCCCCCCACACACACACACATCCACGATCCACCCACACAACCCCCACCCAACCACACACACACCTCCATGCATATATACATACCTCACCCATCCACCGATTTCCTACCCACACGTCCCACACTCACAGACATCTCCCCACCCACTACACATTCCCCCTCACACACACGTCACCCACCCACACACACGCACACACACACCCAGGCACACATGCATGCACCCACCCTCCCATCCACCACCCACACATCCCCCACCCACGCACATCCCCAACCTACATACATCGCCCCACACAGACATCCTCCACCCATCCCATAACCCACCAACACTCACACATCCATATTTCGGGAGAGAGAGAGAGAGAGAAGGAGGGAAAGAGAGTGGAAAGGAAATGGTGAGACATGGGTAGATGCAGAGAGAAAAAGGAGAGATGAGCAGAGAGAGGAAGAGATGAGGAGGAAGAGAGAAAGGGGGAGGGAGTGAGAGAGAGGAGGGAGAAAAAAGAGAGAGGAAGAGAGAGAAAGAGAGGAGAGAGACGGAAAGAGCGAGGTAACAAGAGAAAGAGACGGAGAGAGACTGAGGGAGAGAGGGGGCATGAGCATCATGTCTGTCATATTTATAGCTCTGTGGTGCAACCAGCACATGGCAATGATGTGTAGAACACGGCACACAGTACTCATCATTGAGCCCATATCACACACATTGAGCACACAGCTTACATAAATTTAGCACACAGCATTAAGCACACAGCACACAGAATTTTGCACACAGCATTAAGCACACAGCACACATAATTTAGCACTCAGAATAAAGAACATAACACACAGCATTGAGTGCACAGTATTGAACACACAGCATTCAGCACACAGCATTGAGCAAACAGCATTTAGCACGCAGCACACAATAGTGAGCACACAGCACTGAGCACACATCACTGAGCTCACAGCACACCGCATTGAGCACACATCATTGAGCACACAGCATTAAGCACACAGCATTCAGCGTACAACATTCAGTACACAGCACTCAGCACAGAGTACACAACATTATACACGAAGAATTGAGCACACAGCACTGAGCACACAGCATTGAGCACACAGAATTACGTACACAACACTGAGCACACAGCCAAAGCACTGAGAATATAGCACACGGCAGTGTGCACACAGCATTTATTCATGCAGTTTTGAGCACACAGCACATAGCATTGAGCAGACAGTTTTGAGCACACAGTATACAGTATTGAACACACAGCACTGAGAACACAACACTGAGCAAACAGCACACAACATTGAGCACACATTATGAGCACACAATACACAACATTGCGCACACAGCATTGAGCACACAGCACTGAGCATGCAGTAGTGAGCACACAGCACAAAGCATTGAGCACACAGCACTGAGCACACAACACTAAGCCTGCAGTACTCTGCACACAGCACACAGTATTGAGCAGACAGCATTGAGCACACAGCACTGAACAAACAGCTCTGAACACACAGCACATAGCACACAGCACACATCATTGAACACACAGCACTGAGCACAGAGCATTGGGCACACAACATTGAGCATACAGAGCACAACATTGAGCACACAGGACATAGCATTGAGCACACATCACACAAAATTGAGCACACAGTGCACACCACTGAGCACACAGCACACAACATTGAGCATACAGCACATAGCATTGCGCACACATCTCACAGCATTGAGCAAACAGCATTTAGCACGCAGCACACAATAGCGAGCACACAGCACTGAGCACACATCACTGAGCTCACAGCACACCGCATTGAGCACACATCATTGAGCACACAGCATTAAGCACACAACACTGAGCACACAGCATTCAGCGCACAACATTCAGTACACAGCACTCAGCACAGAGCACACAGCATTATACACGAAGAATTGAGCACACAGCACTGAGCACACAGCATTGAGCACACAGAATTACGTACACAACACTGAGCACACAGCCAAAGCATTGAGAACACAGCACACGGCAGTGTGCACAAAACATTAAGCACACAGCATTGAGCACACAGCAGACAGCATTGAGCATACAGCACAGAGCATTGAGTACACAGCACGCAGCATTTAGCATTTAGCATACAGCATTTCGCACACAACACACAGTATAGAGCTTGCAGCATTAAGCACACAACATTAAGCACACTGCATGAAGCATTGAGCACACCGCACACAACATTTAGCACACATCATTTAGCACATATTATTGAGCACATGGCATTGAGCATACAGAACACAGCACTGAGCACACAGCATTGTGCAAACAGCACACAACATTGAGCACACAGCTTTTAGCATACAGCACACAATAGCATACAGCACTGGGCAGATAGCATTGCGCACATAGCATTGCGCACATAGCGTTAAGCACACAGCATAAAGCATTTAGTACACAGCACACAACACTCATAACACAACATTGAGCACACATCATTGAACACACAGCTTTAGTCATGCAGTTTTGAGCACACAGCACATAGCATTGAGCAGACAGTTTTGAGCACACAGTATACAGTATTGAACACACAGCACTGAGAACACAACACTGAGCAAACAGCACACAACATTGAGCACACAGTATGAGCACACAATACACAACATTGAGCACACAGCATTGAGCACACAGCACTGAGCATGCAGTAGTGAGCACACATCACAAAGCATTGAGCACACAGCACTGAGCACACAACACTGAGCCTGCGGTACTCTGCACACAGCACACAGTATTGAGCAGACAGCATTGAGCACACATCACTGAACAAACAGCACTGAGCACACAGCACATAGCACACATCATTGAACACACAGCACTGAGCACACAGTATTGAGCATACAGAGCACAACATTGAGCACACACGACATAGCTTTGAGCACACATCACACAAAATTGAGCACACAGTATACACCACTGAGCACACAGCACACAACATTGAACATACAGCACATAGCATTGAGCACACATCTCACAGCATTGATCACACAGCATTCAAAATTGAGCACACAGCACACAAAATTAAGCACTGAGCACACAGCATTGAGCACACAACACACAACAATGAGCACACAGCACTTAGCACACAGCACTGAGCACATAGCACTGTGAACACAGCACTGAGCACAACACACAGCACTGAGCAGATAGCATTGAGCACACAGCACAAGACACTGAGCAGATAGCATTAAGCATACAACGTTGAGCACACAGTTTTGGGCACACGAAACTGAGCAAACAGCACTCAATTGTATCTACATAATATTGACCGGTCTCCCTGGTCTAGGTGTTACACGACTTCCTCTGTAATCCAGTATACTCTCGTGAATAACGTGACGTGCGCGAGAATCGGTAGCGGTTCTCTCCCCTTCTGTAACTTACGGGATATGTGAGCCGGTCACTCGGAAAACAATGGTAAACTACTGAGCGTAATATTGCCAAAAAATCAACAATCAGCTGAAAGATGCTGATGTTGACAGCGATGTCCTGTAAAGGATATGCCAACAAACAAAAAAAAACATAATATTGTATCATGTACATAACATTGTGTCATGTACATAACATTGTTTCATGTACATAACATTGTGTCATCTACATAATAATGTGTCATCTACATAATATTGTGTCATCTACATAATAGTGTGTCATCTACATAATATTGTGTCATCTACATAATATTGTTGCATCTACATAATATTGTGCCATCTTCATAATAATGTGTCATCCACATAATAATGTGTTATCTGCATAATAATTTGTCGTCTGTATAATAGTGTGTCATCTACATAATATTGTGTCAACTGCACAATACTGTGTCATCTACATTATATCGTATCATCTACATAATATTGTGTCATCTACATAATATTGTGTCATCTACATAACATTGTGTCGTATACATAAAACTGTGTCATCTACATTACATCGTGTCATCTAGATAATAATTGTGTCATCTACATAATATTGTGTCATCTACATAATATTGTGTCATCAACATGACATTGTGTCATCTACATGACGTAGATTGTTCATATGTATTTATTTCGCTCGCTCGCTTTGAACTCAAGCGTAGTCATGTTACATTAACATTGGGGGAAAAACCCATTGTCAAATGGATTTTGTAAGCATAAACAATGCATATTGCGCATGATACATTCACATGAGAAAACAAAAAAAAAACATTGTCAACTGAAAGGTTTACACATAAACAGTGCATATTGCAATGTTGTGAGACACATCCCCCATCCACCCTCATATCCCGCAGCCACCAACACATCCCCCACCCACCAAACCTCCCCCACCCACCCACACATACCTCCACGCACTCACACAGAACCAGGCAAACATACATGCCGCCACCCACCCACTGATCCCCCACCCACACACATTTCCCACCCACACACATTTCCCCACCCACACACACATCCTCACACACCAAGAAGAAGAAGAAGAAGAAGAAGAAGAAGAAGAAGAAGAAGAAGAAGAAGAAGAAGAAGAAGAAGAAGAAGAAGAAGAAGAAGAAGAAGAAGAAGAAGAAGAAGAAGAAGAAGAAGAAGAAGAAGAAGAAGAAGAAGAAGAAGAAGAAGAAGAAGAAGAAGAAGAAGAAGAAGAAGAAGAAGAAGAAGAAGAAGAAGAAGAAGAAGAAGAAGAAGAAGAAGAAGAAGAAGAAGAAGAAGAAGAAGAAGAAGAAGAAGAAGAAGAAGAAGAAGAAGAAGAAGAAGAAGAAGAAGAGAGAAGAAGAGGAAGAAGAAGAAGAAGAAGAAGAAGAAGAAGAAGAAGAAGAAGAAGAAGAAGAAGAAGAAGAAGAAGAAGAAGAAGAAGAAGAAGAAGAAGAAGAAGAAGAAGAAGAAGAAGAAGAAGAAGAAGAAGCCACACACACATACCCCCGCCAACCCACACATCCCGCACCTATCCACACACATATCCCGCACTCTCACAATTTTCCCACCCACCCACCCACACACACATCAGCCAACCTACACCCACTCACCCACCCAATATTCGCTACCTCTCAACTACACATCCCCATCTATACACACATCCCCACCCATAAACACATCTCCCCACCTGCCCACACATATCCCCCACCCATAAACACCCAAATACACACACCTCCCACAAACACACACCCCGCCACCCACATATACCCACTCACACACACCCGCCGCTCACACACATCTTCTCACAACTACACACCTCCCCCACCCATACACTCATCTCTCACACACATCCACCCACTCATCCATCAACCACACACACCCACACATCACCCACGCGCCCATCAACACATGCATCTCTCATATACCCTCCCACCCATACACACCCCAACCACCCAGCCAAACACACATCCCTCATCCTCGCATACATCCTTCAATCACCTGCACATCCCATACCTCCCCTACCTCTCACACATCTCCCCTCCCACACAAAACTCCACCCATAAACACATTTCCCCCCCCCCCCCCACACACACACACATCCCCACATACATTCCCCATACACATCCCCGCCCACACATCTCCCCACCCACTACACATCCTCCACCTACAAACATCCTTACCACCCACACATACATCCTCCACCCACTC
The DNA here is from genome assembly GCA_014155875.1 of Cepaea nemoralis. Lineage (NCBI taxonomy): Eukaryota > Metazoa > Mollusca > Gastropoda > Stylommatophora > Helicidae > Cepaea > Cepaea nemoralis. The sequence continues at coordinate 165,746 of JACEFZ010002258.1, forward strand.
ACATTTACCCCATCCACACTCACACACTCCCACCCACACAGACATATCCCATTCATAGACACCCCCCACACTCTACCCTCACACCCATTACACACCCATCCCCCAACCCACACAATCTCCTACACACCCATTCACCCATACAAACACACATTCCCTACCCACACCCCCTCCCAACCCTCTCTCAGAGAGAGAGAGAGAGAGAGAGAGAGAGAGAGACAGACAGACAGAGAGAGACAGACAGACAGACAGAGAGAGAGAGAGAGAGAGAGAGAGAGAGAGAGAGAGAGAGAGAGAGAGAGAGATCCGGTAAATAAAAACGCATCCCTATCTTACTCCTTGCTTTGATTCTTCATAACTGCCCGCTCTATTTCCTATTTTCATTACTGCTACTTGTTTCCAGTATATATTGTTCGTTAATCCTAGATACGACTCATCCATTATAATACCTTCCAACGTTTTATCAAAGTATCATTTTTGGCTTCATATGAAGTTGTTTTTTTTTTAAATGTTGCATATCCCTTACAGGACGTTGCAGTCAACACCAGCATCTTTCAGATGCTGTTGATGTACTAGGCAAGATTACGCTCAGTAGTTTGCCATTGATTTCTGAGGGACCGGCTCACAACCCCCTCAAGTAACCAACTCGGCGCGATCCGCTACCGAATCTCGCGCAGCTGCGTTACTCACGAGAATATACGGGATTACGGGGAAAGACGTTACCTCTACGCCTGGGAGACCGGCTTATATGACGTATGTAACACAAATATATGTCTTTCTGTGAATTGATCAGTCTGTCATGTTTTGCTTTATTTAACGTGTTGGCAATCTCTATACAATACAAATGTATGTCTTTCCTTTGCTTTTCACAAACCCATACGTATTTTCTTTTTGAGCATTTCCCTTTATTCATGTATACTTTGTATTTTAGGTTTCGCGTTGAATCTGCTTCGTGCAGTAAATGTATCGATCTTTAAATTTTTATCTGCTATATATAATTTCGTTGTTAAGTTCCGTGTTATTATCCTCTTTCTTTCATCTTTCAGTCTTATATTTTATTTATTCACATGCAAGTAGGTGATCACTGCATCGTCCTCAAACTTAATGGGTGCATCTCTAAACATGTTAATCACTGTGGGTGCATACATATTTGAAGACCTCTGTGTGACGTAGCACTTTCAGAGATTCTGGTGATATTGTGCACTGTTGCTCCGTGTTGTTATCGCCAACACCATCACGCCGACAGTAGGACAGTGAACCTCGGCGCTGAACTAACAATGAATACATGCTCAGGGCATGATGAGCAGTGAGTGTGTGTGATTGAGAGTAGGGTGAGCTATGTGAGAGTGTGACTGCAGATGATCAGATGCGCCTGAATGGATTGCCAGTTCTGGCGCCGGTCTGTCTGTGACCTAGTTTCTATGCTAATAGAAGCCTGGCTTGTGTTGTATTCATAAAACATCGCCTGTAATTAATGCGCGTGTGGAACTTTTCATTACTTGTGGCAGAACCGATGAGTGCGCCTTTACATGTAGCCACACCTGTGTTTCTCCGTGGCCTGTCCTGGAGTTTGGCAAGTGAGAGAGAAGGCCATTGTTTATCGATGTCCGGAGAGTTGCTTGTGTGGATGTCCCTGGGGCGCTGACGATATCGGCGGCGTCATCATGTGCGCCCGGGCACTTGCAGTGACGTGTTGACAGATGGTGGAGTCTGCACGTGGCCCATTGTTGCACCAATTGGCGGTTGAGTGTTTCCCCGCCCTGCCTGCAAGCACTCACGTGACTGATCAACGGTTCAGTGTACAGACAGACACATAGACTCACACAGACAGTCAGATAACAACACACACAGACTTATACAGACAGACACACATATGTTTGAACAATGTTGGGGTATACACGCAAACACACAAGTAGACAGACAGACATGTATAGACAGACACAAGTAGACAGATAGACATATGCAGGCAGACACACGAGGAGACACATAGACATATGCAGGCAGACACACGAGAGGACAAATAGACATATACAGGTAGATACACACATGGACAGAAAGACATATACAGACAGACACACAAGTAGACAGATAAACATGTACCGACAGACACAAGTAGACAGATAGACAAATACAGACAGACACACATGTAGACAGATAAACATATACAGACACAAAGTAGATACGTAGACATAAGCAGGCATACGCACAAATAGACAGACAGACATATCAAGACAGTTATACAAGTAGACACATAGACATATGCAGGCAGACACACATACAGTCAGATAGACATGTACAGACAGACACACAAATAGGCAGATAGACATATACAGACAGACACACAAGTATACAGATAGACATACGCAGACAGACATACAAATAGACAGATAGACGTGTACAGAACGAAAGAACTAATTGACTTTATTTTCAAGGGGTAACAAATTGGGTACGCAGGCCCGTCTTATATTCGGCCCTTCCAATCTCTCATCTTTCGTTCATCAATAATGCATAATACATTCACATAGGAAAACAGCATTGTCAAATCAATGTTGTAAACAAACAATGCATATTACCATGTTATGAGACACATACCCCAAACATCCGCCCAACCCCCATCCACCCACACATCCCCCACCCAACCACACACACCCTCAGGCACATATACATTCCCCTACCCAACCACCCATCCCCCACCCACACATCCCACACCCACACACATCCCCTACCTACACACATCTACCCAAACACACACACACACCTCCCACCAATATACATCCCCACACACACACACCCCCACCCACCCACACACAAATCCCCCAGCAGCCCACACACACACACATCGCCAGGCATTCATACATGCACACGCCCACCCATCACCCACCCGCACATTCCCCACCTACACACATATTCCCACCCACGCACACACATCATCCACTCACCTCATAACCCATCAACACTCACCCACCCACATATCCTCCACCACACACGCACAGACCACCAACCACCCAGTCAAACACACATCCCCCAACCACACATCCCAAACTGCATACACACATATCCCCGCCAACCCAAACATCACACACCTACCCTCACACAAAACTAGCATCCACCCACACATCACTCACTTTCACATATCCCCCACCCACACAATTTCCCCCACCCACCCACTCATCCCAGTCCATACACACACATCCCCACCTCCAAGCTACATACACTCACTCTCCCACACATCCTTCACCCACCCACCCCCAATCACCCATCCCCCAATCACACATCCCCTAACCACACATCCCTTAACCACACATTCCTCCACCCACACACAACCCACGCATACACTCACACACATACATCTCCCCACCCATACAAACATCCCCCACACACATCCCCACCCACTAACACATCCCCCATCCACAAACACACACCTCCCACCCACACACACCCCCACCAAGCACAAACATCCCCACCCACACACCTGTTCCCACCCACACACACATCCCCCACCCATACACTCATCTCCCTCATATATCCACCCACTCACGAACTCACCCCTCAGCCACTCACACCCACATACCCCCCACCCACCTATTAACACATACATCTCCCATCTATCCACCCACACTCACACACGACATCCACCCAGCCAAACACACATCCCCACCCTCACATACATCCTTTACCCACCCGCACATTCCACACCCAATCACACCTATCCCACGTACCCACACACACATCCCTCCCCCACACACATCTCTCTTCGTACACAACACCCCATCCATATATACATCCCCCCACCCCCCCCCACACACACACATCTCCCACACGCATCCCCCATGCACATCCCCACCCACACATCCCTCACCAACACACACACACACACACATCTCCCCACCCACCCACGCATCCCCCACCTACAAACACACTCACCGCCCACACATTCATCCTCCATCCATCCACAAGTACCCCATCCACACATACACCCCCACCCACAAAGACATATCCCCCACCCAAACATAATCTCCACACCCATCCCCTACACTCATCACACACCCATTCTTAACCCACACACATCTCCCACACACCCATTCACCCACACATCCTGCACCCACTCACCCACATACACATTCCTCACCCACACAACCCCTACCCACCAACACCTCCACACTTCCAACCATCACCCAAACATCCCTCACACACCCCGCCCCCCACCGACCACACATCCCTTCACCCACCCACACATCACCTATCCACCCACACACAACCACTCCACACATACATCTCCCAACCACACATCCCCCCAGACACACACACATGCTTCATACACATCCACACTCCCTCGCATATACTGCATGCATGTACACATACACACACAAACATAAACGTATACATACACGAACATACACACACATACAAACGCACATACACACATATACACACGCACATACATATAAACACACATGTACGCACACATAAGCACAAGCACACACACACACATACACAAGCACACACACATACACACATGTACACACAGACACGCATGTACACACAGACACACAAGTAGACTGATAGACATGTAAGGACAGTTAACGAGTAGACGGGCAGTGCTCCTTATTATGTTGTATCATATAGTGCTCTTCAATATGTCGTATCATATAGTGCTCCTGAATATGTCGTATCACACAGTGCGCTTGAATACTTGTTTTTTGTCATATCACGTAGTTGTCTTGTCTTATCAATTTGTGCTCGTAAATATGTCTAATTATGTAGTACGCTTGCCTTATAATGTGGTGCTCTTGTCTTGGGGGATGTGTGGGAGGGGGATGGGTCGGTTGGTGGGGTATGTATGTGTCCCTTGGTGTGCGTGTGTGTGGGTAGGTGGGGGTGTTTATGTGTCCTTTGGTGCACATGTGTGTGGGTAGGTGGGCGTGTTGTGTGGGTGGGGTGATGTATGGATAGGTGGGAGATGGGCTTCATAACATGGTAATTAGCCTTGTTTATGTTTACAACATTCATTTCACAATGTTTATTTTTCTTCCTATGTAAATGTATAATGCTCTTGATGAACGAAAGACGAGTGATTGAAAGGGCCGAATGTAAGACGGGCCTGCGCGCCAAATTTGTGACCCTAATAAAGTTGATTTGATTTGATTTATAATGTAGTACTCTTATCTTATAATGTAGTGCTCTTGTCTTATAATTTAGTGATCTTGTCTTATAATGTAGTGCTCTTGTCTTATCGTGTAGTGCTCTTGCCTTATCGTGTAGTGGCCGTGTCTTATCTTGTAGTGCTCTTGTCTTATCGTGTGATGCTCTTGTCTAATCAGGTAGAGGTCTTGTCTTATCGTGTAGTGCTCGTGTCTTATTATGTAGTGCTCTTGTTTTGTCGTGTAGTGCTCTTGTCTTATGTCTTATAATGTAGCGCTCTTGCCTTATCGTGTAGTGCTCTTGTCTTATCGTGTAGTGCTCTTGTCTTATAATGCAGTGCTCTTGCATATCATGTGGTGCTCTTATATGATCATCTAATGCTCTTGTCTTATCGTGTAGTGCTCTTGTCTTATCGTGTAGTGCTCTTGTCTTATCTTGTAGTGCTCTTGTCTTATAATGTAGTGCTCTTGTCTTATCGTGTTGTGCTCTTGTCTTATTGTAGATGTCAGGTCTTAGTCAGATATGACTGAGCTACCGTATGACAGTAGACGGTACTACCTGTTTCTGTTAGCGCCGAATGTTGGGCGGCGCTACCAAACCCGACACCCCACATTTTTCCAACGGCTTCGGACGGAAGATCGCAATTGAGAGGGTACAAGCCTTATCCTGGTGTGAGGAAATGCAGCCTAAAGGCTAAATGTTATGGCAGGTCAGACCAAGCCCTAAGCCTTGGTTGATAACTGGTATAGGATCGAAGCTTCGACAGGCGGACAGTTAGAGCATTTCTTTGCTGATTCGGCAGCTTCTGCAGCTGGTCTTGTTCCAGACGTTTTGATGTCACCTTTCCTCTGGAGTAAACTAGACAGGCCGAGAGAGGGATCATGCTGCATGGGCAACACATGGTCTCTAAATTCAGCCCAGGCTTTGTGTTATGGAGAGATAACCCCATTTTACAAACTATCGTCTGTCAAGACGGCAAGGTGTCAGTCATGTCTTATCGTGTAGTGCTCGTGTCTTATTATGTAGTTCTCTTGTCTTATCGTGTAGTTCTCTTGTCTTATCATGTAGTGCTCTTGGCTTATCGTGCAGTGCTCTTGTCATATCGTAAGGTGCTTTTGTTTTATCATGCAATGCTCTTGTCTTGTCGTAGTGCTCTTGTCTTATCGTGTAGTGTTCTTGTCTAATAATGTAATGCTCTTGTCTTATAATGTAGTGTTCTTGTCTAATAATGTAGTGCTCTTGTCTTATCGTGTGGTGCTCTTGTCTAATCAGGTAGAGGTCTTGTCTTATCGTGTAGTGCTCGTGTTTTATTATGTAGTGCTCTTGTTTTGTCGTGTAGTGCTCGTGTCTTATGTCTTATAATGTAGTGCTCTTGCCTTATCGTGTAGTGATCTTGTCTTATCGTGTAGTGCTCTTGTCTGATAATGCAGTGCTCTTGTATATTATGTGGTGCTCTTATATGATCATCTAATGCTCTTGTCTTATCGTGTAATTCTCTTGTCTTATTGTAGATGTCAGGTCTTAGTCAGATATGACTGAGCTACCGTATGACAGTAGACGGTACTACCTGTTTCTGTTAGCTCCGAATGTTGGGCGGCGTTACCAAACCCGACACCCCACATTGTTCCAACGGCTTCGGACGGAAGATCGCAATTGAGAGGGTACATGCCTTATCCTGGTGTGAGGAAATGCAGCCTAAAGGCTAAATGTTATGGCAGGTCAGACCAAGCCCTAAGCCTTGGTTGATAACTGGTATAGGATCGAAGCTTCGACAGGCGGACAGTTATTGCATTTCTTCTTGTTCCAGATGTTTTGGTGTCACCTTTCCTCTGGAGTAGACTAGACAGGCCGAGAGAGGGATCATGCTGCATGGGCAACACATGGTCTCTAAATTCAGCCCAGGCTTTGTGTTATGGATAGATAACCCCATTTTACAAACTATCGTCTGTCAAGACGGCAAGGTGCCAGTCATATCTTATAGTGTAGTGCTCGTGTCTTATTATGTAGTTCTCTTGTCTTATCGTGCAGTGCTCTTGTCATATCGTATGGTGCTTTTGTTTTATCATGCAATGCTCTTGTCTTGTCGTAGTGCTCTTGTCTTATCATGTAGTGCTCTTGTATATCATGTAGTGCTCTTGTCTTATAATGTAGTCCTCATATCTTATCATACTGTGCTCTTGTCTTATAGTGTAGTAGTCATGTTTATCACGTAGTATTCTTTTCTTTTCATGTAGTGCTCTTGTATATCATGCTGTGCTCTTGTATATCATGTTGTGCTCTTGTATATCATGATGTGCTCTTGTATATCATGATGTGCTCTTGTATATCATATTGTACTCGTCAATATCATGTTGTGCTCTTGTAGATCATGTTTTACTCGTCTATATCATGTTGTGCTTTTATCTGATCATGTAGTGTACTTGTCTGATGATGCTGTGTTCTTGACTTATCATGTAGTGTTCTTATCGTATCTTGTTTTCTTACATATGTATAATCTCTTATCGCCCTTGCATATCATGTGATACTCTTATCTGATCAAGTCGTGTACTTGACATTATTATTATTATTTCTGTAAATTAATCTTGCAGTTTTCTTGAACATATATGATGATATAGTGCTCTTGAGTACTTCACATTGTGCGATTTTCTTCAACGTGGCTGATCATATAGTACTCTTGTCATTAGTTTTCTCATCTAATCTCATAGTGCTCATGAATATACCAGACGAAGCAGTGCTACTAAGTACGTCAGGTCATGAGATGTTCAGTATATCTATCTGTTCGTGTAGTGCCCCGTTCTTTGGTGGCTTCTAGTTTGGTGGCATGCGATATTCCCCAGCGTCAGCCGGGGACAAGTCATGCCAGCAGTTGCCATGCATCCATCACGTCTCATCTTGGCAGGACGCCTCCTGGCATTTATTCACTGTCACGGGAGGGCGGGTTCAGGTCTCTCTCAGCCTCATTTATATTCTCCGGGAATAGTTCATTAAATGTCCTCCTCCCCGCCTCAGGAGCTTTCATTTCGCCAGTTAATGTTTCTGACGCCCGTGTTTTATTAACGCCTCCTCGTCTGGGGCACAGGGGATGAGGGGACTGGTTCCGGGCCGCATATATTGTTTGCTGACTCTGCTTTTCTGGCCGTGCTGCCATGTTGTTAGGATGTTGTTGTTGTTATGTTTTTCTCATATTGTTATAACATTGTATTTGTTGTGATGTTGTGGTGCTATGTTGTTGAGGCCAAGGGAAACATGATTATGTGACGTAGAGGAGAAGAGGAGCGAAAAGAAGTAGAGATGAAACAGAAATAAAGAGAAGAAATCCGACACCGTCCTAGGAGCCAATAAGAACAGGGAAAGTAACAAGCATGAAAAGGATTCCAGGACTCTACAGACATGGGTTGGGACTGAGCAGCACAAAACCCAACCAATGAATTAAACTGCGAGGCAACAGTGAGTGCACAAACTAAACTTACAAGCGCTAAACTGACAACTCAAGAACTCAGCCATGATTTTTAGATTTTAGTACATTTACTATTTTATGACATATACTGTATATCTCACACCCCACATTTCTGTCAGCTTAGGATATTTACCTAATGTGCAACTTCCAAACCATTGATCACACTAACTAGCTGACTCCATCATGAGAAACTCATTTGATAATTTGGTATCTCCACACGTCATATCTTCATGCTTGATTACTCATTTCTTGATGTATGTGTTTGTTTTCTATACACTTATTTCTATAACATCATCGGAAGACTAAATAAAGCTACATAAAAGCTAATTTCATTAATATTTATGTGTATTATTTATTCCTACAACCTTAAATAACCGTTGTATTCACCGACGCTGTGTTACTACATAAATGTTGTTTCGAACCTGTATCCTTACGCGGAGACAACTAAACTATGAAATTAATCGCTATCAACTTACGCTTCACTGCATGAAAGATTGCCCACAATCAAACTGTTTACATAGGACAATAATTTCCAAATATAACCGATTGACATATGCCTGGGTCATTGACATTGAGATGAGTGACCTGTGTAGCGGGACTACGAGGAAAACAATCAACCCTGAGAAATAATGGGGCGGTTGTGAGTGGATACCCCTAGGGGGGATGGGGCGAAAGACAGTTGAGTGTTGTGTGAAGTCAGGATACTGAAAAGTCAGTGAGAGAAGAGACCGACGGCGGGTCGGGTCGTTTAAGGGAGTGGAGTTTTAGATACCGAACGAGTCGGTAGTCCACGGAGAACTGTGTTGTGTGAAGGCAGGCCTAAACCCCAGAGTGGGTGGCATAGTTGAGCAGTGGCTCCGACCCAGTGTGTGGGTCGTATTGTGTGAGATCCAGCCGTGGATAGTAGCTGGACTAAATGTCTTATTGATTTGATATGAAGCAGGCTTGAGAAGGCATTGATGTGTGCGTGTTAATGTTGTGAGGAGGATATGGATATTCGATGGATTATATCTTGTTTTCTGGATATATACATATGTTCCGTGAGTCTGTGTTATTTCTGTAATAAAGGATTATGTGCGCCAACTGAATCTTGTTTAATGACTGGTGAATGTGCACTGCGGGGGTGAGTTATATTGCAAGACAGTTAGATAGCTCAATTGACACTCCAGGAGTATCGTGACCTAGACAACGACCATCGCACGCCCTTATAATTAAGAAAATCGTGTGATAACTGGGAGCTCGTCGCTTAGTAAGGAGTATCTGGATGGCTCGTCCTTTCAAGAAACCCATTACTTTATAGACATTGTTGTCATTCTGAGATATCTGTGGGCTCTTCGCTGAGAGAGGAGTTATTATCTGGTGACTTCGTTCCATCAAACTAACAAACCCTTGACAAATTGGATATTATTGCTTAAAAAAATTAATGTGAACTCTTCGGTGTGTGCGCCAGATAATTCACACAGACAGACGGGAGTAAACACGCAAGCTAGCAGACGGTTTACGTGAAGGTCACACTACAGGTAAATTAACGGCAGTCAGCACACGTAAACAGACGAGGCGGGGCGCCAGGAGAAGACACGGCACAGATCGACGAAAAGTGTGTGGTGACGGGGGTTGGTCACTAGGCACAAACACCGAGCACAGGTAAAAGTCGCGTGAACAAGTGAACAAAACAGTGTTTGCGATAAGAGCGGAGCATCACAGTTGGACATTGTTGCTGTCGGTGATAAAGACAGGATTGAACCAAAGATTTAAGACAGTTAGCAATTTCGTTGAGAAGTCCTGTGTGTGGTGGGACATTTGGTGTGTGTGCGAAGGGAAGCGCACTGTTTGGTCGCAAGGCGACGATAAACTCTCTCTCGGGGAGGGGAGAGGTACGAGAGCAGCCGGGTGGGGCTGTCAAGGTTGTGTGGAAACTGTTTTTACGGAGGAATTTTTCACTGAGGGTGATAAAGAGAAATTGAGGTGACATTGTGAGTTGGGGGTGGAAGGAGTAAAGGTACTCAGGAAAATTTCCACGGCCTATGGTGGTCAAGATAACTCATTGTGAATGAACAAAACAAGGCGTTTTGTGTGAAACCAGACTTTATTGTTCGTCTTTGTTAAAAGCCCTTTGTGTTCATTACTTTATGATCAGCAAACATTTTGACAACGAATGATGACGTGGCAGCTCCGCGAACATAGTTGCATACAGTTGCCAAAAAGAACTGACGGTACAGGGTTAAAGCACTGGGCATTTGCGGCCAATTTTTCATTTGAACTTTGTCTTTAAACGGCAATCCAGAACATTTTGGGATAATTACCATCATCTTCAATTTGTACGACAATCTAAAGAACACTTTGGATAATTACTATTTACCGTCAACGTTTTTGACAGGTGGAACTGGTGATCACAACGCGAAATGAAGTAACCACTCAACAAATCAATCAGTCATTTTGAAATCTAGTGTCGTAGACATTTCCAGCGGATTGCGAATAACTATTAAAACGAACAAAACCTTTTGTGACTGATTAATAAGAACTTTTGGCGACGTATTAATAGACACATATTTGTCGGCCAATCCAGTTGGACATTCTGTTTGCTACTCATTGTCTTATATATACTGTTTTCGGGTGTTAAGCAATTACTTGTATGTGGTCCGGTGTTTGTCAGGAGTAGGGGATTTTTGGGTTGTTTCTCGAGGGTCGGGAGACAGGTCAAAAAATTTATTTTCTTACTGTGCACCATGTGTTTTCTGGGAAGTAAATCGTAAGGTCGGTTTGTTTGATTCTGCAGTGAAGCAGGGTGGTCCTAGATTATATACCGTGCCTTTTGGGTCTAACGTCAGATCTGTGTATATTTTGAGTATATATTCTTTTTCTTTCTCTCTTTCTTTTCGTTATATTTACATATGATATTTGTTGTGTTCGGATATATTTATTATTGTGATCTTTCGTCAGTTCTGCTGTCTAGTGGTCTTTGTCAGTTTATATATTACGCGCACTGTGGGTGTCCCTACACAAGCTTGCGGTTGTTACTGTGGTTTATTTCTTTGTGATCACCGTCTCCGTGTACTTGGCTTGTGAGTCTAGCGTTTTATAGAAAACACTTAGTGTTATCATTCATTCGTTTTGTATATGTATTTATATGTATGTTTAACAATATTTCCAGAAATGTTATACAACTATTTGTTATAGATATATGCGAGGGAGCATAGGTGATATTTACCCTCACTACCTAGTGATTGTAGAGTGACGGTGTGAGTACAGGGGAACATTATTAGTACTACAAATTTACGTACAGTCTTAGTGGAGGTGTACTTAGGGAAGGGACACAAAGTCTAGCAGCAGAGTCTTTACATTTATAGGTGGTTGCCAGACAGCAACGTGTCCACAAGTACAAGATCCCTACTTTAATGGAATATATTGAAGCAGGTGAACTAATAGGCCTGAAAGGTAAATAGCTACAGGAATATGCAGAAGGAAAAGAACAAAAACAGATGGAAAGAGAGGAGAGGCATAATGAACGCGAGGCAAAGCGTCTACAGGAAGAGAAAGAGACACAAATGAAAATGGAAATTGAGAAAGAGAAGATCAAGTGTCAGATGCAAACTGAAATTGAGTTTAAAAAACTAGAACTATCTTCGAAGGGTCAAAGTGAGGATAGCAGAAGACCTTTGCAGTCGTCACAGAGATTAAAACTGCCATATTTTACGGACCGAGACAACCTTGAATCTTATTTGGACAGATTTCCAGCAAGTGCAAAAACTTTAGGCATCCCAGAAAACGAGTATGCGATGCGACTCGGCGAGTTTCTTACGGGTAAGGCACTAGACACCATGTTCAATTTACCTGTGGAAGAAAGAAACAACTACACTATTTTGCGGCAACGTTTGTTAACAAAGTTCCAACTAACTGAGCATGGCTATAGAACAAAGTTTAGACAGTTAGGACCAGAGACAAATCAAGATTTCACAGACTTTGTAAACACAGTAAAGAACACATTTAACAAATGGATGGAGCTCGCAGAAGTAGGGAAAGATTTTAATCAATTAGTAGATTTAGTGTTAAGAGACAAAGTATTAGCTTCATGTAATACCAATTTAGTGGCTTTCTTTGAGGAACGTAAGCCAAAGGACATAGACACAATGTCACAGTTAGGGCAAAACTACATGACTGCACATCCTAACGTATCTATTGGGAAACTAATGAGTGAGGAAATAGTCTGTGCAGCGTACACTAAACAGGACCAGAATCCAGTTCATCAGACCAAGAGCGAAAAGTGTGGATTTAGCATAGAAGTATGAACCACAAGAGTCTCAAGATAATGGCTTCCGTGGCAACCATTTTGGTAGAGCAGGACGGTACCCATACAAAATGGGGAACTTTCAGAGACGTCCAAATAGTTATGTCGGATGTTGGAATTGTGGGAGCTGGAGACACAAGGCAGCACAGTGTGATGCACAACAATCCAGTGAGCCAACAAGTAACGCAAGAAAGGAGATCATCTGTTTCAAATGTGGAAAGAAGGGGCATGTCAGCCATCAATGTAGGATGAGAGAAACAGAGCACTCAATTGCAGCGCAAGTAATTGAGACGCTGAACAATGAAGATTGTAGTGGGTGCAAACCTCTTTTTGAAAAAGACGGTCAGCCAGTCTTAATATGTGGTCACACAGTTAAAGCAGGATCAGCAGTGCATGAAGGAGGAAGTCTGAAGATGCACCATGGATTTGTTAATGATAGGCCAGCGTTAACAATTAGGGATTCCGGATGTACGTCCATCGGTGTTAAAAAGAGTTTAGTGCATCCCTCGGATTATACAGGGAAAAAGATTAGATCCATAACATTTAATGGGACAGTAGAATTCTACCCATTAGCCATGATAACAGTGAAAACACCATATATCACAGTAAGAGTGACAGCATGTGTTCTGGACGCACCAGTGGCAGATTTGATCATCGGAAACGTGCCAGGAGTTAAAGATTGTACAGAAGAAGAAATAGTTGGGACCAGAAACATAGTTTAATTAGTAACGGGGTAGTTACAAAAAGAAAACCTAAATTAGAGAGTATAGCTGAAGAAAAAGTGGCACTTGAAGTAGACACAGAGGACAACGTTAGGACAGCTGAGCAGGTGAGAATGGATCTCAAATATAGCTGTTGGGAATCCCAGAGACAAGAGACTACTCTCGACAAATGTTTCCAAGAATGTAGTAAAGTAAGACATAGACAATCAAAGAAGGGTAGATGGTGCTTCAAACGGAAGAACAATGGTCTCACTCGCAGGTTTTCAGATGGCGGAACTGCATGTGGGCAAGGAGTAGTACTCGTGGCACGTAGAGACCGATTTAATAGACCAGCTCAGGATAGGGCATGTGCAGGGCACATAGGAGTAAGGCGGAAACAGCATAGAGCAGGATGCCAAGTGTATTGGCCAGGATTTAATAAAGAGGTCAGACTAAACAGAGACTCCAGTGTAACGGTACAATGTGTAGATTGCAAAGTTAAGGCAGTTCCAAAGAGTGTTAACGACATCACTGAACCAGGATTAGCAAACAGATATTTTAAAGATATAGGAAACATGAGACATGGGTACAGGAAGGGTAGACACTGCATCAACAGAAATAGTTGGAGGGTTGAGGCAAGAAAAGAACCACCTGATATAGGGTCGGTACACAAATAGCTTGTGTCTTTTTGAGGATGTTAATAGACCTGCCCATACACAGATATGATGTTTCCTATGATGTATTATTATTATGTGATGTATTAGTTCATGCATTGGTACACAAGATAGAAAGTTGGATGTATTGATGTGTGGGGAATAGGGGAGTGTACTATGAGCATTTCATGTATTATTGAGTGTGGTAGCTAGAGTAAGTGGGATTTATACTTACGACTACCCAGGCATTATGTCTGGGTCACATATTTGATAAGGATTAGTCTCCCAACATTTGAAAACGATGTTTTCTTTTAAAGGGGGGGGGGAATAATGACATATGCCTGGGTCATTGACATTGAGATGAGTGACCTGTGCAGCGGGACTACGAGGAAAACAATCAACCCTGAGTAATAATGGGGCGGTTATGAGTGGATACCCCTAGGGGGTGTCATAAGTCGGGGTGCCCCACCGGCTAGATGAAAATATTATTCACTGGCGAGCAACCCTAAATAGTCAGAAACTGACTAGGGACAAAATCTATACGGCTGAACTACAGATTAAGCCCTGAATATCCAACGTACAGCTCCAAGTGGCTCGTTACAAAATTAAAATGAACTGTCCTGAATATTCGCCAAGGATGGGAAAGAGAAGGTTAGCTAGGATAGATTTTTACGTCTGAATTAAAGTGTAAAGACAACTATTCCAGTACAGTTTTTCTCCCTGACTGCTCCCTTCCTTGGTGTGTAAGTGAACAACCACCAACGTACACACACCACACGTATGCACAATTGGAATTAAAATATAATGACAGAACTATGAGTTACAAGACTACAACATTTATTTACTAATCATAGACATCTGATGGTCTTCAATATGGGGATGATGAAATCATATAACATATTGTGATGAGAAACATTACGTAACTTTAATTGTTACTTCATCTATCTGGAACTGTGGTCCAGATCCCCACTCTCCAGTAGACTCAAAAAAGAAACAGCTTGCCGGTATTCTGACGATCCTGTCAGTCCTGACACTCCTAGTCTTCACTCGTCCTTGAGATCTACAACATAGGTGCTCCTTGTGAGAACTTGAAAGAAAGTCAAGAATGTGTTATATCGAGTTCTACATCAGCGCAATTGTAATACATATCATAACACACACATATACAATGACCAGTCTGGCCAAGTTTATCTTCCAGCTCTACAGCGTTCTCCATCCTCCTTCTCCCTACTGTCTTTAATCTGGGACGGGCTTTTCAATTGTCTCACACGCCTGTAATGATTACATTTCTGCCGCCCCATGTCCATGTCGCTAATACAGAAATTCTGTGTCATACAGCCGCTCCGTCCAAAGTTGGGTTAGCAGCTCACAGGGTCGGTAAGGGTATTATAACAATGCCTGATCATCCGGGCTTGCAAGCCGTGACCAGTAGCTGTGCCAGGTTTCCATGCATTACCGTGGACGCACGCCCACAATACACTGAGAAAGTTTAGCACCATATACCCTATACCAATTGTGGGTAATGTATGTACCATTACACCTCTGCTTCCAACACAATCATTGGCCAATGTGCCAATGCGCAGACGATAGCATAACACTTCATATTGGTAGGTTTGCATATGACAAATCAATATATCAAACATCCAATACACATAAACATATTGATTAAACTAGACATATTATGATACTTTAACATCATAGCATATTGCACTAGTTAGTTGGTATGTATACGAAATGAGACGTATATACACAAAAAGAATATGTACGAAGCATATTCCTAGCATCGTATATTCATATGAAATTACACATACATACATCCAACCTATCCATAAACATTATATTACTTCAAGATAGACATCTAATGATACTCAACATAATAGCATCAGGCATTATTAATGAGTACTAATATTGTATAGCTACAATATGAGATATACAACAAGTCTAATTGAAGTGACCACACAGACCAGCCATATTTGCTGAGCTGCCCGGTTTAATCACCACTTAGTTACAGCTGTTGTAACATTTAAATAAATAGTCATTTGACTATAATCTGTACAACAAATGCACACACCAAAAAGGCAACTAGGATAGTGTACAAAGAAATGACAAGCATCTACCAAGACACCTAAAAGTATATCTAGACAAGATCTCCTTCCATAAGTTTTTACTTCTAAGAAGAGTAACACTTAAAGCACAATGATATTGAACACAGAACTTAGAAAAAACACTCAAGTAACCTATGACAATGATAGTTCTTGCAATAACCTAGATCAAATATAGACTGAAAATCACTAACTAAGAAATAACTTTTGTAGTGAAATCTAACATAATAATCATGCATATGACTACAGAACATTGAGATAGTTCCTACCTGTTCTGAAGTCAGACTTAATCTAAAGGGCAAAGGTCTATCGTGGGTTTTTATACCTAGCCTAGCAGTAGACACTTATCTCCCAGGAATTCCATTCCTAAATTCTTCTTATCTCCTCCTGACGTTAATTGCAATTAACTCCAAGTCTGTCCAGTCATAAAAATTCTTTCTGCATGCATACTAGCCTTCACACCTGTGGGTCTGACCATTATTAGCCCCCGGAGTCTTATCAGTGATTTCACACCTTGCACCTCTGCTTATCAGGTGTCATGCCTGGTCGGTTTTAATTACACAGTCCATGGAGTCTGCCACCCTGTGGGTGTAATTATCAGTTTGACCTGTAACACTTTGAATCTGGACTGGCTGGGTAGTTTGACTGGTGTCAAATTACACTTCTCAGATAGAAAGACATTCCTGGTGGTTTGTTTACTTGCAGGCTTTGCAAGCTTACTCATGGCTAGAGGCTTTTTGTGAATAATCTTACCTCACGACTAGATAGCCGTGGAGTAGCGTGATTAATTCATTCTTTCTCAATTTGGCCTCTCAAATTTGGAGACCGAGAAAAATATTCTGGGATGTTAAGGCGGCATTTCACGACAGGGGAGATGGGGCGAAAGACAGTTGAGTGTTGTGTGAAGTCAGGATACTGAAAAGTCAGTGAGAGAAGAGACCGACGGCGGGTCAGGTCGTTTAAGGGAGTGGAGTTTTAGATACCGAACGAGTCGGTAGTCCACGGAGAACTGTGTTCTGTGATTCTCCGAGCTGTGAAGGCAGGCCTAAAACCCAGAGTGGGTGGCATAGTTGAGCAGTGGCTCCGACCCAGTGTGTGGGTCGTATTGTGTGAGATCCAGCCGTGGGTAGTAGCTGGACTAAATGTCTTGTGGATTTGATATGAAGCAGGCTTGAGAAGGCATTGATGTGTGCGTGTTAATGTTGTGAGGAGGATATGGATATTCGATGGATTATATCTTGTTTTCTGGATATATACATATGTTCCGTGAGTCTGTGTTATTTCTGTAATAAAGGATTATGTGCGCCAACTGAATCTTGTTTAATGACTGGTGAATGTGCACTGCGGGGGTGAGTTACATTGCAAGACAGTTAGATAGCTCAATTGACACTCCAGGAGTATCGTTACCTAGACAACGACCATCGCACGCCCTTATCATTAAGAAAATCGTGTGATACCGATCAAATTTGAAATCTGTTTGGCACGGTTTCATTGTTGCAGCATTCTTATGATTTTGTTGTGATGTTGTAGTGATGGTATTGTGATGTTGTTGTGATGTTATATTTATGTGGTGTTGTCATAACATTATTATGATGTTGTTGTGATGTTATCAAAATGTTGTTGTAATGTTGTTATTTTTCAGTGATGTTGTTATAACATTGCTGTTATGTTGGTGATATCTTCTTATGGCATTCTTATGATTATGTTCTGATGTTATTGTAATATTGTGTTACCTCGCTGTGGCTATCTGTAGCGTCTGTTGTGATGGAATATTCATTCTATCTCGACTGTTGTGACAGTACATCCATTCTATGGCGACGGTTGTGATGGTAAAGCTATCTGAGACGACTATTACGATGTTGTAGCTATCTGTGGCGAGTTTTGAGATGGCGTAGCTATCTGTTGCGACTGTTGTGATTGTGTAGCTATCAGTGGCTAGTGTTGAGATGTTGTAGCTTTTGTGGCAACTGTTGTGATGCTTTTGAAATGTTATGCAGACTAGTTCTGTTATGAAAATTACGTAATTTGACATCTCTCTACACATCGTCTGGATGTCCTTGCAGAATCTACATAAGAGACCAAGAACAAGAGACCAGAGAACCTTGCTAACTTCCTCGCTTGTAAGAGACCAACAACAAGAGACAAGAGAACCATGCTAACTTCCTCGCTTGTAAGAGACCAACAACAAGAGACAAGAGACCCATGCTAACTTCCTCGCTTGTAAGAGACCAACAACAAGAGACAAGAGAACCATGCTAACTTCCTCGCTTGTAAGAGACCAACAACAAGAGACAAGAGAACCATGCTAACTTCCTCGCTTGTAAAAGACCAACAACAAGGGACAAGAGAACCATGCTAACTTCCTCGCTTGTAAGAGACCAACAACAAGAGACAAGAGAACCATGCTAACTTCCTCGCTTGTAAGAGACCAACAACAAGGGACAAGAGAACCATGCTAACTTCCTCGCTTGTAAGAGACCAACAACAAGGGACAAGAGAACCATGCTAACTTCCTCGCTTGTAAGAGACCAACAACAAGGGACAAGAGAACCATGCTAACTTCCTCGCTTGTAAGAGACCAACAACAAGAGACAAGAGAACCATGCTAACTTCCTCGCTTGTAAGAGACCAACAACAAGGGACAAGAGAACCATGCTAACTTCCTCGCTTGTAAGAGACCAACAACAAGAGACCAGAGAACCATGCTAACTTCCTCGCTTGTAAGAGACCAACAACAAGAGACAAGAGAACCATGCTAACTTCCTCGCTTGTCTTCATTTCATCAATAATCACCTCGTATGTCTTCTCCTCGGGTCGTTTGCATACAGGCCCCAGTGAAGGCCTACTTAACATAAGAAAGATATCAGCGCCAGGCTTCGACTGAACGCACATATACACAACTGTCAAGCAGATGACAGGATTCCGTCCTCAAGGTCATTGAGGCAGACATCTGTGAGTACCAGGTTGTGGGCCATATTAAGATCACTCTATGCATTTTCTCTGTGACGTCACGTTGGTTTTTCTTGTGTGTTTGCCATTTGAGTATAACATTGCTAGTAAACTCAATTTTACCACAGAATAAAATGAATGCGTTACCGTCTATCTGCGGGTGACCTAGTTGTGTTGACTTCTGGGAACATCATGGGCAGAAGAATGGACCAGTGCACGCTGGCAGACGATCACTTGTCTGTGGATATTTGTCTCTGTGCATGGGACCAGGACACGATCATAGATGGACTCTTGCCTGTGTCTAGTTGTCTCTGTGCGTGGGACCAGGACACGATCATAGCTGGACTCTTGTCTGTGTCTAGTTGTCTCTGTGCGTGGGACCAGGACACGATCATAGCTGGACTCTTGTCTGTGTCTAATTGTCTCTGTGCGTGTGGCCAGGACACGATCATAGCTGGACACTTGTCTGTGTCTAGTTGTCTCTGTGCGTGTGGCCAGGACACGATCATAGCTGGACTCTTGCCTGTGTCTAGTTGTCTCTGTGCGTGTGGCCAGGACACGATCATAGATGGACTCTTGTCTGTGTCTAGTTGTCTCTGTGCGTGCGGCCAGGATACGATCATAGACGGACACTTGTCTGTGTCTAGTTGTCTCTGTATCTGGGACCAGGACACGATCATAGACGGACACTTGTCTGTGTCTAGTTGTCTCTGTGCCTGGGACCAGGTCACGATCATAGACGGACACTTTGTGTATCTCTGTGTCTAGGTATGTTGATTACATGTGGGGATAAGGGGGATTAGGTGTAGGGATAAGTGTGCGTAGGTGTGAGGTTAAGTGTGTGTGTGTAGTTGTTGGGATAAGTGTGTGAGTAGGTGTAGGAATAAGTGTGAGTAGGTGTGAGGATAAGTGTTTGAGTAGGTGTAGTGAAACGTTTGTAAGTAGGTGTAGGGATAAGTGTGTGAGTATGTGTAGGGATACGTGTGTGCGTAGGTGTAGGGATAAGTGTGTAAGTGAGTGGTGAGTGAGTGGCACCTTACAGTCTTGACAGACCAAAGTATGTGAGATGGAATTTGGCCAAAATTCCATCACAATGCCTGGGCAGAGCTTCAGAGAACATGTGGTGCCCAAACGACATGTTCCCTCTCTTGCCTTGTTTGATCCAGAGGAATGGGTAACCAATACGTCTGGAACAAGGTAGGCTGCAGACGCTGGTGGCTCAGTGTCAAACCTCCGAGACCTTGCCTCCACGAGCAGGAGACGAGCGATGGCCAGACCCTAAACCCTTGGGATTTGACGTAGAGGCGTTCAGCCAAATCCCGCAGATAAGGGTCGTATACGCGCCCGGACCACTAGGCGCGTAAATAGGTGTAGGGAGAAGTGTGCAAGTAGGTGTAAGGATCAGCTATCGATCACCTCAAGCTGGGCAGCCCCCGGCTGATCCGACACAGCCTGCCTGTTTCAATGCTTGGGGCTAGGACAAAATTTGAACCGCAGGCTGTAAAACCAATGCGCCAGGTACTAATTAAAAAAAAGATAAATAGAAACATCAAGCTACGGCTTGCAACCTGGATCGTGAGTACCATGTGTCCAGGATTGTCCACTGACTTGACAAATATTAACGATGTGAGAAAAACGGCTGTGATTGATGCCGAACTCAATCGTCTTAACATTTATATTGCTGGCCTGCAGGAGACTCGCCACTCTGAGGAAGGGTCACTCAGTGAAAACAATTACACCTGTTTTTGGAAGGGTAGAGGGCAGACAGAAAAAGGGTAACATGGTGTGGGCTTTGCAGTGAAGAATTCGCTACTGGGAATGATTGAAATTCCAACTGGAGGTAATGAATGACTATTATCCCTGTGCTTGACAGCCTCTTGTGGTTTTGCCACTATTATTACTGCATATGCACCAACACTCGCTTCCTCTGATGATGTGAAGGATTCGTTCTATGAGGAGTTAGACTCTGTGATCATGGCAGTTCAAATATCCTATTACATATATATGCTCGATGATTTCAATGCTCGTGTGGGTAAGGACTCGAGTTCATGACCAGTGTGCCTTGGAAAATAAAACATCGGTCACATGAATGAAAATGGGCAAAAGTTGCTGGAGGTTTGCACTTGAAATGACCCATGTATTACACACTCTTCTTTTTTTTTTAAACAAAAGAGCTGCATAAGGTCACATGGAAACATTCAAGATCCGGCCATTGGTATCAGCTGGACTTCATCATCACACGGAGACAACATCTGAACCATACATCATTAACTCGAAGTTATCACAGTGCTGACTGTTATACGGATCATTATGTGGTTGTTGCAAGGGTTAGACTGAAACAAAAGAGAATCTACACAGCTGAACATAAATGTAGCCCCAGGATTAATACTATTAACACTAACGAACCTGAAAAGTGCTTTGAGTTTAAACAGCAACTTAAAGACGCTTTCACTCATACATCAGAAAATTGTACAGTAAGGAAAAGTAGGGTAAACTTAAGGAAACCTTTATAAAACTGCCGTAGGGGTTTACGGCACTGTGGATCATAAGAGGTAGAACTGGTTTGTAGCAAACAGCCAGACTCTGCAGCCCTTGATTGATGAAAAGAAGATAGCTCTCTTGAGGAACAAGGAAAGAACATCGCGTAACACTCAGTGAGCTGAAGCAAGCTAGGAAGGATGTGCAAACGGCTGCCAGGCAGTATACAAATGACTATTGGATCAAGTTATGTGAGTCCATTCAAATCGCACGTGATTGGGGAAACATCAAAAGCATGTATGAAGGGATCAAGAAAGCCTGTGGTCCAATGATCAAAAGAAGTGCACCATTGAAAACATTGACTGAAGAAATCATAACTGATAAGAAACAGCAGATGGACAGATGGGTAGAGCACTATTTAGAGCTTTACTCAAGTGAGACCAAACTAGCGGATGATGCTCTCAACGCCATAGATGCCCTGTCAGCTCTTGACTACCAGGACACACTTCCCACAATAACAGAAGTTAAGTGTGCTATAAATTAACTTGCATCTGGCAAGACTCCAGGTAAAGACGGCATTCCATTAGAGATTATAAGGAGTGGGCAAGACACACTCACTCTACAGATCCACCAGCTAATAGAGCTATGCTGGCGAGAAGGACAAGCCCCACAGGATTTCAAAGATTCAAGCATCATAACATTGTACTAGAACAAGGGCGATCGATGCGGCTTTTACAACTATAGGGGTATCTCACTTCTGTGCATTGTTGGGAAAGAATTTGTCAGAATTGTTCTGCGCAGACTTCAAGTCCTGGGAGATCAAGTCTACCCCGAATCACAGTGTGGCTTCTGACAGAACCGGTCTACCATTGATATGATATTCTCATTGCG
The DNA here is from genome assembly GCA_014155875.1 of Cepaea nemoralis. NCBI lineage: Eukaryota > Metazoa > Mollusca > Gastropoda > Stylommatophora > Helicidae > Cepaea > Cepaea nemoralis. Next base: position 188,401 of record JACEFZ010002258.1, read on the forward strand.
ACAAATGCAATAAAAATGCCGTTAACAAAATCAACCACTGTTTATTGCCTTCATCAACCTCAGAAAGGCATTTAATCTGGTCAGTCGTGATTGTCTATTTGATTGGTTGATTGATTTAGGAACCGACATCACAGCATTCGGGGTATTCCCTTAAGCGCTCCGTCCCTATCCTCAGCAGCCAGCGAAGAGTTCTAACACCAATAGTACCAATAGCAATCTGATTATATGTCCGTCTCGCCTTTCCTCTGAGCATCGAGCGTCGGCCAAATCCCCTCACCCTCTTTGGAATATACTTTTCACTTCTACTGAAATATGCCTTTCGTGATCAGGATGGTGGTATATACATTCACTCACGCTTAAATGGCGGCCTTTATAATGCTAAGAGATTGAAGGCCAAAACAAAAGTTCTTGTCTATCAAGCCTGTGTCCTTAGTACTCTTCTTTATGGCAGTGAAACCTAGTCAACATACTCACACCAAGAGAAACGTTTAAACAACTTTCATACTTGGTATTAAGTGGCAAGACAAAATCACAAATACTGAAGTATTGGAAAGAGCAGGTTGTGTGACGGTCTGTTCCATGCTCAGTCTTCGTAGACTTAGATGGATAGGTCACGTTAGGAGGATGAATGATAGAATACCAAAGGAAATCTTTGAGGGGGGGGGGGGGGGAATTACAGATGGGTAAGAGATCTCAGGGTCGGCCTCTACTACGATACAAAGAGGGACACATGTACTGATAATGTACATTGGGAGCAAGTCGCCACTGAACGTGTTGGATGGAGGGCAACTATCAGAAATGGAATAAGGACAAAGAAGAAAATGATTGCAGATAAAGTACACACAGAACCTGGGAGACGTGAGATGGTGCATGATGGTGGAAATGACTATGTGTTCACATGCATCCACTGTGGACGAACATTTACAGCGCGAATTGGCCTTATCAGCCACATTCGCCACCGCCATTGGTTGTAATTATTATGCCTTTTCGAAGCACAATGTACCAAACTATCTTTTGTCAAGACGGAAATGTGCCAATACGTGTAGGGATAAGAGTGTAAGTAGGTGTAGGGATAAGTGTGTATGTAGGTGTAGGGATAAGGGATAAGTAGGTGTAGGGTTAATTTAATATGTAGAGGTAAGGATAATCTGTATCGGATTTATAGATGTTATTTCGAAATACGTGTGAGTTTGTGCAAACTCCTCTGCTTCAATGTCTTGCCTCTCCGTCCCACCGACCTACCAGGTAGGTCGGAAGGTTTTAATTAAAGGAAACATGGCCCCACATTGGGTCTCCTGTAGGTGAGCTGGATGTTTCGATGAAGCTTCCAAGGTGACGGTTGACTTTGTCAGTTTGAAATGCATCGTGAAAACTTGGTTTGACGGTGTGAGGGGCCCTCACATGAAATATGCTGACGTGGTGTGAGGGGGCCAGAGAGCGGAATGAGAAACCAGTCGATGTTCCCCAGAATAAAGTCAATTATTTCGTCAAACTGAAGACAGCTCAGTCCGTCTGTGGGTTCTCTCGTTAGACGCAGGTAAAACCTGTCGCCGAATATCAATTGGTCGGCAGATTGAGTTGACACACCTGTCACAAATGATTTCTAGATCAACAAAGACCATTTGACTGAATCAGAAGTAAATCATAGCAGAAAGTGTCAATATAAATTATGGATCGTCTAAGTGATTATGTGAAATTACTAATTAAAATACCGAAATTACAAAACAGCTGGTTATTTCCCTTAGTTGTGATCTCATCTGTGCCGCATGATTACCTCCCTTGATATATTTAGTCATTTAATATGTCAGCAGTTTTACCGTTATCAACTCTACCTGTCAATCACTCTGGGACGGCCTCCAGAATCAAGGTGGTGGAAACGGGATTCCCAACATTCTCTTCTCTTGTCATGATTCTGCACTCTAAGAGACTGATGTTCGTCCATCACTTGATGTAATCTTTCCATTTATATCACTGCGTACGTCTTGCTCGCCTGCCTTCAACACTCCCCCCCCCCCCCCTCTTTTCCCAGAATGATTTAGACAGGAGGGTTAATGTGGCCGAAATATTTCAATACTCTACTTGTATCAGCTTTCTAGAATCAGTGGGATAAGTGAGTTTCTGCGGGTGTTACTGGGATAGGTGAGTTTATGGAGGTATTACTGAGGTAGGTGAGTATCTAGTGGTGTTATAAAGGTAGGTGAGTGTCTAGTGGTTTTATAAGGATACGTGAGTTTCTCGTGGTGTTATAAAGATATGTGTGTTTCTAGGGGTATTACTGGGATAGGTGAGTTTATGATGATGTTATAAGGATAGGTGAGTTTCTGGTGGTCTTATATGGAAAGGTGAGTTTCTAGTGGTGTTACGTGGATAGGTGAGTTTCTGGTGATATTATTGGGGTATGTGAGTTTCTTATGGTATTATATGGATAAGTCCCCTCTGCCGTGTGTCCACCATGACGAGGTAGAGGGGCTTGCGCGTCCCAATGACCCCAAGAGCTATGCCGACGGTAGCACAGCTACTGGTAGGGCCACCCATGTCGGACAGGTCAAGGGAGAGGGACCTGACGAAGAGACACACAAACCTGCTGCCTTGTAGGTAGACTCGGGACAGTCAAAGGCTAGGGAAAGCATCCCGAATAAATGCTTGTCGAAATCGGATGTACTGAGCCACAGGCTTGACAAAGCAGTGCAACGTAACTTAATTCATGATGTCACAAATCAAAATTAATCGTTATGGTGCCAATCCCGTGAAGTCCCATCAGGCGGCGATAGTGCCGGGCCCCCTGCCTCGAGGGGGTCCACCCATGACTACTGGTGGTCACCTTCCCCAGTGCTGTGGAGTCAAGGCACAGAGGAGTAGGTTAAGAGCTATTGACCAAATACCCCGGACACTCAACATACTACAGTGAAATGCAGAAGGAGTTTACAAGAAGAAAGACTCCCTAACACAGCGTCTTCATAAAGATAGAATAGATGTGGCATGCATTCAAGAGACACACCTCAACGCCAATCACAAATTCTCAGTCAGAGGATATCAGGCCACACGTTTCGACCGCGAAGGACACAAAGGAGGAGTTCTAATGCTTACACGAAATACAATACCTTGCAGTGAAGTATCTGTGATCTCTGACAACCAAACGGAAATTATAGGTGTTGATATAATGATAAAGGATGTGAAAATAAGAATCTACAATCTGTATAGACCTGCAGATAAGGACCTTACACTCTCAAACATGAAAATAACTGACACAAACTGCATTATTATCGGAGACTTTAATAGCCGTTCAGGAAGATGGGGATACCCAGATACTGACAAAAGAGGAGATGAATTGGAGGACTGGGAAATAGACTCAAATCTCCATTTACTCTACAAAGCAAATGACACACCGAGCTTCTACTCCAGAAGATGGCTTACAACTTTTACTCCAGACTTAGCTTTCTGCACAGGAAACATCCTCCACAAAATCGATCGCCATGTGCTGGACCAATTAGCATGTAGTGACCACAGACCAATCAAGCTTGTAATGAATATGGAGTATGTTCCACAGGAGCAAAAGCCCTTGCCCCGCTGGAATTACAAACGAGCAGATTGGGACAGATTTGCCATACTAACAGACAAATATTGTGAAAACATAAATACACGATATGGCAACACAAAGCAAATGGTGGAAAGTCTAAACAGAGCGATAATACAGGCAGCCACTGAGTCCATTCCTAGAGGAGCGAGGAAAAATTACAAACCATACTGGACTGAAGAACTACAAAGTTTGGAGGACAAAGTTGAAGATGCCAGGAAGACAGCAGAGAGAGAACAAACAATTGAAGCGAACATCTCTCTCAAACCCATCTCAGCAAAATATAAAAGAACAGTAAATCAAACAACAAGAGATTGTCGGAGGGAAAAAACAGAAAACCTGAATTTTGACAGGGATGGAAACAAACTATGGAAACTAGTGAAAGCCATGAACAATGAAGGACCTAGAAACAAACAAATAACAATTAAACAAGGAAATGCCTTGCTTACAGGAAAAAAGGCTGCAAATGCACTAATGGAACACTATGCAAATGCAAACCACATTGATATTACAACCGAACAGAAGAAAGCAATCAAAGATAAACAGATACATCATAGAAATACAGAGACAGCAGCAGAATATATGATGGCAAATCTAACAATGGAAGAAATGGAACAGGCAATGAATACCCTAAAAAAAGAAGAAATCACCAGGAAAGGATGGAATCACAAATGAAATGCTAATAGGACTAGGCACCAAGGCAAAGAAGAAACTACTAGCAGTCCTAAATAACAGCTGGAAGAGAGGAATAGTCCCACAGGCATGGAAGGAAGCTATACTAATACCAGTCCCAAAGAAAGGAAAAGACCTGGAAGAACCAAATGGCTATCGACCTATCAGTCTACTTAGCTGTGTAGGAAAATTAATGGAACGCATTATCAATGGCAGGCTAACATGGCATCTGGAAGAAAACAAACTCTTAACACCATACCAAGTAGGATTCAGAAAGTACAGATCCAGTGAAGATCAAATAACCTATATAGCTCAGGAAATAGAGGATGCCTTCCAAGAGAAAAAACACACACTAGCAGTCTGGATAGATTTAGAAAAAGCATTTGATAAAGTATGGAAGGAAGGACTGAAAGTAAAACTGCAAAAATGCATGTTTGTGGAAAAATGTATAAATGGATCAGCCACTACCTTGAGAACAGAACTGCCAGGACTAAAGTACAAGGACAAACAAGCAAAATGATGCTGTTGGAGCAAGGTGTCCCCCAAGGAGGAGTTCTTTCACCAACATTATTCCTAGCATATATAAATGACATCACAGAAAATTTTCCAGCCAGAGTACACACATCCTCCTTTGCAGATGACCTAGCCATATGGACATCTGAAGAATATATTAGTGCAGCTAACAGCAGAATACAGCAAGCCTTATTAGCGCTAGAGGACTGGTCAAAATCATGGCTAGTGAAGATAAGTGAGGAGAAAACAACATGCACATTGTTCTCCCTCTCAAATAAAACTCAGTAATCTAAGTTGGTATTGAATGGAAAAATATTGCGCCATGAAGAAAATCCAAACTATCTAGGAGTCACCTTTGATCGTCGCCTGACATGGAAGACACAGGTTGAGAAAAATCAAGGAATGCGAATCATAACTGGAAGCCTGAAAACAACGTCTTTTAATAAACTAGAATAGATCACTTGTTTACAACCAATGCAGGATAGAAGAGATAGCAGAGCCCAGCAACAAGCAGAAAAATTTATAAGATTGACAGACCACCCTATGTACAACAGATTTAATGATTTTGGAAAGGGAAGACTGCGCAACTTTGTAGAAACTGCAAAACGAAGGATTATGGCAGATCCTATACTTAACATATCAACAGTCAAGCCCATTTACAATGCACACAAGTTCCCAGCTTGGAGACAGCAGCAACTGCCTGAGATGATAGAAAACATTCCTGGTATTGAGAAAAAGAACACTCAGCATGAAACCGAAAGAAGAGAAATAACCCTAAACTACATAAAAGAACATTACCCAAGCAGCAATTGGACCCATGCAGATGGATCAGCCAAAATTTCAATAGAGAATGGAGGAGGAGGAATTCTCCTAAATTTAAAAAATGGAGTGAAAAAAACACATCTAATGGCAACTGGAAAATTTTCAAGTAACTTCAAAGCGGAGGTAGAGGCTCTGAAAACTGCAGCATAAATGCTCCTGATGGAGGAAAATAAAGAGAAGCAAATAGCTATCTTCACAGATGCAAAGTCAGCTGTCTCAATACTGAAGAGCAATAACAGCACAGAACTAGCTGACCTAAGAGCAGCACTCCATGGTCTATGCCAGAAATCCAAAAAAGTTGTAATACAGTGGATCCCATCACATTGCAGTATACCTGGAAATGAAGAGGCTGACAGACTGGCAAAAGAGGGTGGACGACTACCTCAGCCTGACATAGACATAACCTATAATGAGGCAAAGAGGTTGATAAAAAGCACTTATAGAACCAAATGGGAATCAGAGCATCCAGGCCATCAGAAGGATGATGCATATTACAAACTCGACCGAAGAGAACAAGTAGCAATCTTCAGACTCCGCACAGGACATAACAGGCTGAAATACCACTTGTTCAATAAACTAAAGATAGGAGATACCGATGAATGTAATTGTAGAACTGGAAAAATGACAGCAAAACATTTGCTGCAGAATTGCCCAACGTATGCAGAACAGAGAAAGATATTTTGGCCCACACCTGCTTCATTTGAGGACAAGCTCTATGGAGATATCAACAAGCTAAAGTTGACCGCAGATTACTTTAACTATATACAGGTTGACATTTAAAGGTGCATGAAGACCCAGAGGCATGAAATGGAATATTGCTTGGATAGCAAATCCATTACGTGGAAAGTCCAAATCAAAAGCCCATTGTGTGGGCTTCATAAAAGGTGGAAAAGTGTCCTAGTGGCACGAAATGGAATATTGCTTGGATAGCAAATCCATTACGTGGAAAGTCCGAATCAAAAGCCCATTGTGTGGGCTTCATAAAAGGTGGAAAAGTGTCCTAGTAGCATGAAATGGAATATTGCTTGTATAGCAAATCCATTACGTGGAAAGTCCGAATCAAAAGCCCACTGTGTGGGCTTCATAAAAGGTGGAAAGGTGTCCTAGTGGCACGAAATGGAATATTGCTTGGATAGCAAATCCATTACGTGGAAAGTCTGAATCAAAAGCCCACTGTGTGGGCTTCATAAAAGGTGGAAAAGTGTCCTAGTGGCACGAAATGGAATATTGCTTGGATAGCAAATCCATTATATGGAAAGTCCGAATCGAAAGCTCACTGTGTGGATGTCATCTGCAGACTGCATACTTCTGGTTTCCTGAAGAACAGCCTATGGTGAACGGAAGGCCCAATATATGGAAGTGAGGCTAAGCAGCCATGTGCAGGACGTGACGATTCCTTGGGTGAGCCCAGTACCAGAGCGTTATGTATCGGCTCTGCAAGTATGGAAGCCTCCTTGGATGGCGGGGAATGCCCATGGTCTGCCCCTGCCTTCACTTGAGGACTGACCAGGATCTTTGGCTGTTCTATATGGGCCAGCTGGGATGGGGGTCACGTTAGATAACACCACAACAGTGAGAGTCAAACGTCCTAAGAAACCCCCGGGAAGGTTAACCCGGTCAACAAATACCCGCAGAAGTCGGATGTGTCGGCCTAACGGCGCAAGAACACAGCTCTGCTGTAAACAGGCACAACGCAATCACATCCGGGGGAAAAAAAACTCCGGTTGAACGCAGAAGAAGAAGAAAATATGGATAAGTGAGTTTCATTGGTTATTAATGTGATTGGTGAGTTTCTCGTGGTGTTATAAAGATAGGTGCGTTACTAGGGGTATTACTAGGATGGTTGAGTTGATGGTGGTGTTATAAGGATAGGTGAGTTTCTGATGGTCTTATATGGATAGGTGAGTTTCTGGAGGTGTTATATGGATAGGTGAGTTTCTGGTGATATTATTGGGATATGTGAGTTTCTGATGGTATTATAGTGATAGGTGACTTTCTACGGTTATTAATGTGATAGGTGAGTTTCTGGTGGTGTTATATGGATAGGTGAGTTTCTGGTGGTGTTATATGGATAGGTGAGTTTATTGTGGTGTTATATGGTGTAGCATGATGAAACAGAACTCCCCATTCCCAGCCCGACACATTCATAAGAATACTTTCGATTTAAGTGGCGTTTCCAAATAGAAGGACGATTCTTGGAACTAGTATGTTCTAGAACGAGTTGGGGGAGGGCAGCGGTATATGCGCTTGTCTTTTGATTGGTTAATAAGTAATGAGCCCACGCTATTCCTGGGCCATATTTTAAAATCTAATTAGTTAAGCGGGGATTTCACCGGGAGCGGTCGCTAGTGTGATGTGATGACCCAACAATGCCCTTAAAGATTCAATAATATATTGTTCTCTGGACAACAGGTACCACTTTAAAACATACTTTAATGTTGTAGTTGTGCCTAGTGAACGAATGAGAAGAATATAAGAGTATTTTATGAATAAAATGTGAAAGTGGAAAACCTAACTTCTGTGCGCCAGTATTCTGGATACTGCTTCTTCAACCTTGACATGTCTTTCACGCTGTATACTCCAAGTGCATATTAATCCCTTGTTGTGACTGGTTGCGTAGGCTTGATGAATGTATAGTACACTCATGCAAATTCGCAAACCCAAACCCCTTGTGCATTCTTCATGCCTAGGATGACTCATTCTTAAATCAACTGTACCTTTGCTCTCGCGAGTTAACATATAGCAGTTTGAATTAGAATGGGTGATGTAAACATGTACAAGTTCCTTTGTAAAACGCTGAGAATGTTGGAGTGAATGAGCTGGTGCTTTTATAAGTAGCCTCTCACATTAGTAGAAAGAAAGATGCTTCAAATATCCATATGTAAACAGGTTGTGTGTGGCACGCCAGAATTGCTAAGTCCATGTGATGCCTGGTGGCTATAAGTTCAAGAGAATTAATATAATTTCTCTTTGAAGTATTACACTGGTACCTCTACTGTTGGTTGGTTCATATAAACTGGTTCTTAAGAGAACCATAGGTGTGTGAACCTGTGTCTTAGTTGGCTGAATATATATGTATGGCTCATGCAAATTTACAAGGACTAAACATGTTTTTCCACATATGTGCTTGGTGCATATGTGAACAATTGTGTATGCAATTGAGCTTCTGTTACCTACTGTAGTAGACATGAAAATTACTCAGTGGGGAAAGAGCACATGATGATGATAAAGATGATGTACCTGTGAGTCAGGTCTGTCTGAGAAAAGGGGTGAGGTCTGGCATTGCTGAGTGAGTGTATATGGAATAGGACATTCATGCACCAACATCACAGCCATAGGAATGGATGTCTGGTCTGCTAATTGGGTAAATGCCATTAGTTAATCCATATTGCATATTGCAGTTGTAAATGCCTATTTTCCATTTCCCTTCACAATGTCTGTCCCATGTTGCTATGTCACAATGATTGCTGTACTGTGTCTGGTCCTCCTTGTGCCCAGGTCTACTGTGGTTCAAACATGGTGGAACTTAGACCACATAAATGCTTGTAATTGTGTTAAGCTACCCTGTCTCAGCATATGGTCTTGTGATTACCACAGTGCATCACAGTGAAATTCACTACATCATCAACCTTAACCTTCCCCATCTCCATCTGTGTATGCTAATGTATGATAACATCATCTTTTAACAAATGTAAAGAGATGTTGTGCCATTTTGTATATTGACAGAGAACAGGAGGATGGAGGAGAGGCTTCCATATATCATCTGGGACAACTAAACAGAAGTCCTAGATCCAGAAGTGACTCCCTATCAAAATGCAGGAAAATCAAAGAAGAATTTTCTCTCAGCTCTCAACAGCTGAATGCACAAATGGGAGCAAAACACAATCTGAAGCACTACAAATGTGGTGAACTGGACAGTGATCTTTGAGTCAATCAAATGTCATCTGAGAACTAAACAACAAGTCTATGGTGGTGAACCTCATTCAGGACGTCTGGTGAAATGACTGGGACAATGGATTGTTTGGCTAGGACTTATCTTAGTTAATCTCCAGCCTGGTGCTCACACAGTGTTTCAGAATGAAGACTTATTAAGTACGTGAGATAGACTGAGGAGGAGAAAGAAGACTGGGACATATTTGTATCTTAGATCTTCCTCTACAGGAAATGTAGAACAGATTCCTAAGTCTCAACTTCATGAACAGTCAACTCACCAGTGAACGACAAGGCTATAGCTTTTCTTCAAACTGTGACAGTAGGGGATAATTAGTCAGACTGGGAAAATCATCATGGGGAGAACTGCAACCTGAGCTGTCCAACACCATCATAGGTGCTAAAAGGATTAAACAGACCAGTGGAGCAGAAGGTCCCTATGCTTGCCCCAGGTTATGGCTTATCTTGGTTTTCCCTCATTAACAGTAGAGGAAAGGATAAAAGTCAATGGTGTAGTGGTAATTAGAGAGGAGAGGTGGAGGAGAGTTTATTATTGGGTGGTGGAGTAATGGGGAGGTGGTGTATCATGTTTATCTACATGCATGTGGGACATATTTTATGCATTTTCAATGTATGTATTGAGGTGTTGACATGCCAGCAGATGGAACAATGGTCATCACTAGACTCACCATCAGCTCAATAAATTGTGTATTTGATGAATCAGTGTTTGAAGTACATGTCCCCAGTGAATTTCTTGTACAGTTGCTGTCAAGTGTTGTCTCTGGTGACTGTCTTAAGTGCTGTGGTTGATTATACATATTGTGAAAAGTCTTGTATAGATGTTGTCAAGTATCTCTTATGATGTAAGTCTTGTACAAAGGCTGGTGTACACAATTCCTTGTGAGTGTATGTCCCACTTTTGTCAAGAAACTGTCATGTCCAACAGATGTAATGTACAGTTATTGTTGAGTTTGTCTACAAATAATTGAGTCCTACAATCCCAAAGAAATGGGACAAACTGATATAGGTCACAAAATGACAAAATATATAGGAGAAGATCTATGTGACGGACGAACAGCACACTGTCAACAGTATAATGAGTGAGATGGATCCTCAGTTGTGCAGGGGCTAATAGTTCAGATCTTCTCTGGCCTTGGGTGAACTAGTTACTTCTTTTATAAATTTCTGTGTAGATACATAGTGGTCTCACAGTGGGGGTTTGAGCCAAAGAAAAGTGGTTCTCCAAAAAGGCTATTGCGGGAATGATTAGCTCATTTGAGTGACCTCTAGACAAAACGTGCTAAATCATATCCTTTATCTTGTTATTTATTATTCAAGATATATCTCCAGAGAACACTACTAACTAGGTCCTCTGGCAACTCAATCAAACATGTCACATATGGATAGGTGAGTTTATTGTGGTGTTATATGGATAGGTGAGTTTATTGTAGTGTTATATGGATAGGTGAGTTTATTGTGGTGTTATATGAATAGGTGAGTTTATTGTAGTATTATATGGATAGGTGAGTTTATTGTAATGTTATATGGATAGGTGAGTTTATTGTGGTGTTATATGGATAGGTGAGTTTATTGTAGTGTTATATGGATAGGTGAGTTTATTGTAGTGTTATATGGATAGGTGAGTTTATTGTGGTGTTATATTGATAGGTGAGTTTGTTGTGGTGTTGTATGGATAGGTGAGTTTATTGTGGTGTTATGGGGATTTTTTTTCGCGTTTCCATCCTGTTTCATTATATTGCGGTCAACATCAGCATCTTTCAGCTGTATGTTGATTCCTAGGCTAGATTACGCTCATCAGCTCGCTTTCTGAGAGACCGGATCCATACTCTCATAAGTCACTGGCGCGACTCGAATCGCTTCCAATTCTCGCGCGCTCATGTCAACCACGAGAGTATTCGGTGGTTACGGAGAAAGCTGCTAAATCCTCGACCATGGAGACCGGCGGTGTTATATTGATAGGTGAATTTAATTGTGGTGTTATATGGATATATTAATTTCTGGTGGTGGTATATGGATAAGTGAATATATTGTCGTGTTATATGGATAGGTGGGTTTCTGGTGGTGTTATATGGATAGGTGAGTTTCTGGTGGTGTTATATGGATAGGTGAGTTTCTGATCGTGTTATATGGATATGTGAGTTTCTGGTGGTGTTATATGGATAGGTGAGTTTCTGGTGGTGTTATATGGATAGGTGAGTTTATTGAGGTGCTATATGGATAGGTGAGTTTATTGCGGTGATATATGAATAGGTGAGTTTCTGGTGGTGTTACATAGATAGATGTGTTTCTGGTGGTGTTACGCATGCCAAGGCAAGACGCCATGGAAGTTACTGACGAGAAGTCACGTGTACCAGGTAACCGATCGGTGTAAGGATTCATGTGGTGTCACGTCTATTAGGCCTACTTCCGTGAACAAGACAGAGTGTAGTCATTGACCTATCTCAGTGACCCTGAACTGTAGTTACGCAGTGACGCCAATTCCAGTCAGAAATCACGAAATCACGAAAGTCAAAGCCCCAAACGTCAGGCGTCTATGATTGATCCAAGCTACTGTCGCCAGCTCGTGCTTCTGTCACTAATTGCTGCCGTTGTCATGACTCGTGCTTCTGTCACTGACTCGTGCTTCTGTCACAGACCCGTGCTTCTGTCATAACTCGTGCTTTTTCACCGACTCCTGATTCTGTGTGACTCGTGCTGCTGTCACTGACCCGTGCTTCTGTCATTGCCTCATGCTTCTGTCACTACCTCGTGCTTCTGTCACAGACTCGTGCTTCTGTCACAGACCCGTGCTTCTGTCATAACCCGTGCTTTGTCACCGACTCCTGATTCTGTGTTACTCGTGCTGCTGTCAGTGACTCGTGCTTCTGTAACTTACTCATGCTTCTGTCACTGATTGCTGCCTTTGCCATGACACATGCTTCTGCCACCGACTCGTGCTTCTGTCATTGACTCGAGCTTAATCGACAACTAATACCACCGTCAAGGAGAAGAAAGATTTAGTGTGCTGTTCTCTGTATGATTGTTGAGTGGCGTGATGCAGCAAATGTGACCGTCAAATGTTAGACTCAAATGTGACCATCTGGGCTTCAGGAATACTCGTATTCTATATTGGAACTGCGCCAGCGTAAAACAACGGGGCCCTATTCTGGAAAACCTGGTATACAGGAACGACATTGTAGCGCTCCAGGAGACGAGACTGGGTGATCAGTTACTCCAAATTGCCGGCTTCAAATGTTTCTACAACAAACGACATCTGGAAATGTCGATTCTCTTTCGCGATAGTATGGTGGCTTCAGAACTAGACATGTCCAGATGGGACAATGAAGACATACAAATACAGGCGGTTAGAGTCCAATCCGGTCTACCATTCGTGTTGGTTAATGTTTATGCCCGTAAAGCGAGTGTGGATTCCCAGAAGTGGCAGCGCTTAAGTGGCATATTAGGTCACGAGAGAAATGTTATTTTCTGTGGCGATTTCAACGCTAAAGGCAAATCATGGGGGGAAATTTCCTCCAACACACAGGGTAAGGAACTCGAGTGACCTGGTTTGTATCAACAGAGGCTGTGTCACCAACAAGTCGTCCAGGTAATGAGGATAGAGCTATTCATCTGGCGGTGGTTTCTCCTTCACTCACTACAGTGTGTAGATGGTGTGTCCTAGGGTACCACGCAGCGACCACAACCCTTGCAGCATATTGGTGGAGAAAGGCAGAACCAGGCAGCGCAAGTCAATGGCCAAGACGTTCCAGTATGACAGTACAGGGCAAGATGTAGTGAGTAAAATAAGGCGCTACAAGCGCAGAAAGCTTCAGGGCAGGAAATAAAGCTGGGAGCAGCCACCTTGGTGGAATTTTGAGGTGGAAAATGCCTGGGTGGATAAGCGTAGTGCTGTAAGGAAATGGCAAAACGCCAAGAAGAACAGAGTTGCCCATCCTAGTCCCTGCATGCACTTTGAAACAGAGATGCACACCAAAATAAGCTATATAAAAAAACTGGTTAAGGTGGTTAAAAGTGAAAAATGGGCAGAGGTATGTCAAAGAGTAAGCACAGACAAGTCACTGAAATTGTTATGGGGACTATATAAAAGCATGAGTGGGGTAGTCAAGAATAAGAGCATTTCTGACTTCCAAGGAGCTGACCTCATCTGGCAGAGGACTGACGAGGACAAGGGCAAAGCCCTCTTTGAACGCTATCTAGAGCAGAGCAACCAGACAGACATGAGAGGTCGAAATCTTGCCAAGGAGGTCACCTCAGACAGGTGCAAGGCCCAGAACATTTCGTATGAAAAGACAGTGACAGTTAAAGAAATCAAGGCTGTGCTTCGACGATCAAAAAACAGCGCTCCAGGGCCTGATGGCATAAGATACGACGATATCAATATGTGTACCGACAACGAGTTAGAGAAACTAGCAGACATGTACAACAACAGTATAGGGAGTGCTAGCATCAAGGAGGAGTGGTTACACAGGATTCCCTTGCCGAAGCCTGACAGAGACCACACAAAAATTAAGGGATATCGAGTTATAACCATGCAGAATACAATAGGCAAGCTGCTTGAGAAGTTAATTGCCAGAAAAATATCAAGCCAGCTAGAGAAGGCAAGGTGTTTTCCCACCTACCCTGGGAGGGTACCATCTAAGAAGAGAAACCTAGACCAATACAGCATTCTTTGTCCATGCTGTCTATGAAGGTTTCCACTCGGGCATTCAAACATTTGCTGCAGCGATTGATCTTGAGGACGCGTACATCAGAGTACCATTGGATTTTTTAATGCTTCAGCTTCTTGAACTCAAGATAAGTCCTTTCCTTCTTAGTTGGATCGCTGCAGCCCTCTTTCAACGGAAAGTAATTTTTAGATGTGACAGTTGGACTTCGGAACCAACAACAATATATCCTGGCCTACAACAGGGATCACCATTATCTCCGGTGCTCTTCAACGCCTACACTGTGAAAATCACTAGCGAGCAAATCATAGACCGGGGAGGACGATGTTTTTGTGTATAGTCAGGGTAAGGATATAAATCAGGTTGCTGTGGAGCTATAAACCGAACTCAATCGCATAAGCACTTGTTGTGTTGAAGCTGGGGTAATGGTCAACCCACAAAAGCAACAGTGACATGATTCTCTTTAAATAACCATACTGTCAACACTCCAACGCCAACTGTTAATATGGGTTCAGAGACAGTGGAAAGAACGCAGGCAATGAATTACTTGGGGATACGATTTGATCGAAGCCTAGCTTATACTGAGCACGTAGACCAGGTGATAATAATGGCCAAGCAGAGTTTGGCTGCGATGCGGGTGATGGCGGTGGCAAACTGTGAGCAGCGCCACCTATGTCTTCTTTACGAGGGTCTGGTTCTTTCTGTTTTGGAGTATGCGATGGCAATCCTGACTCTCAGCCATAAGCAGATAGAAAGGATGGAAAGGATACAGAACGAAGCTATGCGCATTATTCTTGGATGTACACGAGATACAGCATGTAGGACGATGCGCTACCTTCTTGATTTTCCAACCATGAGGGACAGAATACAAATTTGCCTAGCACGTGCCTATCTCAGAGCCAACGCAAACACACAACATCCACTGCATAACGAGATTAAGAAGATAAAGGGCAGCACGTTAAAAGGAGGAAAGTCGTCGATGGATCAAGCCGAAGACATTCTTCAGCAGGTGTATTCACTTGAGGACTTAGAACCTGGCGAGGAATTGGTACAAGTGCCACAGAGTTCTGTACATTCTTGTCAATGTAGATCCAACTACAAGGTAAATGCAGACAAGAAAATCCAGCTGCGGTGGTGGCGGAAGTACAGGCTCTGATCTTCGAGAATTCTTTAGAGGATGGTGCTGTTATTTACACAGATGGGTCGGTGGTCCGATGAGTGAGAAGTTCATGGGCCTTTATGGCATGTGTCCTTAGTTACTCAATGAGTATGATCAGGAGGATAGAGATAGGGTGGGTCCGAAGAGAGTGGCTGCTGTCTCTGGAGCGGTCTCGGCTGGCTAAGATTAGTTTCATCTTCGTGCCAGGGCATGCGGGTGTACAATGGAATGAGCGGGCTGACAAGCTCGCAGGTAACACTACTGTGGAAGGCGGACGAGCCATGGACCAGGCAGACATTCTGAATGCTCTACGAGAAGTAAGTCGTTTACGAGAACCAAGCGATGACTGGGAATCTACAACCATGGTCAGGCTGCGATAACAGAAAGTTAAAAGAGGTGTGGCCAAACAAAAACACTACGCAGGAAGCCAAAGAAGAGTAATAAACCAACACAGAACTGATTCGTGAGCCGCTACAGGCAGCGGGATTTACTGATTAGGGGATCCGAGTACTTATGGACTGTCGACTAACTAACTAACTAACTAACTATCTAACTAACTAACTAACTAACAGGCTGCAGCAAGGCAACACAGAGACTCACAAATCCGACACGTTCCACTCCTGCTGTCTTTATCTGAACTCCAACCTACCAGTCTCACCGTCCACTCTGTTTCCAACTCCAGTGACCATTGAGATGTTCCGCCGCTGAACTCCCCCAATAATCCGCCCCTGCAGGCTTGAAATTAACCCCATCGCCAGGCAGCCGCACCGGCCCGCAGCAAGTTGATGGAAACTTGATGTTGCTGAGAACAAAACCATCAAGAACAAACTGAAGGGTAAACTTGTTAGCGACAACCAACAGCAGGAGCCTCCCCACAACACAACAAGCTGTCCCAGGGGAGACCACCCCATTATAAGAGACAATTCCAGAGTTGAGGAGCAAACATTGGCTGGGTGCTGTCCCCTGCCAGGGTGTTGATACGGCCTGTAATGAACTAGCACAAGCCATCATCATCATCATCTATTCACGCGTTGTGTAATGGTTTCTATATATATCTGCTGTGGTATTTACTCGACCGTTGTGTGCATCCATGTTTAATGGACTATCCCAACACCTGGGACTGGCACGACCACTATCACAACCCACGGATATAATAAAGTGCACGGCTCTTCAGCAGAATATTCTAGGATCTAGGTAAACTGTTAGATAAGATTAGTGATAATGGCTTAACAATAATAATGGGACATTTTAATGCAAAATTAGGAAAATGTGGATTGTGAAACAGAAATGATGCAGGTGACAAATTAATTGAATTTTGCACAGAAAATGAGTTAACGATAGCCAATACACTTTTTAAAGAAGTCTTTTCACATGGAAGTCCCTGGACAGTACTACCAAAGACCAGATATATTATATTTTAATACACACACACACACACATACACACACACAAGATGGATATAAAGCATAACATCAGCAAAAACCCTACGAAGTGCAGACTGTGATACAGATCATCAGTTATTAGAAGCAGATGTGAAAGTAAAACTTAAAAGCTTACCTGAGGACTAACCCCATTTCGTTTTGATCTCACAAAATTACCAATTGCATACAGTGTAGAAGTGAAGAATCGTTTTGGAGTCTTGATGTCTATACAGGAAGTCATGTTACATGATAAATTGGCAGTACACGCTACTGATATCTTGATAACATCAGCCAAAGATTTAATTCCGACCAAGAATATGCAAATAAACCATGGATTACATCAGACGCGTTAGAATTAATAAAACAACGTAGGGAACTGACGCAGAAAGGATAACAGCATGGTGAAGTATACATCTTTAACACGAGAAATAACAATGAGCACAAGAAAGGACTAAAAGCAATATATACAACATTCATGTACTAGAATAGAGCAATAATAATGGAAGAGATTACGAAATGTTCACAGAAATGAAGTTATTGACAAGAAATGTTCAACCTCAATTAAATGTTATCTGTGAGAAGTTGGGAAATATCATAACATAACTTAGAAACATTCTAGAAAGATGGCAGGAATTTTTTTTTCTGCATATCCCATACAGGACTTTGCAATACTGCAGTGGAATGTGTGATATGAATGATTGTGGTGATCTGAATGCGATACATGAACCAATGACAGCAAAGACAGAACCTGAACCCTCATTAGATTAAATTGTATGAACAATAAAGACATGGAGAATGGTAAATCACCTGGATGTGATGAACATCAGTTGAACTAATTAAAGCGAAAAAAGGGGGGGGGGGTGAGAGAGAGAGAGAGAGAGAGAGAGAGAGAGAGAGAGAGAGAGAGAGAGAGAGAGAGAGAGAGAGAGAGAGAGAGAGAGAGAGAGAGAGAGAGAGAGAACGAACGAACGAACAAACTTTATTTTAAAAGGGTAACAAATTGGGCACGCAGGCCCGTCTTACATTCGGCCCTTTCGACCACTTATCTTTCATTCATCAAATGTGCATGTTGCATTTACATAGGGAAAAAAAACATTGTCAAATGGATTTTGTAAGCATAAACAATGCATATTACGCATGGTACATTCACATGGGGAAAAAAAACATTGTCAAATGAAAGTTGTAAACATAAACAGTGCATATTGCAATGTTGTGAGACACATCCCCCATCCACCCTCACACCCCGCAGCCACCCACACATCCCTCAGACACCCACACATCCTCTACCCAGCACACCCTCACCCACCCACACATACCTCCACGCACTCACACAGACTCAGGCAAACATACATGCCGCCACCAACCCACTGATCCCCCACCCACACACATTTCCCCACCCACACATACATCCCCCACCCATCCCATAACCGACACGCACACACCCACCCACATATTCTCCACCACACACCCACACACCCGCAACCACCCAGCAAAACACACATCACAAAACCACACACACATACCCCCGTCAACCCACACATCCCGCACCTATCCACACATACATCCCGCACCCTCACACTCACAATTTTCCCCACCCACCCACACACACATCAGCCAACCTACACCCACTCACCCACCCAATATCCGCCACCTCTCAACTATACATCCCCCACCTATACATACAACCCCACCCACAAACACATCTCCCCACCTGCCCACACATATCCCCCACCTATAAACACCCAAAAAACACAACCTCCCACACACACACACCCCACCACCCAGATATACCCCACCCACACACATCCGCCGCTCACAAACATCTTCCCACAAACACACACATCCCCCAACTATACACTCATCTCTCACACACATCCACCCAATCACGTACTCATCCATCAACCACTCACATCCACACATCACCCACCCGCCCATCAACACTTGCATCTCTCATCTACCCTCCCACCCACACACACCACAACCACCCAGCCAAACACACATCACCCATCCTCACATACATCCATCATCCACCTGCACACCTCTCACACATCTCCCCTCCCACACAAAACTCCGCCCATAAACACATTACCCCCACACACACATCCCCCACATGCATTCCTCATACACATCCCCGCCAACACATCTCTCACCCATTCACACATCTCCCCACCACCCACACATCCCCCACCTACAAACATCCTCACCACCCACACATACATCTCCACCCACTCACACTTACCCCATCCACACTCACACACTTCCACACACACAGACATATCCCATTCACAGACACCCCCACACTCATCCCTCACACCCATTACACACCCATCCCCCAACCCACACAATCTCCTACACACCCATTCACTCTCCCAAATACACATTCCCTACCCACGCTCCCCAACCCACCAACACCCACATACTTCCAATAATCCTCCCAAATTTCCCTCCCCCCCCCCCCCCCACACACACACACACACACATCCCTCACACACACATACATCCCCCACCGAGAGAGAGAGAGAGAGAGAGAGAGAGAGAGAGAGAGAGAGAGAGAGAGAGAGAGAGAGAGAGAGAGAGAGAAGCGTACAAATCTATCACGCATTATGTAAAAAGATATGGAAATATGGTATATGGTCACAAGATTGGAAGAGAACTATCTTCATTCCAATACTAAAAAAGGGCAACCTGAAATTATGCACCAATTATAGAACTGTTGCACTGATCAGTCATGCAAGTAAAATTCTACTAAAAATCATAATGCGAAGACTTTGTAAGAAAATGGAAGAAGAGATTAACGTGGTTCAAGCTGGATTTAGACAAAAAAGAGGAACAATAGATCACATACTCAACATGTGTTTAATAATAGAGAAGTGACGAGAATTTAATGTAAACCCAATCTCGTTTTGTGGATTATTCAAAGGCATTTGGCTGTGTACAGCATCAGAAACTTTAGGAACTTATGAGGAAAATGGTTTCTCCATCACATGTAGTACAACACTCACAAATGCTCTATCTAGACCAACAAGCAGCGGTTAGAATAGATGGCGAGACATCAGTTTGGTTTGACATCAAGCAAGAAGTCCGTCAGGGCTGTGTGCTGTCCCCTTATTTGTTTAACTGTACGCCGAAAATATAATAAGAAATGTCAGAGATGATATAACCAGGGAGCAAAGATAATGCCCTAAATCGGTGGTCATAAATTACCAGACATTCGATATCGTGATGATACAATAGTACTATCTACATCACAGAATGGTATAGAAAAACTAATAACCTAAACTCAAAAGAATAGTGAAAATCACAACTTATATCTTAACATAGCAAAAACAAAGATAATGCGTGCTGATAAAACTACTATAGAGAAATAAATATATGTTATTGAGGAAACATTAGAAGTGGTGGGAAAATGTCGAATATCTTGGGTCTTTAATTACCAACGAAGGTGACACGATTAAAGAAATTAAAAGACGAATATTTATTGCTTTTCAAAAATTAATACAACTGAAGAAATTGTGGAGTGGGGAAGACAGAACTACAAAAATTAGATTTTTAAGAGCATGCATCTTTCCCATTGCAACATACTCCTGTGAGACTTGGACACTTACTAAACAAGCCGAACAGCGCATACATGCCTTTAAATATAAATGTTATAGACGAGTTCTAAGAATATCTTGGATACAGAAAGGAATAAATGCACCCATACGACAAGGATTGAGTATTGAAAAAGGTTGGCTACTAAAGACGACAAAACAAAGAAAATTAAAATCATTTGGTCATTGAAACGTCATGAAAGTTTGGAGAGAACAATCACGGAGGGGTATATGCCTGGGAAGCGGGGAAGAGGAAGGCCAAAGAGAAGATGGGTGCAGGACGTGGCAGATGATCTCCCAATGGGTATCGGCCGCGGTACATCTTGCTTTAGACCGAAACGTTTTCCGGACGGTTGTTATGGGAGCTAGGTTCTGCAAGGGACATACTACTGAATGAATGAATGAATAAATGAATGAATGAATGAATGAATGAATGAATGAATGAATGAATGAATGAGGTAAACTGCAAATACCACTATCATAACACACGTTGTGTTGTAGACAGGTCTCACTCAGGGC
The DNA here is from genome assembly GCA_014155875.1 of Cepaea nemoralis. Taxonomy (NCBI): domain Eukaryota; kingdom Metazoa; phylum Mollusca; class Gastropoda; order Stylommatophora; family Helicidae; genus Cepaea; species Cepaea nemoralis. The sequence goes on from JACEFZ010002258.1 coordinate 209,286, forward strand.
AGAAAATGAAGTGGGCAGACAGACATTCAGACAGACAGACATTCAGACAGACAGACATTCAGACAGACAGACATTCAGGAAGACATTCAGACATTCAGAAAGATAGACATTCACACAGACAGACATTCAAACTGACATACATTCAGGCAGACAGACATTCAGGTAGACAGGCAATCAAGTGGGGAGACAGACATATAGGCAGATATACATTCAGACAAACAGACAATCAGGTGGGCAGACAAACATTCAGACAGACAGATAATCAAGCGAGAAGGCATACATTCAGACAGATTAATAGTCAGGGAGCAGACATACATTCAGACAGTCAGACATAGTTAGTTAGTTGCGGTTCCAACTTCACAGCAACGGGTCGTCCCCATTATGCTCCGTTCCTGTGCCAGTGAATATCACACAAAATGCTCCTCACAGCCCAATGTGAAAAGTGGAACAGACAAGAGTCTCGACAAACAACAGCCCGCACAGATATACTGTGCATAATGCCGCCGCCATAATGTCATCACAATAGTCCCCCACGAAACACCCAGTCAGACATATAGACAATCAAGCCAGCAGACAGACATTAAAGCAGACAGACATTTAGGCAGACAGAAATTCAAGCAGACAGACAATCAGGCAGACAGACATACAGATAATCAGGTGGGGAAACAGACAATCAGACAGACAGACAATCAGACAGACAGACAATCAGGCAGACAGACATTTAGACAGACATACAATTAGGCAGACATATATTCAAGCAGAAAGGCAATCAGGCAGACAATTAAGCAGGCAGACAGACATTCAGGAAGACAGACATTCAGACAGACAGGCAATCAGGCGGGCAGACTGACATTCATGCAGACAGACAATGAGGCGGGCAGACAGACTTCAGGCAGACAGACAATCAGGCAGGCAGACAATCAGGCAAGCAGACAGACAATCAGACGGGCAGATAATCAGGCGGGCAGACAATCAGGCAGAAATACCATCAGGCAGACAGACAATCAGACAGACAATCAATGTTATTTCTATTTAATTACATTTACATTTCTATCTGCATACATTCACACATTTCTGTGCACAAACATTCACATATTTCTATGTACACACATTCACACATTTCTATGTACAGACATTCACATATTTCTATGTACACACATTCACACATTTCTATGTACAAACATTCACATAGTTATATGTACACACTTTCACATATTATGTCTACGAAGCTTCTACTACTAGGTCGCACCCTTGATCTTCCTGTATGTATTGTTGACAATGGACTGGCTTGGTTTCTTCAAGTGGTCGGATCGGCAGAGTTCAAATCATTCAGCCTGTTTATAAGGGTTCTATGTAAACATACCGAAGCAACAATGTTACCCCAGGTATAGTCCCAGGCCTACATCACCCCCCCCCCCCCCCCCCCCAGTTCAGTGAGTCATCGACACGCAGGCCAAGATTTAAATAGTCTTACACCTGAAACACACTTCAAGTGACTCGTCGTTCAGCGATGAGACATTTCCGCTCCACGTTTGTCCCCAAGAATGCAGACTTTTCACGTAGTTCTTTCATTTCATCAATGGCCAGTTGGGTCGGCTTATTGTCGGTCGTAGATCTGTTCCCTCCTTTTCAGAATTGATCATCCGTGTCAGTGTGGTTCAGTGTGGTGTGACATTGGTCTCCCCCTCCCTGTTCCCCCCTCCTCTAACCCCTCCCCCACAGCTTGAGGAAAGTTCAGCTTTAATGGCTTTCTGCCATCTTGGGGACCAGCTAAGTTTGGGCATGTTTGTGAAATTGTCGCTGAGGGCGGGCGGGGGGCTGTGAGCCTAGTGACACCAACGAGCTGTTTTAGTGAACGATCCATAAACCGCTGTCAGCATTCGAGTGGATTGTTGCTGTAGGCACGGGTTTAAACTCTGGCTTCTAGTAGAGTGTGTACTGCCTGGCTGACATCACCAGCGCCAGTTAGTAAGTTACATTTTTTTACGATCAGTCACTGTTAACTTCCATCTGTCAGTTGTGTTTAGTTTAACATTCACTGTCAACTTCCATCTATCAGTTGTTTAGTTTAACATTCATTCACTGTTAACTTCCATCTGTCAGTTGTGTTTAGTTTAACATTCACTGTTAACTTCCATCTGTCAGTTGTGTTTAGCTTAACATTCATTCACTGTAAACTTCCATCTGTCAGATGTGTTTAGTTTAACACTCACTGTTAACTTCCATCTGTCAGGTGTGGTTAGTTTAACGTTCACTGAAAACGTCCATCTATCTATTGTGTTTAGTTTCACATTCACTCTTATCTTCCATCTGTCACTTGTGTTTAGTTTCACATTCACTGTTAACTTCCATCTATCACTTGTATTTAGTTTCACATTCACTATTAACTTCCATCTGTCATCAGTTGTGTTTAGTTTCATTTTCACTGTTAACTTCCATCTATCAGTGTATTTAGTGTCACATTCATTGTTAACTTCCACCTATCAATTGCGTTTTGTTCACACTCAGAGTTAACTTTCATCTATCAATTGTGTTTAGTTTCACATTCACTCACTATTAACTTCCATCTATCAGTTGTGTTTAGTTTCACATTCACTCACTGTTAACTTCCATCTATTAGTTGTGTTTAGTTTCACATTCACTATTAACTTCCATCTGTCATCAGTTGTGTTTTGTTCACACTCAGAGTTAACTTCCATCTATCAGTTGTGTTTAGTTTCACATTCACTCACTGTTAACTTCCATCTATCAGTTGTAATTTGATCACACTCAGAGATTACTTCCATCTATCGGTTATGTTTCAGTTATACAGTAGGATGTACCGGAACAGAAACCCCCGAGTCGCTGTCCAAGTGTGTGTATGTGTGTGTGTGTGTGTGTGGGGGGGGGGGGGAGAGGTGTCGGTACATACACTGCCTGATCATCTACTCCACTTCTACCCCTGGTTTTCCTGACATACAAAGGCTAGCTGTGTTATATAGAATATTGCTCTACTTTTAATAAGTTTATTGACCCTTTTCTCTCACACTTTTGTCGTCTGACACCTGTGTTCCTCTCGCTTACTTACTCTGAATATCTCTTTATTTACGTCCTCTCAATTTGTCTGTTTATCTCTTTATGTATGTCCTCAATTTCTCTGTTTATCTCACCTATGTCCACTGACTCTCTCTCTCTGTTTATCTCTCTATCTATATCATTTATTTTTTCTTCTTGTATTTCTCTGCCTATCTCTGTGACTACCTAAATGTGTTCCAACTTTCGGCAGGCTGCCGGGTGAAAAGAGACTGAGCCAAATGGGATAAAACTCGGTGCAATGGAGTCGATCCTATGGCCTTATTTTCTCCTTTCTCTTTATTAAATTTACCACACCTCCTTCCCCCTCCGCTACTCCATCCCAATAAAACCCGAGGCCAGAACAGAACTGAGATATGTCTGTAGCTGTTTCCTGTAGAACAAGTTCTTTCCCTTGTATGTATATGTCAATGTATGTCAAGGTTGTGACAATGACGCCTCAGACACAGGCCGTCGTCATCTGTGTGCACGGGCAGGTGACATGCATTCCTAATGTTGTATAACACACTTAGACTACAGGAGGGGATCAATGTTGAACAACACACTTAGACTACAGGACAGAACAATGTTGTATAACACATTTAGACAACATGAAAGAAGATAAATATTGTACAGCACACCGAGACTACAGGGCAGATCAATGTTGCATAACACATTTAAACTACAGGAGGGATCAATGTTATACAACACACTTAAACTACAGGAGAGATCAATGTTGTATAACACACTCAGACTACAGGAGAGATAAGTGTTGTATAACACATTTAGACTACAGGATAGATCAATGTTGTATAACACATTTAGACTACATGAGAGATTAATATTGTACAACATACTTAAACTACAGGAGAGAATAATGTTGTATAACACATTTAGACTACATGCGAGATCAATGTTGTATAACACACTTAGAATACAGGAGAGATCAATGTTGTATAACACACTTAGACTACAGGAGAGATCAATGTTGTATCACACAGACTAAAGGAGAGATCAATGTTGTTTAACACACCTAGACTACAGGAGGGATCAATGTTGTATAACATACTTAGACTACATGAGAGATCAATGTTGTATAACACACTTAGACTACAGGAGAGATCAATGTTGTATAACACACTTACACTACAGGACAGAACAATATTGAATAACACATTTAGACTACAGGAGAGTTCAATGTTGTATAACACACTTAGACTACAGGAGAGAACAATGTTGTATAACACACTTAGACTACAGGAGAGATCAATGTTGTACAACACACTTAGACTACAGGAGAGATTAATGTTGTATAACACATTAAGACTACAGGAGAGATCAATGTTTTATAACACATTTAGACTACAGGAGAGAACAATGTCGTATAACACATTCAGACTACAGGAGAGATCAATATTGTACAACACACTTAGACTACAGGAGAGATTAATGTTGTACAACACACTAAAACTACAGAAGAGATCAATGTTGTATAACACGCTTAGATTACAGGAGAGATCAATGTTGTACAACACACTTAGACTACAGGACAGAACAATGTTGTATAACAAATTTAGACTTCATGAGAGAAGATAAATATTGTACAGCACACTGAGACTTCAGGGGAGATCAATGTTGCATAACACATTTAGACTACAGGAGAGATCAATGTTGTACAACACACTTAGACTACAGGAGAGATCAATGTTGTATAACACACCTAGACTACAGGAGAGATCCATGCTGTATAACACACTCAGACTATAGGAGAGATTAATGTTGTACAACACTCTTAGACTACAGGAGAGATCCATGCTGTATAACACACTCAGACTACAGGAGAGATTAATGTTGTATAACACACTTAGACTACAGAAGAGATTCATGTTGTATAACACACTTAGACTACAGAAGAGATTAATGTTGTATAACACACTTAGACTACAGAAGAGATTAATGTTGTATAACACACTTAAACTACAGAAGAGATTCATGTTGTATAACACACTTAGACTACAGAAGAGATTAATGTTGTATAACACACTTAGACTACAGAAGAGATTAATGTTGTATAACACACTTAGACTACAGAAGAGATTAATGTTGTATAACACACTTAGACTACAGAAGAGATTAATGTTGTATAACACACTTAGACTACAGAAGAGATTAATGTTGTATAACACACTTAGACTACAGAAGAGATTAATGTTGTATAACACACTTAGACTACAGAAGAGATTAATGTTGTATAACACACTTAGACTACAGAAGAGATTAATGTTGTATAACACACTTAGACTACAGAAGAGATTAATGTTGTATAACACACTTAGACTACAGAAGAGATTAATGTTGTATAACACACTTAGACTACAGAAGAGATTAATGTTGTATAACACACTTAGACTACAGAAGAGATTAATGTTGTATAACACACTTAGACTACAGAAGAGATTAATGTTGTATAACACACTTAGACTACAGAAGAGATTAATGTTGTATAACACACTTAGGCTACAGAAGAGATTAATGTTGTATAACACACTTAGACTACAGAAGAGATTAATGTTGTATAACACACTTAGACTACAGAAGAGATTAATGTTGTATAAAACACTTAGACTACAGAAGAGATTAATGTTGTATAACACACTTTAGAACAATGTTGTATATCACTTAGACTACAATAAAGAAGATAGAAGACTGTGGGTATAGATCAGACAACAGGCAGACTGTGGGTATAGTTCAGACAACAGACTGTGGGTAAAGATCAGACAACAGACAGACTGTGGGTATAGATCAGACAACAGACAGACTGTGGGTATAGATAAGACAACAGACTGCGTGTATAGATAAGGCAACAGACAGACTTTGTCGGTAGATGAGACAGCAGACAGACTGTGGGTGTAGATAAGACAACAGGCTGTGAGTGTAGATAAGACAGCATAGACTGTGGATGTGAAGCAAACAAAAGACAGACTATGGGTGTAGATCAGACAAGGGGCAGACCGTGGGTTTAGATAAAACAACAGACAGACTGGCTGTACATAAAGCAACACCATGAGCCCATATTTCTAGACTCTCGGCGAAATCCCAAGCTTGCAATCTTCACGCCTCACTGCCTTGTGCTTGCTGTTTCATGCTTGGTTAAGTACATTCTTTGAATGACAGACCAAGTACACCCCCACCCCTTAAATCCTACACATAAGGGAACTAGGCGACCTCCAACCCGCTTCCCTCCTACGAGATTGGCTCCCCCATTTCCCAATCATATCAAGTTGGATACCACCCCTCCTCTGCCCCCCACCCCCACTTTTCCCCCCACTGACAGTGAGCTAGAAAACATATTGTCCAGGGCAATTTCCCTTACCCACACCCAAACACCCCTCCCTCTGGTCCCCAAAATTACGTTTTTATATAACCGAACAGACTGCTTTTAAATACAGCCTCCAGACGGCTTGTAAAGAAGGACATTCCAGGAGAGGGTTGGCGGGCTGCAGCACTCTACAGGTCACCTGCGATCACAGTGGCGGTGTTGGGCTGGAGATGGGGGTTGACGATATTCTGGGGTAGAAGTGGACGAACCAATAAGTCACAATATTAATCAGAGTAACCACCTAGGATAGAAGACTTGGAATTATAACATAATAGGATAGAAGACTTGGGATGATAACATAATAGGATATAAGACTTGGGATGATAACATAATAGGATAGAAGACTTGGGATGATAACATAATAGGATATAAGACTTGGGATGACAACATAATAGGATAGAAGACTTGGGATGATAACATAATAGGATAGAAGACTTGGGATGATAACATAATAGGATAGAAGACTTGGGATGATAACATATTAGGATAGAAGACTTGAGACGGGACTTTCCTCAAGTGTGTGTTGAGTAGAGTGTCATCCCCGAACCGGTTTTCAAGTACAATCTGGAGCGGTACTGTACGACAGAGCGCTCCTTCCCCCTCCAAGCACAGACAGCAGCGCGGCGTGTAGGGACTGTACTGGGACATCTGGGACTGTACGACAGAGCGCTCCTTCCCCCTCCAAGCACAGACACCAGCGCGGCGTGCAGGGACTATACTGGGACATCTGGGAGAGGCGATTTTGACCCACCCCGGGTTAGACCTAGCTGGGGGGGGGGGGGGTGTCGGTTATACCTGGTAGACCTTACCTTTACTCTGGGATCTGGGAAGTGGGTCGGCTGTACCTGGTAGACTTTACTCTGTTTGGGATCTGTGAAGTTGGTCGGTTGTACCTGGTAGACCTTTACTCTGTTTGGGATCTGTGAAGTTGGTCGGTTGTACCTGGTTGACCTCATGATCTCTGTATCGGGGGTCTGGGAAGTGGGTCGGCTCGATAAAACTAACAGTTCCTGTACCGGAGGCCTGGGATGTGCCCACATCACAAAAGTGTACCCCCGGCAACAGGTGTACGTTAGCGCACCTGCTTGAGTTGAGCAAACACGCTTCACTGGCCTCTGAAACTTAGCCAATCAGCGTAAAGTATTCCATCACTTTTATTTATATTTTCCCCCATTCTTTTCTGTGGGTAATATTTTTACCTAAAGCTCTCTCTCTCTCTCTCTCTCTCTCTCTCTCTCTCTCTCTCTCTCTCTCTCTCTCTCTCTCTCTCTCTCTCTCTCTCTCTCTCTCTCTTTCTTTCTCTCTCTCTCTCTTTTGTGTGGGACGGGGGATGTGTGAGAGGTGGGGGAGGTGTGGGATGTGCAGGTGGATGACGGATGTATGTGAGGATGGGGGATGTGTGTTTGGCTGGGTGGTTGGGGTGTGTGTGGGTGGGAGGGTAGATGAGAGATGCATGTGTTGATGGACGGGTGGGTGATGTGTTGGTGTGAGTGGTTCGTGGATGAGTATGTGAGTGGGTGGATGTGTGTGAGAGATGACTGTATGGTTGGGGATGTGTGTGTTTGTGGGAAGATGTGCGCGAGCGGCGGATGTGTGTGGGTGGGGTGTATGTGGGTGGGAGGTGTTTTTTTTGGTGTTTGTGTGTGGGTAGCTGAAGGATGTGTGGGTGGCTGCGGGGTGTGAGGGTGGATGGGGGATGTCTCACAACATTGCAATATGCACTGTTTATGTTTACAACTTCCATTTGACAATGTTTTTGGGGGTTTTTTTCCACGTGAATGTACCATGCGTAATATGCATTGTTTATGCTTACAACATCCTTTTGACAATGTATTTTTTTCCCCCTTTGTAAATGTAACATCACGTTTGATGAATGAAAGATGAGTGATCAAAAGGGCCGAATGTAAGACGGGCCTGCGTGCCCAATTTGTCACCCTTTTAAAATAAAGTTTGTTCGTTCGTTCTCTCTCTCTCTCTCTCTCTCTCTCTCTCTCTCTCTCTCTCTCTCTCTCTCTCTCTCTGTCTCTCTCTTTATATCTGCCTCCCCCCTCTCTCTCATTCTATCTTCCCCAATCTCTCTCTCCCACCCTCTCGCTTTTTATCTATTTTCCTCTCTCTTCATCTATGTTGTTTTCTCTCTCTTTCTATCTCCCTCCCCACCCCACCCTTTCTGTATCAAACTATCTCTCTTCTTTGTCTAGTGCGTCTCTTCTTCTCACTGTCCAGCTACTCACTCTGTATGGTGGCAGAAGATATAGAACTCATTGTCTCCTCTCTGTGGTCGGAGATGTTTCTTATATCTGTATCTGTGGGGTGGGGAAATACATAACCCAAGGGTTATGGTTAGGTGAGTGACTCCATGATCTAGACATGGTCATGTTTAGGTGAGTGTCTCCATGATCTAGACATGGTCATGTTTAGGTGAGTGTCTCCGTGATCTAGATATATAACGATCGTGTTTAGGTGAGTATCTCCATGATCTAGACATAACGGTCATGATTAGGTGAGTGTCTCTGTGATCTAGACATATAACCATCGTGTTTATGTGAGTGTCTCCATGATCTAGACATAACGGTCATGATTAGGTGAGTATCTCCGTGATCTAGACATATAACGATCGTGTTTAGGTGAGTGTCTCCATGATCTAGACATAACGGTCATGTTTAGGTGAGTGTCTCCATGATCTAGACATAACGGTCATGTTTAGGTGAGTGTCTCCATGATCTAGACATAACGGTCATGTTTAGGTGAGTGTCTCCATGATCTAGACATAACGGTCATGTTTAGGTGAATGTCTCCATGATCTAGACATAACGGTCATGTTTAGGTGAGATTCTCCGTGATCTTCTGCTTCATCCTGAGAGTTTTTTTCGGACGTGCTTGCGTTGTGTATGTTTACAGCAGAGCTGCGTTCTTACACCGTTAGGCCGACACATTCGACTTCTTCGGGCATTTTTTGACCGGGTTAACCTTCCAGGGGTCTCCGTGATCTAAGCATAACGGTAATAATATCCCCATGGTCTGTAAACTCGGTCATGTTTTGGTTTTTCTTTGCCCCAGTCGCAGCCTGACATGTTTGGATGAATTTCTCCTTCCTGCAGCCATAATCAAACATCATTGGTTATGTGTACATCCTGCAGCAGGTCGACGCTACCGGCGTTGGTTAGCTAACCAGTCAGTGTAGATCATGTGGAACGTTGCGCAGACAGCAAATTGATGACTTGCCAGATGGCAGGGACAGGAATGATGGATGCAGGGAGCACGGCCATCAGCAGCTCGCCTCAGTCTCCACGACAACCTGCGGCCGTGCATGCACCAACTTTAGATTTACAGTACAGTGTAACAACTGCTGACCTCATCAACTAGGTGGACAACCAGGTGCGGGTTCGTCAAAGTCAGTGGCGGAGATGTGTGAGGGTGAGATGACTGAGAAGCGACGGAGATGTGTGGGAGTAACATGTCTGTGAGTTGTGGCGGGAATGTGTGGGTGACATGACTGTAAGCAGTGGCGTAGATGTGTGGGGATGACATGACTGTGAGAAGTGGTGTAGATGTGTGAGGGTGACATGACTGTGAGAAGTGGCGGAGATGTACAGAAGTGACATGACTGAGAAGTGACGGAGATGTGTTGGAGTAACATGTCTGTGAGTTGTGGCGGGGATTTTGGGGTGATATGACAGTGAGCAGTGGCGTAGATGTGTGGTGGTGACATTACTGTGAGAAGTGGTGTAGATGTGTGGGGGTGACAAGACAATGAGCTGTGGCATAGATGTTTGGGGGTGACATGACTGTGAGCAGTGGCATAGATGTGTGGGGGTGATATGACTGTGAGCAGTGACAGAGATGTGTAGATTTGTGGGGGTGACATGACTGTGAGAAGTGGTGTAGATGTGTGGGAGTGACATGACAATGAGCTGTGGCATAGATGTTTGGGGGTGACATGACTGTGAGCAGTGGCATAGATGTGTGGGGGGGATATGACTGTGAGCAGTGACAGAGATGTGTAGATGTGTGGGGGTGACATGACTGTGATCAGTGACATAGATGTGTTGATGTGTGGGAATGACATGACTGTGAGCAGTGGCGGAGATGTGTGGGGGTGACATGACTGTGATCAGTGACATAGATGTGTAGATGTGTGGGTATGACATGACTGTGAGCAGTGGGGGTGACATGACTGTGAGCAGTGGCGGAGATGTGTGGGAGTGACATGACTGAGCAGTGGCGGAGATGTGTGTGCATCGGCCCTCTTCACGTGCAGGCAGTGACAAGAACAGTTCCAGGCACTCTCGCTGGTCAGTTTAAGAGCCCCTGAGTCACGTCTAACAGATAATGGCAGAAGTGAAATAGACATCAAAAAGAGAATAGGAATCGCCAAAATTGCTTTCAACGGCATGAAATCAGTATTATAACATCTAGAGAGATTAACAACGCATTAATAATGATTGCCAAATGTTACGTATATTCAACACTATTGTACGGTGCGGAAACCTGGACATTGAACAAGCAACTAGAAAGTCGAATAGATGCCCTGGAGATGTGGATATACAGACGATTATGTCGTATTTCGTGGAAACAGAAACAATCAAATTCAGAGGGTCTAGAAAACTCGGGAATAAAAAGAGAGTTGATGAAAGAAATAAAAAAAAAAAAGAGGCAAGTGAAATATTTCGGCCACGTTAAAAGACATGACATTCTTATAAAAACCATACTGTAGGGCAAAGATGAGGGCAAGCGAGCCAGAGGTAGACAACGATACAAGTGGGAATATAACATCAAGAGCTGGACGAAGATCAGTCTGACAGAATGTGGTCAAGGCGAAAGACAGACAGTGTTGGAAATCCATTGCAGCCAACCTTCATTGTGGAGACAGCACCTGATTGATTGATTGATTGATTGATTGATGGATTGATTGATTGACTGATTGATTGAGCCACGTGACTTCTTCCCTGCTCGACACAGACAAGAAATCAACCAGTGACAAACTACATTGCCAGGACACAGACAAGAAATATAACCAGTGACAAACTACACTGCCAGGACACAGACAAGAGATCAACCAGTGACTAACTACACTGCCAGGACACAGACAAGAGATCAATCAGTGACTAACTACACCGCCAGGACATACATTCTGTGTCAGCATGTGTTCACATGTAAATTACAGACACATCTGGTCTTTGCCTGTGCCCTGACATGCTGTTCAATGAATAGTTGAACCGTTTCCGGTGTCCTTTTGTTGTCTGTCTGCTCATTGACACTTCTCCTACAGTTGATGGAGCATAAGTGGACCATTTGTTCGCTAGCGACATTACAACTGCGACTGCGAGCAACTGCGAGCGCTAACAAGACAAGTCACCTGAACAAGTCAAGCAATCTGATACGGTGCTAAAATGGCATGTCGCAAGAACACCAAAAGACACGTGGCATTCAAGATGTGCAACGTGGAAGCCGACAAGAAGACGAGCGGAGAGAATCTACCTGCGAGCTGCAGCAAACAACAAGAACCTCAAGCAACCTCTAACGAAGCTACCACGAGGAAGGACGATGACAACCCACCACAAACAAGAACCAAAACTACGGAGAAGCAGAGAGAGGAGAAAGACACTAGTCGGAAACACCGACTCACCGACAATCAAGTGGGTTGCCAAGCGTATCCAAGCGGAGCTGAAGCAGCAACAAGAAGAGAATCTCCACATCCGATTCTTGAAGGCGGGGTGGCTCCTCACCTACTCCAAGATACCTACAACCTTGGCGGTGGTGACGACAGAGGGTAGAGAGATGCCGACCACAGTATCAATCAACAAGAAAATGCAAGAACCAGAGAGAATCATCCCAAGTGTCACTCAATGTTCAAGATGCCAGAGGGACGGCCACAGCAGAGCAACATGTCGCAGTAAGGCAGAGATCTGTCGATACTGCGCCGATCACCACACCTTCAAGGAGTGTCCGCTGGCAAAACAGGACATGGACTTCCGAGCACCCAACAACAACAGAAAGTGCGCCAACTTCTTGGTCAAGCATGGAGCAATATACTTGGGCTGTCCGTACCTCATGTCTTAAAGATCGTCATTATCACAAAAACACTATAAAAGGAATCAATGCGGAGGTGCGAGACAGCCACGTGCATCTCACAAGCTGAAAGAGCTCAACTGCAAGGCCAGATCGACGAGCTAAAGAAACAAATCAAGCTACTTCAAACACCGGCACCAAGCAGCGACAATGAAAAACTGCTTGCTGAAATAACGGAGATCCAGTAAAACATCAAACAAGAGATGGAGCACATGGTGCAGACGACAAAGAAGAATGAAGGGATCCTATACGCAATCAAAGCACAGAGAGAGAGAGAGAGAGAGAGAGAGAGAGAGAGAGAGAGAGAGAGAGAGAGAGAGAGAGAGAGAGAGAGAGAGAGAGAGAGATGCTTAGAACTGAAATGGAGCTAAACCAAAACAAACCAGCAGAAGCCATGCAAAAGATCACAGAGAAGCCGCAAGATGAAACCCAACAAATGGCAGAGCCGGAACCGCAAGCTAAGGTCAGCAGCCCAACCACGACGACCAAGAGGAAACCCATTATCCCGCAGGACCTTTGAAGGCGGCACAGAATACTCACTTCCACCTACCCTGGAGGAGTGCCGAGAATCGGCAATGATAGCTGATATTAAAGAGAAATTCAGGCGCGAGGAATTCAGAAGACGGTGGGAAGAAAAAGAAAAAAAGAAGCCCAAGAAATTCCGGGGGAAACCGATAGAATACCCAGATACACACCATGACAGTGAGACAGGCTTCGAGTACTATATAGAGGACGGAGAGATCGTCCCGCCGTTGATAACAGAGGAAGAAGCCGAAAGGCAGCTGAAACTCAAACTCGAAAGTGAAAAAAGGCGCAAGGAAGAACATGAAAACACGGAAAAGCTTCTACAGGCAATACACATAAAAGGAGGCAAACAGACCAAATAAAAAGTCCTTATATGGACTGCAACCAGTCAAGCGGGGCGAACCAGGAGCCCTCACTAACTCAATAAACCACCAGAGGAGACGGGTACAAAGGACAGCTCGCCGACCAATCTCCCAGCTGATGCCACAGACACAAATGCTTACATAACCAGTCCGAGATAGGACTCACTCGTAAGAGTGCACAAACAAGAAACAAGGTAAAAAATACCCACAAAAACCACGGACCTCAACACTAACCGAAGCTGAAGAAGCAGATTGAACGAGGCCGAATTTGGATTTTTATTTTTTCTTGAAAATTGGAATTGGCTAGCGACATGACACAATAAAGTGGGGCGACTGTATACACACACATACACACGCAGTTGGCAACCAAGGCTTAGGGCCTTGTCTGCCCTGTCATGACATTTAGTCTTTAAGTTGAATTTCCTTGCATTAGGATCAGGCTTGTACTCTCCCAATTGCGCTTCTCCGCCCGAAGACGTTGGCACAATGTGGGGTGTCGGGTTTAATAAACACCGCCAAATATTCGGCGTTAACAGAAAGCAGGTAGTACCATCTACTGTCATACGGTAGCTCAGTCATATCTGCCTAAGACCTGACAATAAAAGCATACTCAAGCCTGCCAAAACCACACACTGTATTAGAACATCTAGCAGATATACACTTGACATAAACCTGGGGAAAGACTAACCCGAAGCTAGGATAGTCTCTGTTGCAATATCCTGGAAGTTCCCAGAGAAGCATGCCGCACAGACAAAAACTGCCAGGTCTCTGGGCTGTTTGTTTACCATTGTGTTATCTGTTTGTTTACCATTGTGTTATCTGTTTGTTTACCATTGTGTTATCTGTCCGGGTGTAATGACGTCAGTGGCGGCTGGCCCAATTGAACCCAGGATCCGGGAATAGAGTTGCTGACCCGACAGGTCAACAATTGTCAAAAATGTCGGTAGTTGAACACATGCCTCCTATCACCGGTAGCTAACTGTAAACATAAGCATGGCGGATGCAAGCGTTTTAGTAAACTTTGACAACACGAAGCACGTGTATGTGTGTGGTGACAGATGCCTGTTCTGTCCTCGGCTCGGAGACGGCGATCTATGTGGGGGTGTCTCATGGGGGAGTCTCCGAGACAGCGATCTACGTGGGGTAGTCTCCGAGACAGCGATCTATGTGAGGGTATCTCCGGAGACAGCGATCTATGTTGGGGAGTCTCCGAGACAGCAATCTATGTGAGGGATTCTCCGTCGACAGCGATCTATGTGGGAGATTTTAAGACAGCAATCTATGTAGGTGGGGGGGGGGGGGGGGGGGTTCTCCTTAGACTACGGTCTATGTGGGGGATTTTCCGGAAACATCGATCTATGTGGGGGGATCTCTAGAGACAGCGATCTATGTGGGGGGGGGGGGGGGGGGGGGGAGGGGGGGGAGGATCTCTGGAGACAGCGATCTATGTGGGGGGGGGGGGGGGGGGGTCTCTGGAGACATCGATCTATGTTAGGGGATCTCAAGACAGCGATCTACATGGGGGTGGGGAGGGGGGGGAGAGAGAGAATCCCCGGAGATCTATGTGGTTTACCGCTATCCCCCCACAAAGTAGATATAATGTAGTTGTTACGATGTGACTCGTGTGCCGACTAGCGGTTTTTGTCTCAGTATCAGTAGATCATGTATGTTACTCTGTTGACTGTTGGTAAATACTTGTACACTGTTGGTAAAGTACTTGTAGGTTGTTGGTAAAGTACTTGTAAAATGTTTGTAAAGTACTTGTAGAAGGTTGGTAATGTACTTGTAGAATGTTGGTAATGTACATGTCGAACGGTGGTAATGTACTTGCAGAAAAATGGTAATGTTCGTGGCTACGTAGAAATTATATAATTCACTCGTTTATATAGAAAGTAGACATTGTGCGAGTTTATAGACAGCATATTTTGAACGTGTTTGTGTGAAAGTAGATAATGCGTCTGTCTAGGTATAAAGTAGATACTGTACTCGAGTATGTAGAAAGAGAAGACTTTTTGCCCCCTAATGTAGTAGAGGAATGACAGAGGAAGACTGCACGTATGTTTCTGACATGTCACATTATCTTGTCCTCTCTCTTCCCCCTCCCTCCCCATGTGTTGTGCCCCTCCTGCTGTTATTAAAGAACCGGGGAAGGTGGGAGTGGGGTTAGGTCAAGGTGTCTCAGGTATGCCAGGAATTCCAAACACGGCTCCCATGTCCTTGAGACGTGACCTCCCACTTTCACTGCCTGCCTACAGCTGTTTATATTACCGTTCTGTTCTGTCACTGCCTGCATATCCCCGTGGTAGGACTTTACTCTTTCCCTGTTTGTCCCTGTGATAGAACATTACTGTTTACCTGTTTGTCCCAATGGTAGGACTCTACTGTTTCCCTACATGTCCTTGCGGTAGGATTTTACTCTTTCCCTGACTGTCCTTTTGGTAGGACTTTATTGTTTTCCTGTCTGTCCCTGTGGTATGACTTTACTTTTTGCCTGTCTGTCCTTGTGGTATGACTTTACATTTTGCCTGTCTGTCATTGTGGTATGGCTTTACTTTTTGCCTGTCTGTCCTTGTGGTAAGACTTTACTGTCTCCCTGTATGTCCCTGTGGTAGGAATTTACTGTTTCCCTATATGTCCCTGTGGTAGAACTTTACTGTTTCCCTGTTTGTCCTTGTGATAGACTTCATTTCCCTGTCTGTCTATGTAATAGGACAGGGGATAACTATGTAAAATCAGGAGAATTGTGCTGACACAGTTATGTAACGTCAGGAGAAATGCGCTGACGCGGTTATGTAATGTCAGGAGAATTGTGTTGGCACAGTTATGTAATGTCTGGAGAAATGCGCTGACGCGGTTATGTAATGTCAGGAGAATTGTGCTGGCACAGTTATGTAACGTCAGGAGAATTGTGTTGGCACAGTTATGTAATGTCTGGAGAATTGTGCTAACACAGTTATGTAATGTCTGGAGAATTGTGTTGGCACAGTTATGTAATGTCTGGAGAATTGTGCTGGCACAGTTATGTAACGTCAGGAGAATTGTGTTGGCACAGTTATGTAATGTCAGGAGAATTGTGTTGGCACAGTTATGTAATGTCAGGAGAATTGTGCTAACACAGTTATGTAATGTCAGGAGAATTGTGTTGGCACAGTTATGTAATGTCAGGAGAATTGTGCTAACACAGTTATGTAACGTCAGGAGAATTGTGCTAACACAGTTATGTAACGTCAGGAGAATTGTGCTGGCACAGTTATGTAACGTCAGGAGAATTGTGTTGGCACAGTTATGTAATGTCAGGAGAATTGTGCTAACACAGTTATGTAATGTCAGGAGAATTGTGTTGGCACAGTTATGTAACGTCAGGAGAATTGTGCTAACACAGTTATGTAATGTCAGGAGAATTGTGCTGGCACAGTTATGTAACGTCAGGAGAATTGTGTTGGCACAGTTATGTAATGTCTGGAGAATTGTGCTGGCACAGTTATGTAACGTCAGGAGAATTGTGCTAACACAGTTATGTAATGTCTGGAGAATTGTGCTGGCACAGTTATGTAATGTCAGGAGAATTGTGTTGGCACAGTTATGTAACGTCAGGAGAATTGTGCTAACACAGTTATGTAATGTCTGGAGAATTGTGCTAACACAGTTATGTAATGTCAGGAGAATTGTGCTGGCACAGTTATGTAATGTCTGGAGAATTGTGCTGGCACAGTTATGTAATGTATGGAGAATTGTGCTAACACAGTTATGTAATGTCAGGAGAATTGTGCTGGCACAGTTATGTAATGTCTGGAGAATTGTGCTGGCACAGTTATGTAATGTCAGGAGAATTGTGCTGGCACAGTTATGTAACGTCAGGAGAATTGTGTTGGCACAGTTATGTAATGTCTGGAGAATTGTGCTGGCACAGTTATGTAACGTCAGGAGAATTGTGCTAACACAGTTATGTAATGTCTGGAGAATTGTGCTAACACAGTTATGTAATGTCAGGAGAATTGTGCTAACACAGTTATGTAATGTCAGGAGAATTGTGCTAACACAGTTATGTAATGTCAGGAGAATTGTGCTGGCACAGTTATGTAATGTCTGGAGAAATGCGCTGACGCGGTTATGTAATGAACGTCAGGAGAAATATGCTGACTCTGCTATACAATAAACCTCAGGAGAAATATTCTCAGTCCGCTATGTGTCAGACGAATTCCAATTTTCTAAAGGCCGATGGTGAGAAACGCCAGCGGTGTCTCCCAGAAACTCTATAGGCAGAATAATGGTTTTGCTCAACCACACATCATCCGGGCCAATGGGATCAAGTCTGGCCGCGGCGAGAACCGCGCGGGAGTGTAATGGAATTCTCCAGCTCTGGCTGGCCTCAAGATTGTCAATTGTCTACTGGGGCTGTGCCGTCATTTGATCTCACGCATTGTGAAACACAATCTTGGGTTGGTGGTGTGGGCCCGGTCTGGCAGCAGTTGATCATACACCCGCAATCTGGTCGGTGTTGTTTGTAATTGGTGTTTTAACTTGTGACTCGTTTCTTGAACGAAGGTCATCTGATGTCCTTGCTTGTGACTCCCTTCTTGAACATATGTTATCTAGCATCCTAGAAAGTCACTCGCTTCTTGTACGTATGTCATCTGTTGTCCTAGCTTGTGACTCGCTTCTTGAAGGTATGTCATCTGATGTCCTAGTTTGTGACTCGCTTCTTGAACGTGTCTCATCTGATGTCCTAGTTTGTGACTCGAGATTTTTGAACGTATGTCATCTGATGTCAACATATGCCATCTGTTGTCCTAGCTTGTGCCTCGCTTCATCAACGTATGTCATCTTATGTCCTAGCTTGTGACTCACATATTGAGCATATGTCATCTGTTGTCCTAGCTAGTGACTCGCTTCTTGAACATTTGTCATCTAGTGTCCTAGCTTGAGTCCTTTCAGCTGTAAGCTGCAGAAATATTCCATGCTGCCTAGTTTCTATCTCAATTCCACATTACAGTCCCAAATTCCTAACTAGCTATTCCAAAATATATGTCCCACTCTTCCATACAACTACTGGTCCCATTCTTCCATACAATTACTAGTCCCACTCTTCCATACAACTACTTGTCCCACTCTTCCATACACCTACTTGCCCCACTTTTCCATACAACTACTTGTCCCACTCTTCCATACAACTACTTGTCCCACTCTTCCATACAACTACTGGTCCCATTCTTCCATAAAACTACTTGTCCCATTCTTCCATACAACTACTAGTCCCACTCTTCGATACAACTACTTGTCCCATTCTTCCATACAACTACTAGCCCCACTCTTCGATACAACTACTTGTCCCACTCTTCCATACAACTACTTGTCCCACTCCTCCATACAACTAGTCCCACTCTTCCATAGAACTACTTGTCCCACTCTTCCATACAACTACTGGTCCCATTCTTCCATAAAACTACTTGTCCCATTCTTCCATACAACTACTAGTCCCACTCTTCGATACAACTACTTGTCCCATTCTTACATACAACTACTAGCCCCACTCTTCGATACAACTACTTGTCCCACTCTTCCATAGAACTACTTGTCCCACTCGTCCATACAACTACTAGTCCCACTCTTCCGTACAACTATTTGTCCCACTCTTCCATACAACTAGTCTCACTCTTCCATACAACTAGTCCCACTCTTCCATACACCTACTTATCCCACTCTTCCATACAATACTTCTCCCACTCTTCCATACAACTACTTGTCCCACTCTTCCATACAACTACTAGTCCCACTCTTCCAAACAACTAGTCCCATTCCTCCATACAACTAGTCCCACTCTTCCATACAACTACTTGTCCCACTCTTCCATATAACTACTAGTCCCCTCTTCCATACAACTACTTGTCCCACTCTTACATACAACTACTAGTCCCACTCTTCCATACAACTAGTCCCACTCTTCCATACAACTACTTGTCCCACTCTTCCATACAACTACTGGTCCCATTTTTCTATACAACTACTTGTCCCACTCTTCCATACAACTACTTGTCCCACTCATCCATACAACTACTTGTCCCACTTTTCCATACAACTACTCCCACTCCTCCATACAACTACTAGTCCCACTCTTCCATACAACTAGTCCCATTACTCCATACAACTAGTCCCACTCTTCCATACAACTACTTGCCCCACTCTTCCATACAACTACTAGTCCCACTCTTTCATACAACTATTTGTCTCACTCTTCCATACAACTACTAGTCCCACTCTTACATATAACTAGTCTCACTACTCCATACAACTAGTCCCACTCTTCCATACAACTACTTGCCCCACTCTTCCATACAACTACTTGTCCCACTCTTCCATACAACTACTTGTCCCACTCTTCCATACAACTACTTGTCCCACTCTTCCATGCAACTACTGGTCCCATTCTTCCATAAAACTACTTGTCCCATTCTTCCATACAACTACTAGTCCCACACTTTGATACAACTACTTCATTTTTCCATACAACTACTTGTCCCACTCCTCCATACAACTAGTCCCACTCTTCCATAGAACTACTTGTCCCACTCTTCCATACAACTACTAGTTCCCACTCTTCCGTACAACTATTTGTCCCACTCTTCCATACAACTACTAGTCCCACTCTTCCATACAACTATTTGTTCCACTCTTCCATACAACTAGTCCCACTCTTCCATACAACTACTTGTCCCACTCTTCCATACAACTACGTGTCCCACTCTTTCACCAAGCAAATTGTCTCCATCTTTCACCAAACCGCTCGTTCCACTCTCTCACCAAATAAAGTGTCCCACTCAAAGACTCAATTATTTATGGCACTTCTCTCTCCTAAGTGCCCCAATCGTTCACCCAACTGTGTATCGCACTTCTCTCTCCTAAGTGCCCCAATCGTTCACCCAACTGTGTATCTCACTTCTCTCTCCTAAGTGCCCCAATCGTTCACCCAACTGTGTATCTCACTTCTCTCTCCTAAGTGCCCCAATCGTTCACCCAACTGTGTATCTCACTTCTCTCTCCTAAGTGCCCCAATCGTTCACCCAACTGTGTATCTCACTTCTCTCTCCTAAGTGCCCCAATCAGTTCACCCAACTGTGTATCTCACTTCTCTCTCCTAAGTGCCCCAATCGTTCACCCAACTGTGTATCTGACTTCTCTCTCCTAAGTGCCCCAATCGTTCACCCAACTGTGTATCTCACTTCTCTCTCCTAAGTGCCCCAATCGTTCACCCAACTGTGTATCTCACTCCTCTCTCCTAAGTGCCCCAATCGTTCACCCAATTGTGTATCTCACTCCTCTCTCCTAAGTGCCCCAATCATTCACCCAACTGTGTATCTCACTCCTCTCTCCTAAGTGCCCCAATCGTTCACCCAACTGTGTATCTCACTCCTCTCTCCTAAGTGCCCCAATCGTTCACCCAACTGTGTATCTCACTCCTCTCTCCTAAGTGCCCCAATCGTTCACCCAACTGTGTATCTCACTTCTCTCCTAAGTGCCCCAATCGTTCACCCAACTGTGTATCTCACTTCTCTCTCCTAAGTGCCCCAATCGTTCACCCAACTGTGTATCTCACTCCTCTCTCCTAAGTGCCCCAATCGTTCACCCAACTGTGTATCTCACTCCTCTCTCCTAAGTGCCCCAATCGTTCACCCAACTGTGTATCTCACTTCTCTCTCCTAAGTGCCCCAATCGTTCACCCAACTGTGTATCTCACTCCTCTCTCCTAAGTGCCCCAATCGTTCACCCAACTGTGTATCTCACTCCTCTCATCAAATGGTCCCACCCGTCCACCCAAATATTCCTCTCACTCATCATCAGCATGTGCCATGACGATAAGCGTGAGCAGTCATGTTTCGCCATCTCACTCGATCACCAGAGTCGTGGATCATCTCAGTGTTCTTGACTAGAACATACCATGTTTTTGAAAGCCATCCAGATATTTACTTCTCTGCCTTTCCCTTGCTCTCTTCCCCTCGATCTTGTCAGTTGTCACCAAGTTCTTCAACATATTTCTTCTGATAATGTGGCCAACATATTGTGATTGTCTACGTCTAATATCTCTAATCATTTTACGGTTTTCATTTGTTTCTTGCTAATTGGTTTTAGTATGTCCATGGTATTATTGGCATTTCCCTCAGAAACCATATTTGCACAGCCTTCAAATGTTTTTCAGCTTGTCTGTTAATTGCCCACGCTTCACTCCATACAAAAGTACAGGTTCTATGTAGCACATCAACACTCTTTTTCTCGTTGCAAATGACATCTGTTTATTGGTCAGTATGTTTTCCATACCATGGCCATTTTTATTCTAATCTCTTCAAGGCATCTCTTCAAGATGTTATGATTGTTCCGAGATAATTGTACCGATTTACTTGTTTCAGAATATTCCAATTTACTTGTATATTACATTGTGGTATCATCTCACTACTTTCACCAAATTGTCCCTTTATTCACCCAAATATTCACATCACAGTCAAAAACCACAACAGCAGCAACAACAAAACTTTCATCTACTGCTAATAGTACCTTGCGGTGCAAGACACCACCAATCATTATACATACAGTCGCAACCTGTTTGAACATTATCTCAGTACAGACTACACACCCCCTAAAATCAAAAACAATAATAATGGAAACTTATTCCAAACGACAACTAGCTAATAAACATTCACATATGTATGGTACGTTACGACTTCCTTAGGTATTTATAATGACCATGTTAAACCTTGCCTTGGTGAGTCATGTATTATTGATTATTTTTCATGCTTGTTAATGCTTATTGTTCTTTTGTTGTCTAAGATTAGCTTCAAAAGTGATGTTGAGTGAAATAACGTATGAGAAGAAATAGAGAAGAAGTGCAGAATGTAAGACGGACCTGCGTGCGCAATTAGTTACCTTATGAAAATGTTCTTTCTTTCTTACATTGTCGAACTCCTCCACTACTTTCGCCACATTGTCGAATTCTTCCACTCAACTATTATCTCCCCTCACATCCAATAATGTGTCCTACTCCGTTACTCATATATCTGTCACTCTCCCGCCGAAAAAAAAATGGTTACTGTACCTAACCCACCTTTGTCACTGTACCTGTCCCTCTCTGCAACAACGCATGCATCCACCTCCCACCCCTACTCCAATGTCCCACTTAGTACCCATGCCACATCTGTGTTTTCAGCACACAAACTATCGCGACACAACTATAACTGCCAACTGTAGCCTGAAATGAACAGCCATCTTGAAATCGTCTGAAGCTGTCCTTTTGTCCGCCTCCAAAAGACGCCTGTGTCCTGCTGGGACATTGTGATGTTGCTGAGGTGTCTGCGTGGGAGGACGTCTGCTGGCAGGGTGGGGGTCACATGTGGCCCTGGCAAAATATCATTTAAATATGCGCGCCGGGTCTGGGAGAACGGTTGACAAAAGCCGGCAACGGTTGGCTGTCTCTGAAGAGGGACTCCTAGATAGTGTGCCACTGAATATTTGAAAACCTGGTGTACAGCCGAAATAAGTGCAGCGACCTTGTTTACATAGAAATCTAGGGCAGGGGTATTGAGAATGAGTCGGGTCTGGCGTAGAGTTGGGGCAGGTGTGACAGCCATTCTTGGCTGGAATGCGCCGCCAGCTGGCCTGTGACAGAAATCTGGGATCATTGTGTTGTCAGTGAGACATTAACTCTGCTTTAGCCACATGTACATTGCGAGTGGATCTCACGGCTGCCAACATTGTTGTTCATGTGTGGGAACTGTGCGACTGCCGGCTTGTGTTCCATCTCTGGACGCGTCACAATCTTGGATGTGGTCGTGTGGTGTATCAGCGTGGACTCTCTGAGTCAACGCTTCCTAGGTCAGCTGGGGATGGGCTTCTAGTTGTCTCTGGGAGATTCTAGTGGGCAAGTCTCGCCAGCTTCACGCAAAGGGCAAACATCCACAGAGTGGACACATTAAGAGAGGACCCGTGTACAGAGAGGACACATCTACAGTGAGGACATATCTACAGAGAGGAAAAGTCTACCCAGAGGACACATCTACAGAGATGAAACGTCTACCCAGAGGACACATTTACAGAGATGAAACGTCTACCCAGAGGACTCATCTACAGAGATGAAACGTCTACCCAGAGGACACATCTACAGTGAAGACATATCTACAGAGAGGAAACGTCTACCCAGAGGACACATCTACAGAGAGGAAACGTCTACCCAGAGGACACATCTACAGAGAGGAAACGTCTACCCAGAGGACACATGTACAGAGATGAAACGTCTACCCAGAGGACACATGTACAGAGATGAAACGTCTACCCAGAGGACACATCTACAGAGATGAAACGTCTACCCAGAGGACACATCTACAGAGATGACGCATCTACAGAGAAGACATCGACACAGAGAAGGTAACTACACATCGGAAAGACTAACTACTGAGCGAACACCATTATCTACGGAGAGGAAACAACTATCTACCAGATAAGAAAAATTATCTACTGAGGGGAAACGATAACATCTATAGTGTATGTATGTAACAGGAGTAGTAGGTTGTACGTGTGTACTACCAGTACTGTAGTTGAAGCATACACCTTACATGTGCAACAGGAATTGCGAGTCTGTTGTAACAGATACAGTTTGTTGTTATCTGTAGTTTGTAGTAACAGATACAGCTTGTTGTTAATTGTAGTTTGTAGTAAGAGATACAGTTTGTGGTTAATTGTAGTTTGCAGCCAATGATAGTCTATAGATTGTACAAAGATGTCAGGTGCCTGCTGTTTGTTGTCCACAGGTAGCGGCTGCTGGTCCCACATCGTCTCATCAACTTGATGGCAGACCATAATTTCTTGGACCCGTGATAAGGTAACATGTCTGAGTCTGTGTGGGTACTCTAGATCAGTGCTTCCCAAAGTGGTGGTCCGCGGAACGGTGCCGGTCCGCGAACCCTTCTTTGTCTGTCCGCAACGTGAGTTGAAAACAGTAAGAAAAAAGTTAAATATTTTCTCCTTTGAGGATTGTTTAGAACTTTTTAAAAACAAGATTGTCCTGTTCTCAAAACATGATATCCGCACCGTTTTTATGGTGATTTAATTTTAATATAAATTGAGCCTGCAGCCGTATAGCCCAAGGAGTATTTATTTTTAAGGAGAAGCGAATCATTGGTTCAGTGGGAAAGTTAAAAATAGTAACCAGCTGAGACCGATACTAAAAGCCGGCCCGGTCGACGACATTTGTTTGTTGACGACGTGCGTTTCTTTTGTTTCCTATGTGACGAAAAGTGAGAAAGATGCACATTATAATTTGCTGATTGTCATAAGATGCAGAACATACGTGATTTTCGTTGTACGATTATAATGCGTTTTGCCATCGTCTGAGCGAGTGAAGGCGTTAGATACATCTGCAAAGTATTTTTCATTACAGCTGGACGAAAGCACGGACGTTGCCAACTTAGCGATTCTGATTGTGTATGTGAGATATCGATACACAGACAACTGAGCCAATGAGCAATATTAAGACAAAATACAGAAACAGTATGGAAATTTGTTCTCCTTTGCGGATAGCGCTGTCTACAATCGAGCCACGATTTGATGAACTTGTAAATAATACACAGGCCCACCCCTCGCATTAAATAGTTACTTTTAGCAGCTGAACATTAAATCATTTTTATTACAACATACTGTGATTTAGTCAGCTTGTTTAAAATCTGATTTGATATCGTTTTCCAAGATATATTTTATTGTTATTTTATATTGGTGTTCATTACTGCGGTGTGCAGCCAGTGTCTGCAGCCTACCTTTGGGCACCACATGTTTCTCTGAAGCTCTGCCCAGGCATTGTGATGGAATATTGGCCACATTCCAACTCACATACATTGGTCTGTCAAGACTGCAAGGTGCCACTCACTCACTGTCGGTGTATACGAGTATATACAACTTTACAATAGGACCTAAATTTAGTTTTAACATTTGAAAAATCTTTTGATTTGTAAATCTCTACAATAAAATTTGTACTAATGAAAATGGGACCACCATTAAATTATCACCATCATCCAATAATATTATGGAGCAGTATTTAGCGCACCGTGACAACACCCACAATTAAATCTTATATTTATATTAAAATGTATATTGAGGTCATTTAAAATTTCGGATTACAAGGAGAAACATTTTTTTTAAACGGCACCGGTCCCTGGTGCAAAAGGAAAATTTTATGTCGGTCCGCGAAAGTGAGAAGTTTGGGAAGCACTGCTCAAGATGGTACATTCTAGCGGGCAGCCCTTTAGCGATACTCTAGCTGACAGCACTCTTGCAGACAGTGCTCTAGAAATACTCTAGCACAGGGGTGGCCAACACGAGGCCCGCGGGCCGCATGCGGCCCGCCAGGAGTCATGTTGCGGCCCGCGGAGTGGGAAACGACGATGTGGTTGAAGCTGTAGCACGCTTGCTTGTTTACTTTAACACACAAAAATTAGGTGCGTGGCCCGGCAGGAAATATTATTTCTGAAATTTGGCCCGCCTGCTGAAAAGGTTGGCCACCCCTGCTCTAGCAGATGTAGGGTTTCCAAGAGAAGGGGGGATTAAGATTATTTCAAGATCGCGTTAATACAAGAACCGATTACTTGATATTGTTTTTCCCTCCATATTTTAAGGTTCTGTACTTCTCGCCCTTCTGAAATTCATTTTATAATGTAAGTAGAACCGCAAATCACGTGTTATGTAGACATGTCCTTGTTCTAGTATCTGTTATTAAATTTAGCTTCCATGTTTAAGTATACTGTATAAGGGTGGGAGTGGAATTTATATGGAGGAAATTCGAAAGGTGGGGAGGGGGGGGGGTGACATACTGAACATACGGTGACGGGGTGCATGGGCAAAAAAGGTTGACAACTACTGCTCTAGCAGATGACACTCTAGATGTAACGATATCTAGCATATGACACACTATAGGGCAGCGCTCTGGCTATACTCTAGCGGATAGCACTTTAGCAGATAGCATTCTAGTAGACAGCACTCTAGCGGAAAGCACTCTAGCAGATAGCACTCTAGCAGATAGCACTGTAGCATATATCACTCTAGCGGATAGCACTCTAGCGGATATCACTCTAGCAGATAGCACTATAGCAGATAACACTCAAGCAGTTAGTACTTTAGCGGATAGCATGCTAGCAGACAGCACTCTAGCAAATAGTACTCGAGCAGATAACACTCTAGCAGATAGCATTCTAGCAGATAGCACTCTAGCGGCCAGTACTCTCACGGCCATCACTCTAGCAGGCAACACTCTAGCAGATATCACTCTAGCAGATAACACTCTAGCATATATCTCAAGTGGGTAGCACTCTAGCCGATAGCACTCTAGCCGATAGCACTCTAGCCGATATCACTCTAGCCGATATCACTCTAGCCGATAGCACTCTAGATAGCCCTGTGGAGTTTCTGTGATCTGTGTTTGTTGTGCTAGGAAGTTCAGTTTTCGTTATGTTATATAATTCTTCAAAGCTGTTCAGGCACATACATTTCTTTATGTTGTATAGTTTTTAAAGTTGTTCAGTCACATACTTTTCATTATGTTGCATAATTCTTCAAGTTTGTCAGTCACATACCTTTCATTATGTTGCATAATTCTTCAAGTTGTTCAGTCACATACCTTTCATTATGTTATATAATTCTTCAAGGTGATCACAGTCACATACCTTTCATTATGTTGTATAATTCTTCATGTAGTACACAGTCACATACATTTCAATTTATTGTATAATTCTTCAAGCTGTTCACAGCCATATACCTTTTATTTTGTTGTATAATTCTTCAAGTTGTACACGGTCACATACCTTTTATTTTGTTGTATAATTCTTCAAGTTGTACACGGTCACATACCTTTTATTTTGTTGTATAATTCTTCAAGTTGTACACGGTCTCATACCCTTAAAGAGTCAGTCTATGCAGTAAGAATACAAACTAAATAGTGCTCTCTGCATGTCCCTTCAAATACACGCACGTCACACCCAGTGTTTGCTGTACTCTACATCGTCTCACGCTTGTAGCTAACAAGCTGATGTTGTCTTACCTAGGTAGATGTTGTTGTTCTGTAGGTGGTATGTTGATGTTGTCCTGTAGGTAGGATATTGATGTTGTTCTGTAGGTAGAATATTGGTGTTGTCCTTTAAGTAGGATATTGATGTTGTCGTGATGGTAGTGTGTTGATGTTGTCCTCTAGTTAGGATATTGATGTTGTCGTGATGGTAGTATGTTGATGTCATGTAGGTAGGATATTGATGTTGTCCTGTAGGTAGGATATTGATGTTGTCCTGTAGGTAGGATATTGATGTTGTCCTGTAGGTAGGATATTGATGTTATCCTCTAGTTGGGATATTGATGTTGTCCTGTATGTAGGATATTGATGTTGTCGTGATGGTAGTATGTTGATGTGTCATGTAGGTAGGATATTGATGTTGTCCCTGTAGGTAGGATATTGATGTTGTCCTGTAGGTAGTATCTTCATGTTGTCCTTTAGGTAGGACGATGATGTTGTCCTACCTAGGTAGTATGTTGATGTTGTCCTGTAGGTAGTATCATGATGTTGTCCTGTAGGTAGGATATTGATGTTGTCCTGTAGGTAGGATATTGATGTTGTGCTGTAGATAGGCTAATGATTTCGTCCTTTATTGACTTATAACGTCTTCACGCGAGTCTGCTTTCGTGTCTTATCAATACAACTGTATTGTGAAGTCTATAGACATCTAATAACAGTCACAAAAAGACACTATCTACAGAGGATAAAACACTGTCCAACATTCCCCACGGGACAGCTCGGCACAGAGAACCCGGTCACACATCACACGCAGGCCGCAGCAGCACAGTCCCCGCCCCGTGTCCCTCACTCAGCTGCTAAAGCCTGTGCCAGCCCTGGCTGTCCTTGTCTGTCGTAAGAGCAGCCGTGTTATCGGTGGCCTATTTACATGTGTGTGTGTGTGTGCGCGCGCGCGCATGCGTGCTTGTGTGGGTGTGTGATTCATGCATTTTATTTGGCGTTTTACATGTAATAAGCATGAAACATTCATTGTTAAGCTTTCCTCTTCTACCCTGAGTGTATAGATACGCGAAGTCTTGCCTAGTTGTTCATCATCTACTCTAGGATGTAGAGAACCATACAACCTTTTCTAACATTTCCTCTGCCACCCTAGGATGTAGAGATATGCTAGCAGTGCCTGTCCCACCCTAGGATGTAGAGATATGCTAGCAGTGCCTGTCCCACCCTTGTCAGTAGAGACACTACAACCTTGGTTAGATTGTTCTCTTGTTCTCTTCGAGTATAGACATACTCTGCAATCCGATATATGCACTTGCCGGTGTTGTGTGTATCCCACCGGTCACCTATCTCGGCACTGGCTGGTGTTGTATGTATCCCACCGGTCACCTATCTCGGCACTGGCTGGTGTTGTATGTATCCCACCGGTCACCTATCTCGGCACTGGCTGGTGTTGTATGTATCCCACCGGTCACCTATCTCGGCACTGGCTGGTGTTGTGTGTATCCCACCGGTCACCTATCTCGGCACTGGCTGGTGTTGTGTGTATCCCACCGGTCACCTATGTCGACACTGACTGGTGTTGTGTGTATCCCACCGGTCACCTATGTCGACACTGGCTGGTGTTGTGTGTATCCCACCGGTCACCTATGTCGACAGTGACTGGTGTTGTGTGTATCCCACCGGTCACCTATCTCGACACTGGCTGGTGTTGTGTGTATCCCACTGGTCACCTATCTCGACACTGGCTGGTGTTGTGTGTATCCCACCGGTCACCTATCTCGACACTGACTGGTGTTGTGTGTATCCCACCGGTCACCTATCTCGACACTGGCTGGTGTTGTGTGTATCCCACCGGTCACCTATCTCGACACTGGCTGGTGTTGTGTGTATCCCACCGGTCACCTATCTCGACACTGGCTGGTGTTGTGTGTATTCCCACCGGTCACCTATCTCGACACTGGCTGGTGTTGTGTGTATCCCACCGGTCACCTATCTCGACACTGGCTGGTGTTGTGTGTATCCCACCGGTCACCTATCTCGACACTGGCTGGTGTTGTGTGTATCCCACCGGTCACCTATGTCGACACTGGCTGGTGTTGTGTGTATCCCACCGGTCACCTATGTCGACACTGGCTGGTGTTGTGTGTATCCCACCGGTCACCTATCTCGACACTGGCTGGTGTTGTGTGTATCCCACCGGTCACCTATGTCGACACTGGCTGGTGTTGTGTGTATCCCACCGGTCACCTATCTCGACACTGGCTGGTGTTGTGTGTATCCCACCGGTCACCTATGTCGACACTGACTGGTGTTGTGTGTATCCCACCGGTCACCTATGTCGACACTGACTGGTGTTGTGTGTATCCCACCGGTCACCTATCTCGACACTGGCTGGTGTTGTGTGTATCCCACCGGTCACCTATCTCGACACTGGCTGGTGTTGTGTGTATCACACCGGTCACCTATGTCGACACTGGCTGGTGTTGTGTGTATCCCACCGGTCACCTATCTCGACACTGGCTGGTGTTGTGTGTATCCCACCGGTCACCTATCTCGACACTGGCTGGTGTTGTGTGTATCCCACCGGTCACCTATCTCGACACTGGCTGGTGTTGTGTGTATCCCACCGGTCACCTATCTCGACACTGGCTGGTGTTGTGTGTATCCCACCGGTCACCTATCTCGACACTGGCTGGTGTTGTGTGTATCCCACCGGTCACCTATCTCGGCACTGGCTGGTGTTGTGTGTATCCCACTGGTCACCTGTCTCGGCGTCACACACTTTCTACGTAGGTAGTACATAGATGTCACACTCTCTCTACATAGGTAGAACATAGATGTCACACAATCTCTACATAGGTAGAACCATGATGTCACTCATTCTCTACATAGGTAGAACATAGATATCACACAATCTCTACATAGGTAGAACACAGATGTCACACAATCTCTACATAGGTAGAACACAGATATCACACAATCTCTACATAAGTAGAACACAGATATCACACAATCTCTACATAGGTAGAACGTAGATGTCACACAATTTCTACATAGGTAGAACATAGATGTCACACAATCTCTACATAGGTAGAACATAGATGTCACACAATCTCTACATAGGTAGAACACAGATATCACACAATCTCTACATTGTCACATAATCTCTACATAGGTAGAACATAGATGTCACACAATCTCTACATAGGTAGAACATAGATGTCACACAATCTCTACATAGGTAGAACATAGATGTCACACAATTTCTACATAGGTAGAACATAGATGTCACACAATTTCTACATAGGTAGAACATAGATGTCACACAATCTCTACATAGGTAGAACATAGATGTCAAACTCTCTCTATATAGGTAGAACATAGATGTCACAAAATCTCTACATAGGTAGAACATAGATGTCACACACTCTCTACATAGGTAGAACACAAATGTCACACACTCTCTACAAATGTAGAACATTATATATGTAACGTAATCTCTACATAAGTAGAACATACATGTAACGCAATCCATGCATAAGTGGAATGCACACGTAACACAATCTCTGCATCTCTGCTGTGCAATGGTAATTAGCTTGTAACATTTGCTGTACAATGAGAACTAACTTGTAACATTTGCTATGCAATGGGAACTAACTTGTAACTTTTGCTATGCAATGGGAACTAACTTGTAACTTTTGCTTGGACTCCTCAGATTATGTCCCATTTGGAAATGCGAAATTTTGACAGACATTACGACACAGAAGACACGGAGATGTCGGCACAGGAGCGCCTCCTCTACAACAACAACTACAACAGCAGCCACCACATCCACCACCACCACAGCGGCGACAGCGAAAACCACTACCAGCTGCCGTATGCACACTTACACCAGAGCCCGTACCTGCACCACCAGCATATGCTGCACCACCAGCAGGGCTCGTATAGCAGCGACGACCACAGCAGCCTGTACACGCCACGCCACCTCAACGGCCACGGCACAGGCCAGAACTACCCACAGGGCACCCTGCAGGACAAATACACAGTGGCGTATCCAGGCAGTGGGGACCACGCCGCCAGACGATGCAACCGGACGTCGGGGTCAGGGATCGTCTACCGCCCCAGACGGAAGTTATACTGGGTCATGGGGGTGTTGGCGCTGCTGCTACTGGTGCTGGCAGCCACTGTCATCATCGTGATGTACTTTACTGTTCTTCAGGAGAGAGGCTGACCCGGCGCTAGGCGGGCAGGTAGGATCTGCCGTCAGCAACAAAAGTGAATCTTCCTACCATGACCCGGACACAGAGCGAGCTACCAGACAGCCAGCTTACGTCATTCCTGCCACCAGTACCTACCAACACCCCCCAACCAGACCCCATGTCCCTGACCCTGCCGGGATCAAGATCCAAAAACTGGACGCCTACTGGCACCCAGGCGACTCGCGCCTCTTCGTGTCCACACTTACCAATGGCACCATTGTCCAAGTGTTTGGCCCCAAGAAGAGCGACGGAACCGTCAAGTCCGTCTACTCTCTCAGCGTCACCGACGCCAGCGGAGTGACCAGGTCCGTGCGCTTCCTGGGCCAGCGAAACCTGGCCTCCGTGGTTCTGCCCAATGGCGTCATCGTTAGCTACGACTGGTCGGCCAACAACATCGACATGGAGATTAAGGTGTTCGAACCCTACACGGAGCAGGCCAAGGGCCCCATCTCTCACCTGGCCCTGGTCGAAGTTGGGGTCCGATCCTACTTGCTCAGGCAAATCTCCAAAGTCATGGAGGACCTGCGATCGTTGAGAAATGACCCAATGAGCGGTAGTCGGCGGAGCAGCTCCAAGTGTTTCTCCCGGTTTCCTGTGATGGTGACTAAATGTGGTGGACAGTACCCATACGACGGCGCCTTTGTGCAGGGAGTGATCACTGGCATAGACAAACCTATCACAATGGCCGCCCTGCCTTGGCCAAAAGAGGCCGACCCATGTTACGAGCAGGATGCCGGGGTGGTGTCAAACTACTACCTACCGCTGCCAGGACAAGTGGACAATGACAACGCCACCATGATCAAAGAAGCTTACGTGGCCTCGTCTGCTCGCCTCTTCACGCAACTCTGCAACATCATCAGCGATCAGGTGTTCCAGGAGCATCACAGTCTCTGCTCCGACATGGCAGACAAGGTCAGGAAGAAGCTGGGCCGCCACCAGCTCCTGGACATCGTGTTTGACAGCTGCAGCGCCATCTTGAACGCCCTACACACGGCTTGCCTGGCCATATCAGGGATAGCCTCGGCAGACAATATGCCTTCTTTAACAGAGTACGGACTGCTCAGGAGCCTCACTAGGCGCCTGTCCGACAGCTTCCAGCCAGGCCTACCCGACCAGGTCGATCTGAAAGCGCACGCGTTCTGCCCTTCCTCCCTACCACTCAGCTCATACCAGAGCACGGTAGACATTCATACCGTGCGCGGCAACATCGTCAATGACGTCATCCACATCAACTGCCCCGATTACCCAGAAGTCACATACGTGGACCTCGACCATCTACTGACCAAGTCGGCCAGCCAGTCGCCATCAAGCCAGTTCGACCTGGTCAAGCACAAGATGAGGATGTGTTCAATATGCGCCTTCGAGAAGATGGTCAGTGCGCAGATTGTTTACGACGAGATGCTGTGCAACAACACCTGCTCAAAGACTAACGACCTAGAGAATATTCCGCGCGAATACCAGGCAGAGAGTCGTAAATATGTCGACCAGGACAGCGTCTACTGCCACGACTTTCTGACCTCAATCGACAACACAATCGAACCTATCGGCCGTCACTGTCTGGGCAACTGTATGTCCCACCTGCACGTCAAATTCCAGATTCAGGACCCCAAGGACAATGTCCTCTACTACGACCAGACGGTCCAGTGCTCTGAGCTCCGCTCCCACGCCTGCAAGATGAAGTTCGGCAAATAGTGGTCACTGTTGGCTGGCGGTAGTAACCAGTTGCTGGAGCTGTAACCAGTTGTTGGAGCTGTAACCAGTTGTTGGAGGATGTAACCTGTTGTTGGAGCTGTAACCAGCAATTGGAGCTGTAACCAATTGTTTGGGTTGACATATGTAACCTGTTGTTGACATATGTGACAGGTTTCTGAAACGAACATCAGGCAACTTGTCGATGTAACTAGCTGCTGGAGCCAGAATCTATTATCTCTGTGATGTAACTAGTTTCTGGAGTCATAACCTGGTAGCTTCTCGATGTAACAAGTTGAGGAGCCAGAATCTAGTATTTCTGTGATGTAACAAGCTGTTAGAGCCATACGCCAGTTCTCACGTGTCAGCCAGGATTCTATCCTACATGTCCTTGTGATAGAAGCTGGCTACTTCATGCCATGTTTTCACATACAAGCCTGTGATGTCCTACCTGCTAGCCAGTGATGTATCCCACCGGTCACCTATCTCGACACTGGCTGGTGTTGTGTGTATCCCACCGGTCACCTATCTCGACACTGGCTGGTGTTGTGTGTATCCCACCGGTCACCTATCTCGACACTGGCTGGTGTTGTGTGTATCCCACCGGTCACCTATCTCGACACTGGCTGGTGTTGTGTGTATCCCACCGGTCACCTATCTCGGCACTGGCTGGTGTTGTGTGTATCCCACCGGTCACCTATCTCGGCGTCACACACTTTCTACGTAGGTAGTACATAGATGTCACACTCTCTCTACATAGGTAGAACATAGATGTCACACAATCTCTACATAG
Organism: Cepaea nemoralis; assembly: GCA_014155875.1. Taxonomy (NCBI): domain Eukaryota; kingdom Metazoa; phylum Mollusca; class Gastropoda; order Stylommatophora; family Helicidae; genus Cepaea; species Cepaea nemoralis. The sequence goes on from JACEFZ010002258.1 coordinate 243,445, forward strand.
GTAGAACCATGATGTCACTCATTCTCTACATAGGTAGAACATAGATATCACACAATCTCTACATAGGTACCTGCCAGTCAGTGATGTCCTAGCCACTGGAAACAACTCGGTCATTCTGTGGAAGCTGGAAATAACAGATTATCTCCCGTTCTTTGACCTCAGTCACGTGAGAGTCTGTTAGCATACTTGAATGTGAACAATGGAGGTAAATATACTCACACAATGTGGACAGTGAATTCACACTGGGCAAATATCCTCAGACTTGAATTTATATTGGGACAAATATCCTCAGACTTGAATTCACACTGAGACAAATATCCCCAGACTTGAATTCACATGAGACAGGCTTGAATTCACACTGGGACAAATATCCTCAGACTTGAATTCACACTGAGATAAATATCCTCAGGCTTGAATTCACACTAGGACAAATATCCTCAGACTTGAATTCGCACTGGGACAAATGTCTTCAGACTTGAATTAGAACGTAAGCGTATTGACGGCGTGCAATCGAGCTAGGCACTCCACCATAGACAGCTCGCGTGTTCAAAGACTTTTTACCCTCGTCATAAGGTGTCCAAGGGAAGTAACAAGAAATATTCTTCGCTCTGTATACTTGTCTCCCGTGTTCATAAGATTCGAGACCACACAAACTAACGGTATTCTATGTCCTCGCGTAGTGGTGTGATAGGTGGGTCACCTGGAGTAGTGATGTGATAGGTGGGTCACCTGGAGTAGTGATGTGATAGGTGGGTTAGCTAGGGTAGTGATGTGATAGGTGGGTTAGCTAGGGTAGTGATGTGATAGGTGGGACACTTGGAGTAGTGGTGTGATAGGTGGGACACCTGGAGTAGCGATGTGATAGGTGGGTTAGCTAGGGTAGTGATGTGATAGGTGGGTTAGCTAGGGTAGTGATGTGATAGGTGGGACACCTGGAGTAGTGATGTGATAGGTTGGACACCTGGAGTAGTGATGCGATAGGTGGGTCACCTGGGCGCCAGATGACATGCTGAAGGTAGGTGAGATAGATGGATACACTGACATTAGGTGAGATAGATAAAAGTACTGGAGAGTTTTGGTCAGAGACCATAACTTTATGAAGGGAAAATCCCAACTGCACCTCCACGCGGTAGAGGATGGAAACACACTACGGTGTGGCTAACACAGCTCTGGGGACCGAGTATCCACCGGAATAAGTGGACAACTCTGCAGCTGAGCAGAGCAGGGCACTCACTTGTCCTTACAGTCGGAAATGGCTGTCAAAAGCAGAGGTAAAAAGACCACCATGTGAATGTGGAAGGCAAGGGGAAACCACCACATTATCTTCCCAAGACTTCATGGCAAAACATAAATCAAAGTTAGTGAAGGACGTTAATGGCTGTCTTAGGGCATCCTCGTCCGGTAGGGACAGTCATGAGCCACAGGTGACACCAGACCGTCATCCAGCTACTGATGGCAAAATCTTAACTAAAATAAATAAATTTAGAGTAGGAACATGGAATGTTAGGACATTAAATGAGCTAGGAAAGTTGACCAATGTTCTAAGTGAGATGGATAGCATGAAAATGAATATACTAGGCGTTAGTGAGATGAGATGGAAGGGATCGGGCAAAATTATAGCTGACAATCACACAATAATTTATTCTGGAGGGGAGACACAGGAGAAAGGGGTAGGAATAATATTAGATGAAAAAACAGCCAAGTCAATTAATGGATACTGGTGTATTTCAGATAGAGTTATTATGGTAAAAATCAAAGGCAAACCAATAGACATAAATATTATACAAGTATATGCACCAACAGCAAGCAGTAGTGATGAAGAAATACAACACTTTTACGACGAAATAGAAATGGCGATGGCTCAAATTGGATCACAAGAAATAAAGATAATACTTGGTGATTTTAATGCAAAAGTAGGAAAGGGAAAAATGGAGGATGTAGTGGGGAATTATGGTTTAGGTACAAGAAATGAAAGAGGGGAAAAGCTAATAGAATGGGCAAATATCAATGATATGATAATTGGAAACACATGGTTTAAACACCATAAAAGACGACTGTACACATGGATAAGCCCTGATAAGAATATACGCAACCAAATTGACTACATACTAATTAATAAAAGATTTAGAAATGCTTTAATTAATGTAAAGACAATGCCTGGTGCTGACTGTAATAGTGATCATGTACCACTATGTGGACAAATAAAAGTAAGATTAAAAAGAGGGAAAAAAATGGTTAAGAACATGAGACTTAATAAAGAGGTTCTAAAAATAGATAAAGAAATGCAAGAACAATACAGAGTGACTGTGAAAAATAGGTACAATGCAATAACTAAAATACAGAGTATAGATGAACAATGGGAAATGTTAAGGGACTCCATTCATCAAACTAGCAAAGAAGTATTACCAGAGAGAGGCAAAATAGCTAAGAAAAAATGGATGAATGAAGATATCTTAAACCTGATGGACAAAAGAAAACAGTATAAAAATAACTTACAAGAATTCGCTAAGATAAATAAAGAAATAAAAGATAAATGTGGGAAGGCTAAAGAAAGTTGGTTAAACGAGCAATGCAAAAAAATTGAATTAAATTCCATTAAAGATACAAAAAATATGCACAGACAAATCAGTGAGCTTACAGGAAAAAAAATAAGAATAAATACAGGGTGTTTGAAATCAAAAACAGGAAAGATAATATTAGAGGAAGATGCTATAATGAAGAGGTGGAATGAGTATATAAGAGAATTATATGAAGGAGAAAGGGCAGAATTAACAGAAGATAGTAACTTAGAAGGTCCACCTATTCTGAAAGAAGAAGTCGCTGACGCTATGAAACGTATGAAGAAAGGAAAAACAGCTGGGCCAGATGAAATCACAATAGAAGAATTAGAAGTATTGGGAGAATTTGGAGTAGATATATTAACCAAAATGTTGAATGATATTTACAGCAGTGGATATTTACCCAGTGATATGCTGAAATCTGTATTTATAGCTATACCAAAAAGACCAGGAGCAATTGATTGTGAAGATTTTCGTACAATTAACCTTATAAACCATATCACTAAGCTTCTACTCAGAATCATAATGAGAAGAACCAAAAAGAAAATAAAAATGGAAATTAGTGAAGAACAGTATGGATTTGTGGAAGGAAAGGGCACAAACAATGCAATTTATACATTGCGGACACTAATAGAAAGGTCAATAGAGAAACAGAGGGACATATATTTGTGCTTCATAGATTATACTAAGGCATTTGATAAAGTGAAACATGATGAACTGATTAAAATGTTGGAAGATATCAACACTGATGGAAAAGATTTAAGAATAATAAAGAATATTTACTGGAACCAAGTAGCAGCAATTAAAATGGGAAATAAAGAGGGTAGTTACGAACAGATAAAGCTAGGAGTACGACAAGGGTGTGTCTTGTCACCAGATCTTTTCTCCCTGTATAGCGAAGTAATAATGAGAGAGATCAAAGAGATGCCAGGAATACTAGTTGGAGGTTATAATATAAATAATATACGCTATGCAGATGACACAGTATTGGTGGCGGATAATTCAACAGACCTACAACAATTATTAGACGTTGTAGTAACAGAGAGTGCAAGGAAAGGACTCAACTTGAATATCAAGAAAACAGTAACAATGGTAATATCAAAGAAAATGGTGACACCAAAATGTGACATAGAAATAGAAGGGAAAATCCTTAACCAAGTTGATAATTTTAGATACCTAGGGGCATTTATAACATCAGATGGAAGATGTACAACAGAGATTAGGAGCAGAATAGGGCAGGCAAAAGCCGCATTTCATAAAATGAAGAGTATCTTATGCAATAAGTCACTGTCACTGAATGTAAGAAAGAGAGTGCTGAAATGCTATGTAGAACCAGTTTTGCTGTATGGCAGTGAATCTTGGAATGTAAATGAACAAATTAAGAAGAAATTAGAAGCAACAGAGATGTGGTTCCTGAGACGAATGTTGCGAATTCCTTGGACTGCCAGAGTAACTAACGACGACTGCCTGAAACAGGCTAATGAAACTAGAACATTATATACAACAATAAGACAGAGACAAACAGCTTTCCTCGGTCATGTGATGAGAAGAGAGGCATTGGAGAACATTGTAACAACTGGAAAGATCGAGGGGAAGAGAGGCAGAGGTAGACCAAGAGAAGTGATGCTGGATGGATTGAGACGGTGGCATGGAGGAATATCAGCAGCAGAGTTGATCCAGAAAACCAAAGACCGAGATCTATGGAGAGCCATGAACGCCTACGCCAGCCGGCACGGCACTTGATGATGATGATGAGATATTAGAGGATACACTGACATTAGGTGGGATAGATATTAGATTATACACTTAAATTAGGTGAGAGAGATATTAGAGGATACACTGACATTAGGTGAGATAGACATTAGAGGATACTCTGATATTAGGTGAGATATCACAACAGCTATATTAAGATGGTGAGATGTGATCGCTGGCTGTCTCAAACGTAACGATGACAGCAGAAGATAAATTGGGGATGTCTGCTGCACCCCGTGAGAGGCGCCTGTTCGATCCTCGGTAAGACACGGGATTAAAATTCATACGTGCCAGCATGTACACAGCTGGTGACGGCCGTGGCAAACGACTTGTATTTCTCAGCCAGGATCAGTCTCTCCCGGCGCACATCATCACTGATGATGACGATGTTGGAGATGATGATGATGATGATGACGATGGCGATAACGACGACGACGTTGGTGATGATATTGTTAGTTGATCGAGGCGAGGTGGTGTATATTATGAGTTGAGGGTGGCGAAGAAGACTGCGCGACATCCTGCAACAGGCAGTTATGTAGCCACAAGTTCAACTATGCATTTTTGTGATGTGATTTCTGCAGCCATGTGTGTATTCCATGTTTGTGATGTGATTTCTGCAGCCATGTGCGTAATTCATGTTTGTGATGTGATTTCTGCAGCCATGTGTGTATTCCATATTTCGCGTATCTTTTCCGGACATATGTTATTAGTTTGAGCTGTATGTATATGTTGTACAGTACATAATGTATGCGACCATTGTAACACTTGTGATGTATATGGACTTGTTGTATACTACATATGTGACTATTGTACAACTTATGATTATATTGACTTGTTGTACAGTACACATGTGACCGTTGTACAACTTATGATATATACGGACTTGTTGTACAGTGCATCTGTGACCATTGTACAGTTTATAATGTATATGGACTTGTTGTACAATACATAATATATGTGACCATTGTCGCAATGATGGAGAGGTTGTCATGTTATGATTTATGTGTATATGTTGCACATGTACGTGTACCATTACGTGTATGTGTACCATCACCTGTATGTGTACCATCACCTGTAGATGTAACATTACCTGTATGTGTACCATCACCTGAATGTGTACCATCACCTGTATGTGTACCATCACATGTAGGTGTACCATCACTTGTACGTATACCATCACCTGTACGTGTAACATTACCTGTATGTGTACCATCACCTGAATGTGTACCATCACCTGTACGTGTACCATCATCTGCATGTGCTGTACGTGTACCATCACCTGTACGTGTACCATCACCTTATATGTACCATCACCTGTGTGTGTACCATCACCTGTGTGTATACCATCACCTGTACGTGTACCATCACCTGTGTGTATACCATCACCTGTACGTGTACCATCACCTGTACGTGTACCATCACCTGTATGTGTACCATCACCTGTGTGTACCACCACAGGCAGCTGACAAATATTCAAAATAGGTTGAAATAGCTTCTTTCACACCCCACCCCTTCACACCCCACCCCCTTTTATCCGCTTGTCTTACGACACACGACCTTCTGAGTAAAGTGTGTTTGTAGCAGCAGTCGCCATTCTGTGCTCACGGTGCCCGGCCTCTCGAGTTCACAGAACATATCACCAAACATGGGCATGGACGGTTAGCCATGTACACGACGCCCAGAGACGAGAGAGTAGAAGCAACAGTAATCAGGTCAAATTCTAAACAGTACATTTATAATGTTGCCAATGGACACATTTACAAACACGTTAACGTTAACTATCATCCGTATACCGGAGCAATTAAATTAACGATGACAAGAATTTAACGATGCGGACGAAGCCCAAAACAACCTTCTTGTTTGATTGATATATTATGTAAGTGCTAGGTTATATTTCTTAATTTCTGTGACAGGTGTGCTGTAAGCAGTTTAAGCCATGTGCAATGTTGTGTGTAATATTGTGTCATAAAGTGTGTAATACTGAGTGTAATATTGAGTGCAATGTTATGTGTAATATTGAGTGTAATATTGTGTGTAATATTGTGTGTATTATTGTGTGTAATATTGAGTGTAATATTGTGAGTAATACTGAGTGCAATATTGTGTGTAATATTGTTTGTAATACCGAGTGCAATATTGTGTGTAATTTTGTATGTAATATTGAGTGCAGTATAGTGTGTGATATTGAGTGTAATACTTAGTGCAATATTGAGTGAAATATTGTGTCTAATAGTGTGTTTAATACTGTATTGAGTGTGATATTGAGTGCAATATTGTGTGTAATATTGAGTGAAAGAGATTGAAGGCTAAGACCAAAATTAGGAGGGTACTGATCAGAGAGTTGCTTTTTGCAGATGATGCTGCAGTTACGACCCACTCTGAGGAAGAATTGCAATGTCTACTATCTGCATTCTCCAATGCTTGTTCTGAATTTGGTTTAACAATTAGCAAAAAGAAGACACAGATTATGTCACAAGGTGCACATGGGGTACCATCAATCTTTATTGACGACGCCGAACTAGAGATAGTAGACCATTTTACATATCTAGAATCAGAGGTAAATAGCAAATTATCCCTAGATCAGGAAATCAACATCCGGATTGGTAAGGCAGCAACAACAATGAACAGGTTAAGAAAAAGAGTCTGGGAGAACAGGAAGCTTACTGCCAAAACAAAAGTCCTCGTCTACCAAGCCTGTGTCCTTAGTACTCTTCTTTATGGCAGTGAAACTTGGACAACTTACTCACACCAAGAGAAAAATTTAAACAGCTTTCATATGCGGTGTCTGCGAAGAATTCTTGGTATTAAGTGGCAAGACAAAATCACAAATACTGATGTATTGGAAAGATCAGGTTGTGTGACAGTTTATTCCATGCTCAGTCTTCGTAGACTTAGATGGATAGGACATCTTAGGAGGATGGATGTTGGTAGAATACCAAAGGATATCTTTTTTGGTGAATTACAGATGGGTAAGAGATCTCAGGGTCGGCCTCTACTACGATACAAAGATGTGTTTAAGCGGGACATGATTGATACAGGCATTGATAATGCACATTGGGAGCAAGTCGCCGCTGAACGTGTTGCATGGAGGGCAAACATCAGAAATGGAATAAAGACAAAGGAGAAAATTATTGCAGATAAGTCACACACCGAGCGTTTGAGACGTAAGATGGTGCATGATGGTGGAAATGACCACGTGTTCACATGCACCCACTGTGAACGGACATTTACAGCGCAAATTGCCCTTATCAGTCACACTCGCTACCGCCATAGGTAAAAGTTATTATGCCGTTTTTAAAGCACAAACTATCGTCTGTCAAGACGGCAAGGTGCCAATGATTGAATGCAATATTGTGTGTAATATTGAGAGTAATATTGAGTAATATTAAGTTATATTAAGCATAATATTGAGTGCAATATTGTGTGTAATAATGAATTTAATATTGAGTGCAATATTGTGCGTAATATTGAGTGTAATATTAAGTGTAGTATTTGGTTTCCAAGATGGCGACGCGATGTCTCGTTGTTCTTGGGTGAGACGCTGTTCAGTGTTTTTCTGTGGATTCCCTATGGAAATTCCCGTGAAATTCGTGTGGATAGTGTTTTTCCTTTGGATTATGTGATGTTATTTCGTGTTCGTTAATTGGAAGTGTTCAAAAGAAGCCACGGAAGGCAGGTGGTGGATGAAATTATGAGGGCAGCCGACAGATATTCGTTGGTTATGGTCTCGAGTTTCGTGACGGCAAGCTTTCTCTCTTTCGAGAGACAATGATTGCGGTCACCAGGCCAGTATGGTCACTGCCATAGAGGAAAGCAACGGCAAACTACCTCTTTGAAATTGCCTAGCTTATTATGATTCGCTTAAAGACTGATCATCGCAAGACAAGGACAGAGACATTAAAATTAGGAACATGGAACGTTAGGACGTTAAATAACGACGGAACATTAGAGAACATAACACAAGAAATTCAAAGAGAAAAAATTAATATATTAGGTATGTGCGAAACGAGATGGACAGGAGCAGGCATCAAGATACATAACGATTTTAAGATTATTTATTCTGGAGGTGAGGATCGACATAATGGAGTGGCAATAATTTTGGACCGGAAAAAATCAACGTCTGTTCAGGGATATTGGGCCGTGTCGGACAGAGTTCTACTAGTTAAATTGAGTGGCAGACCTTTTAACATAAATGTTATTCAAGTATATGCCCCAACAGGAGAGTCCAGTGAAGATAGTGTAGAGGAATTTTATAATGACATAGAGTCTGCCTTAAAGAAATGTAAAAATTCAGAAATAAACATCATAATAGGGGACTTCAATGCAAAATTAGGAAATCAAGGGGATAGATACACAGTAGGAAACTATGGTTTAGGAGAGAGAAATGAAAGAGGATACAGACTAGTAGAGTGGGCAAAAGAACAGGAAATGATTGTAGGAAACACCTGGTTCAAGCAACACCCTAGAAGATTATGGACCTGGAGGAGTCCTGATAGCAGGATTAGTAACCAGATTGACTACATTCTCATTAGCAGAAGATTTAGAAACGCGCTAACAGTAGCAAAAACAGTTCCCAGTGCTGATTGTTATAGTGACCACAGACTACTCACAGGAACATTGAGGATAAAGTTGAAGAAAGTCAAGTATACAACAGGGAACACTAAATATGATTTGTGTACATTGAGTAATGACAAGGAAATACAAAACAAATTCAACATAGAAGTACAGAACAGATTTGAAATATTGTCTGATCTAGAGATCCTATTCCAGGATGTGGATGATCAATGGGAAATGTTAAAGAATTCAATCAATGTGGCTGCAGAAAAAACTATTCCAAAATTAAAGAAGGTGGGTCGTAAGAAATGGATGACAGAGGAAATTTTACACTTAATGGAAACAAGAAGACTCAACAAAAATAATCCTGCCAAATATGAAGAAATTCACAGACAAGTCAGAATATTATGTAAGGAGGCAAAAGAAGCATGGCTTGAGGAAAAGTGCTTAGAAATTGAAAAACAACACAACAGTCAAAATACCAAATTAGTGCACAAAAGAATTCAGGAACTTACTAATAAAAGAACAAGTACATCAACAGGCTGTCTAAAAACTAAAGATGGCAAAGTCATAATAGAAAAAGATCAGATTCTACATGTATGGACAGATTATGTGAAAGACCTGTATAATGATAACAGAGAGGAACAGTATGCTATTAGATTTAATAATGAAGGACCAGCAATTTTAAAGATGGAGGTTCAAAATGTTCTTAAGCATATGAAAGCTGGCAAGGCCCCCGGTGCAGATAACATCACAACAGAAATGATTAGAGCTCTAGAAGAATTTGGACTAGAGCAAGTCACTAGACTGCTGAACACATTATATGATACTGGAGATATACCTTCTGAATTATGTAATTCTGTATTTATTGCAATCCCAAAGAAATCAGGAGCCTTAGAATGTGATCAACATAGAACAATTAGTATAATGAGTCACATCACAAAGATTTTGTTACGAATTATCATGCAAAGAGTGAGGAAGAAAATACAACCTGAAATAGGGGAAGAACAATGTGGTTTTGTAGAAGGAAAGGGTACAGTAAATGCTGTGTATATGCTGCGAACAGTTATTGAACGTGCTTTAGAAGTAAACAAGGATATACATCTTTGCTTTATTGACTACACAAAGGCTTTTGATAGAGTTAGACATGTCAACATTGTGGATATGCTTGCAGATCTACAAATTGATGGGAAAGACATTAGACTTATAAAAAACATATATTGTAAACAACAAGCTGCCATAAGGATTGATAATGAAGTAGGGACAGTATCAGCCTATTAAGAGAGGTGTTAGGCAGGGATGTGTAATGTCTCCAGATCTTTTTTCCCTATACAGTGAAAATATTTTCAGAAATGTAGAAGACCTAAATGGAATCAGCATTGGAGGACGAAACATAAATAACATTAGATATGCAGATGATACAGTATTGATTGCAGACAATGCACAGGATCCTGCAACAATTAGTAGACGCTGTGGTTGTACACAGTGAGCAGCTGGGGTTGGAATTAAATTGTAGGAAGACACAGGTTATGGTCGTCACTAGGAAGAACGAAGTACCACAATGTAATATACAAGTAAATGGGAATATTCTTCAACAAGTGAATCGGTTCAATTATCTCGGAACAGTCATAACATCTGATGGCAGATGCCTTGAAGAGATTAGAACAAGAATCGCCATTGCGAAAGTAGCCTTTAGCAAGATGAAAAACATTCTGACCAATAAAATGATGTCAATTGAAACGAGAAAAAGAGTGTTGAGGGGATACATAGAGCCTGTTCTTTTGTATGGATGTGAAACTTGGACAATGTGCAGTCAAGCAGAAAAACATCTGATGGCTGCAGAAATGTGGTTTCTGAGGAAAATGCAAAGAATACCATGGACAGATAGAAAAACCAATGACCAAGTACTACAAGAGACAAATGAAAATCGTAGATTGATTAGAGAAATTAGACGTAGACAGTCAAAATTTTTTGGACATGTTATGAGAAGAAATGGACTGGAGAACTTAGTGACAGCTGGCAAGATCGAAGGGAACAGACCAAGAGGAAGACCGAGAGGAAAATACCTGGATGGCTTGGCCACATGGCATGGACGAGACAGGAACACTGAGCTGATCCACGACTCTGGTGATCGAGTGAAATGGCGAATCATGACCGCCCAAGCTTTCCGGCATGGCACATGATTGATTGATTGTGTGAAATATTGTGTGTAATATTGAGTGTAATATTAAGTGAAATACTGAGTGTAATATTTAGTGCAATATTGAGTGTAGTATTGAGTTTAATATGACGGAATGTTGCGTTTAGTCACCATAACGACAGAGGAGGGACATCTAATCTTCACAAAATTGTACTTGTCGCCCGCCGCACTTGAGTTCATGAAGGGCCGCATGTGTACCGCATGCTTGATATGTCTGTATACACGACAAAACAGCCAGAGAACTACAAGGACATATTCTAGTCTGTCACATAAAATTAGACCAAGTACATGTATTCTGTTCCAGTCACCAGGGTGAAGCTGAGGCGGCCTTGTGTGTGAACAGACGTCAGAAAGGGGTGTTTCAATGAGCGGCTGAACAGGTCAAAGTACGACACACTAACCACCGCTCGTCGGCTGCTAACTTTAACCTCTGACCCAGAGGTAATCAAATTGAAGACACACGTGGTTGACATAATCAGTCTGTGAGGGGGCCCTGAGCCACAGTCTGACGTGATAACAGTTCAGTTTGTGTTGCCTCATTCTTTCATTCATACCGGCTCTCCCACAGAACGGCTTCCACACGGAACTATTGTCAGCGCAACAGGTGACAGGTAAGCTTGTTTAACCACTCTACCCGACCCAGGCCGTGGGAACGTGTGCTGTAGTTTAACCATTCTACCCGACCTAGGGGCGTGTAGCTGTAGTCTAACCACGCTACCCGACCCAAGAGCGTGTTGTAGTTTAACCACTCTACCCGACCCTGGAGCGTATGCTGTAGTTATAACAACGCTACCTGACCTAGAAGTGTGTGTTGTAGCTCAGTTGGGCAAGTCTTCGACACTGTCTGGGCAGTACCTAGCCAAGTGGTTACGCCGACAGGTTGGCGCTCCTAAGGTTGTGGGATCTATTCCAACCTGCGGTGTTAGGTTCACCAGTGCAATTTTCTTGGAGACTCCTGGAGGTCGTCGCTGGAGTTACGGAACTGGTACTTTGTGCGACGCTTTCGCCAGGTCGCCCTGTGGACAGAGACCGTTAAATCTTGGTGCAATGAAATCGGTCATCTTGCATTTAAAACCCCTAGGGTTGGTGAGAGGGTGGGGTTGGGGGATTGGGGTTGGGGAGGTTGGAGTGTGGGAGGAGGTGGGGTTGGCGGTGTTTGATGGTTCCCACTCGAGCTGTTTGTTTATTATGTGACCTAATGTATAACATATACAACATTTGTGACCTAATGTACAACACATACATTTGTGACCTAATGTACAACACATACAATATAAGTGACCTAATGTACAACCCACACACTATTTGTGACCTAATGTACAGCAAATACACGTTTGTGACCTAGTGTACAACAAATACACATTTGTGACCTTATGTACAACAAATACACATTTGTGACCTTATGTACAACACATACAACATTTGTGACCTAATATACAACACACACAATATGTGTGACCTAATGTACAACACATAAACATATGTGACCTACTGTACAACACATACAACATATGTGACCTAATGTACAAAACATACAACATTTGTGACGTAATGTACAACACACACATGTATTGCAACAGTTGTGACCTAATGTACAACACATACAACATAAGTGACCTAATCTACAACCCACACAATATTTGTGACCTAATGTACAACAAATACACATTTGTGACATAATATACAACACATACAACATTTGTGACCTAATGTACAAGACATACAACATATGTGACCTATCGTAAGCCCATGCAACATTTATGAAATAATGTACAGAACATACAACATTTGTGATGTAATGTACAACACATACATGTATGGCAATAGTTGTGACTTAATGTACGACATATACCACATTTGTGACCTAATGTACATCACATACAACATTTGTGACTTAATGTATAACATATACAATATTTGTAACCTAATGTACAAAATATAACAACATTTGTGACTTAATGTACAACACATAACATTAGTGACCTAATGTACAACACATAACAACATTTGTATCCTAATGTACAACACATACAACATTTGTGGCCTAATGTACAACACATACAAGATATGTGGCCTAATGTACAACACATACATGTATGGCAATATTTGTGACCTCATGTAAAACACATACAACATTTGTAACCTAATGTGCAACCCATACAATATGTGTGACATAGTGTGCAAAACATACAACATTTGTGACCTAATTTACAACACATACACATATTGTACAACACATACATATATGGCAACAGTTAGACCTAATGCACAACACATGTATGGCAACAGTTGTGATGATGATTGTGATTATGATGATGATGATGATGATGATTATGATGGTGATGATGATGGTGATTATGATGATGGTGGTGGTGATGATGATGGTGGTGGTGGTGGTGGTGGTGGTGGTGGTGGTGGTTGCGGCGGCGGCGGCAGCAGCAGCAGCAGCGGTGGGGTGGTGGTGGTGATGATGATGATGATGATGATGATGATGATGATGATGTAAAACAGACTTTGAGAATAGCAGCGAAACTAACCAAAAGGTAATACTAGACGTGATGACAAATTGGAGCAGGCCTGAGTTCAACATTCCACGGTAGCCGGTGAACGTATGCAAAGTGCACTCGCCTCTCATAGAGGTACCCCCTGATAGGACCAGGCTAGACTTCTGGTGTCGGCAGCGGATGGATACAACATGGCATCATTGGGCTCCTAATTTAGTAAAGGTCCGCTGGGTGGAGCCGATTCGGTCTATTGGATTCAGAGGCGAATGTTTTAGGCCTAAGCCAATCCGCACAAAGCACAAGTCGCAGTGGCTATATGTCAGGACTACAGGTGAGGACATTGGCTATAGGTGAGGACATCGGATACAGAAGAGGACATCGACTATAGGTGAGGATATCGACTATAGGAGAGGACATCGACTATAGGTGAGGATATCGACTATAGGAGAGGACATCGGCTATAGGTGAGGATATCGACTATAGGTGATGACATCAACTATAGGTGAGGACATCGACTATAGGTGAGAACATCGACTGTAGGTGAGAGCATTGGCTATAGGTGAAGACATCGGCTGTGTGACCTACAACTCATATGTACCATCACCATCCTCACCATCGTCATCTTCACCATCATCCCTTCCCCGCAAGCCGGCCAAGTGGGTGCCTCGTCCAGTCTTAGATAACCCACACACTGACCCACATTACCTGACACATTCCGAATTGTCACGCGTCCACCCGACCTTGATCATACCAGCCAAATCACACTCTGTGTCCGTGTGTGTCTGTGTGTGTGTGTGTATTTGCGTGTGTCTGTGTGTGTGTGTGTGTATTTGCGTGTGTCTGTGTGTGTATGTGTGTGTCTGTCTGTGTTTGTGTATGTCTGTGTTTGTGTGTGTGTCTTTCTGTGTGTTTGTGTGTGTGTCTGTCTGTGCGTGTGTCTGTGTTTGTGTATGTCTGTGTTTGTGTGTCTGTCTGTCTGTGTTTGTGTATGTCTGTGTTTGTGTGTGTATGTCTGTGTCTGTGTTTGTGTATGTCTGTATTTGTGTGTGAGTGTCTGTGTGTCTGTCTGTGTCTGTGTTTGTGTTTGTGTTTGTCTGTGTTTGTGTCTGTCTGTCTGTCTGTGTGTCTGTTTGTATGTGTGTCTGTCTGTGTCTGTGTTTGTGTGTGTGTGTTTCTGTGTGTGACTGTGTGTCTGTGTTTGTGTGTGTGTCTGTCTGTGCGTATGTCTGTGTTTGTGTGTGTGTGTGTGTGTCTGTGTTTGTGTATGTCTGTGTTTGTGTGTGTGTCTGTGTCTGTGTTTGTGTATGTCTGTGTTTGTGTGTGAGTGTCTGTGTGTCTGTCTGTGTTTGTGTGTGTGTCTGTGTTTGTGTATGTCTGTGTTTGTGTCTGTTTGTCTGTGTGTGTCTGTCTGTTTGTATGTGTGTCTGTGTTTGTGTATGTCTGTGTTTGTGTGTGTGTGTCTGTCTGTCTGTGTTTTTGTATGTTTGTGTGTGTGTTTGTGTATGTCTGTGTTTGTGTCTGTGTGTGTGTGTCTGTGTTTGTGTCTGTGTCTGTGTTTGTGCGTGTGTCTGTGTTTGTGTATGTCTGTGTCTGTGCTTGTGTGTGTCTGTGTGTGTGTGTCTGTCTGTTTTTGTGTATGTCTGTGTTTGTGTGTCTGACTGTCTGTCTGTCTGTGTCTGTGTTTGTGTATGTCTGTGTGTGTGTGTGTGTGTGTGTGTGTGTGTGTGTGTGTGTCTGTGTATGTCTGTGTTTGTGTATGTCTGTGTTTGTGTGTGTCTGTGTATGTCTGTGTTTGTGTATGTTTGTGTGTGTGTGTCTGTGTATGTTTTGTGTATGTCTGTGTTTGTGTGTGTGTCTGTGTATGTCTGTATTTGTGTATTTCTGTGTTTGTGTGTCTGTCTGTCTGTGTGTGTGTCTGTTTGCATGTGTGTGTGTCTGTGTCTGTGTTTGTGTATATCTGTTTTTGTGTGTGTGTCTGTGTTTGTGTGTGTGTCTGTCTGTGTGTGTGTGTGTGTGTTTGTGTATGTTTGTGTTTGTGTGTGTGTTTGTGTATGTCTGTGTTTGTGTCTGTGTTGTGTCTGTGTTTGTGTGTGTGTCTGTGTTTGTGTGTGTGTTTGTGTATGTTTGTGTTTGTGTGTGTGTTTGTGTGTGTCTGTGTTTGTGTCTGTGTGTGTGTCTGTGTTTGTATCTGTGTCTATGTTTGTGTGTGTGTCTGTGTTTGTGTATGTCTGTGTCTGTGCTTGTGTTTGTGTCTGTGTGTGTGTCTGTTTTTGTGTATGTCTGTGTTTGTGTGTCTGACTGTCTGTCTGTCTGTCTGTGTTTGTGTATGTCTGTGTTTGTGTGTGTGTGTCTGTCTGTGTATGTCTGTGTTTGTGTATGTCTGTGTTTGTGTGTGGGTGTCTGTCTGTGTGTGAATGTGTTTGTGTATGTATGTGTTTGTGTATGTCTGTGTTTGTGTGTGTGTGTGTCTGTGTGTGTCTGTCTGTGTCTGTGTTTGTGCATGTCTGTGTTTGTGTGTGTCTATTTGTGTCTGTGTTTGTGTATGTCTGTGTTTGTGTGTGTGTGTGTGAGTCTCTGTGTGAGTCTCTGTGTGTGTGTGTGTGTTTCTGTGTCTGTGTGTCTGTCTGTGTCTGTGTTTGTCTGTGAGTTTCTGTGTGTCTGTGTTTGTGTGTGTGTCTGTGTTTGTGTCTGTGTTTGTGTATGTCTGTGTTTGTGTGTGAGTGTCTGTGGTTTTGTTTGTGTATGTCTGTGATTGTGTGTGTGTCTCTGTGTTTGTGTATGTCTTTGTGTGTGTGTGTGTGTGTGTGTGTGTGTGTGTGTATGTCTGTGCGTGTCTGTGATTGTGTGTGTGTCTGTGTGTGTGTGTGTGTGTGTATGACTGTCTGTGTGTCTGTCTGTGTTTGTGTATGTCTGTGTTTACGTGTGTGTGTCTGTGTGTTTGTCTGTGCGTGTTTATATCACCACCATCATCATCATCGTCATCTACAACATCATAACCACCATTACCATCATCACCATCATCATCCTCACCATCATCATCTTCACCATCATCATCCTCACCATCATCATCCTCACCATCATCATCCTCACCATCATCACCATCACCATCCTCACCATCATCATCCTCACCATCATCACCATCATCATCATCACCATCATCATCCTCACCATCATCACCATCACCATCCTCACCATCATCATCCTCACCATCATCATCCTCACCATCATCATCCTTACCATCATCCTCACCATCATCACCATCATCACCATCATCATCATCACCATCACCATCATCACCATCACAATCCTCACCATCACAATCCTCAGCATCATCACCAACATCATCCTCACCATCACCATCATCATCCTCACCATCACCATCATCACCATGCTCACCATCACCATCATCACCATCATCACCATCACCAACCTCACCATCATCATCCTCACCATCATCACCATCCTCACCACCATCACCATCCTCACCATCATCATCCTCACCATCATCACCATCATCATCCTCACCATCACCATCATCATCCTCACCATCATCACCATCACCATCCTCACCATCATCACCATCACCATCCTCACCATCATCACCATCACCATCATCACCATCCTCACCATCATCACCATCACCATCCTCACCATCATCACCATCATCACCATCCTCACCACCCTCACCATCACCATCCTCACCAGCATCACCATCACCATCCTCACCTTCACCATCCTCACCATCATCAGCCTCACCATCATCACCATCACCATCCTCACCATCACCATCCTCACCATCATCCTCCTCACCATCACCATCCTCACCATCATCACCATCACCATCATCACCATCCTCACCATCATCACCATCCTCACCATCATCACCATCCTCACCATCATCATCCTCACCATCCATCACCATCCTCACCATCATCACCATCCTCACCATCACCATCCTCACCATCATCACCATCACCATCCTCACCATCATCACCATCACCATCATCACCATCCTCACCTTCATCAGCCTCACCATCATCACCATCACCATCCTCACCATCACCATCCTCACCATCATCATCCTCACCATCATCATCCTCACCATCATCATCCTCACCATCATCATCCTCACCATCCTCACCATCATCATCCTCACCATCATCATCCTCACCATCACCATCCTCACCATCATCATCCTCACCATCATCATCCTCACCATCATCATCCTCACCATCATCATCCTCACCATCATCACCATCCTCACCATCATCACCATCCTCACCATCATCACCATCCTCACCATCATCATCCTCACCATCATCACCATCCTCACCATCATCACCATCCTCACCATCCTCACCATCACCATCATCACCATCCTCACCATCACCATCCTCACCATCATCACCATCATCATCCTCACCATCATCATCCTCACCATCACCATCCTCACCATCATCATCCTCACCATCATCATCCTCACCATCATCATCCTCACCATCATCATCCTCACCATCATCACCATCCTCACCATCATCACCATCCTCACCATCATCACCATCCTCACCATCATCATCCTCACCATCATCACCATCCTCACCATCATCACCATCCTCACCATCCTCACCATCACCATCATCACCATCCTCACCATCACCATCCTCACCATCATCACCATCATCACCATCCTCACCATCCTCACCATCCTCACCATCCTCACCATCATCACCATCCTCACCATCACCATCCTCACCATCATCACCATCACCATCCTCACCATCATCACCATCCTCACCATCACCATCCTCACCATCACCATCCTCACCATCCTCACCATCATCACCATCCTCACTATCACCATCCTCACCATCATCACCATCACCATCCTCACCATCCTCACCATCCTCACCATCACCATCCTCACCATCATCACCATCACCATCCTCACCATCATCACCATCCTCACCATCATCAGCCTCACCATCATCACCATCACCATCCTCACCATCATCATCATCACCATCACCATCCTCACCATCATCACCATCACCATCACCATCATCACCATCCTCACCATCATCAGCCTCACCATCATCACCATCACCATCCTCACCATCACCATCATCACCATCACCATCCTCACCATCACCATCCTCACCATCATCATCCTCACCATCATCATCCTCACCATCCTCACCATCATCATCCTCACCATCATCATCCTCACCATCCTCACCATCATCATCCTCACCATCATCACCATCATCATCCTCACCATCATCACCATCACCGCCAACACTATCATCATCCTCACCATCATCATCCTCACCATCATCATCCTCACCATCATCATCCTCACCATCATCATCCTCACCATCCTCACCATCATCATCCTCACCATCATCATCCTCACCATCATCACCATCACCGCCAACACTATCATCATCCTCACCATCATCATCCTCACCATCATCATCATCACCATCATCATCATCACCATCCACACTATCATCACAATCATCATTATATTCACCGTAATCACCACCACCATGATCCTCACCATCATCATCGTTATCACCATCATCATACTCAACATTATCACCATCTTCACCATTATCCTCACCAATCATCACCATCATCATCCTCACCATCACCATCCTCACCATTATCCTCACCATCATCACCATGATCATCCTCACCATCATCATTATATTCATCATATTTATCACCACCATAATCCTCACCACATCGTCATCACCATCACTATCCCCACCATCCTCACCATCATCACCCTCACCATTATCCTCACCATTATCATCACCATCATCATCACCATCATCATCCTCACCATCCTCACCATCATCATCGTCATCACCATTATCATCCTCACCATCATCGTGTAGCGGGACCTCCGTGTTGAGGTAGCCCAGGTGTCTGCCTCGCGCCACGAGGGTCGTGCGTTCGTTTCGGGACTGCGTCATTCAGCTGCCGATTGCAGTTATTTCGTAGGCCGATGGAAGTGGTGGCTGCATGTACGCGGTTCGTGTCCTATGTGAGCTTGCGACAGGCCGTTCCGAGCTAAGAAGACCTAGTCACATGCGATAGAACCCGGTTCAAGGAAGTCTGTCCTCTAGCCTGTAACATCTGTTCTAATGTTCCAACGGAAAATGCCACAACTTCACATAGGTACCCTACTTAACAATGGGGGAGGGCGTCGGGCATTTCTAAACTATCTTTCATTGGCTGGTTGGTTGGCTGGTTAGTTGGTTGACAGTTATCTGCCTGGTGTGCCGTTTGGATGCCTGGCTGGCTGATTGGCTGGTTCATAAGTTGGTTGAACAGATGATTGGCTAGGCGTTTTTTATAAGATGGTTGGTTGATTGGGTGGCCGATTGGTTGGTTAGCTGGCGGTTTGATTGGCTAATTGGTTAGCTGGTGGGTTGGTTTACTGATTGGTTGTTTAGCTGGCGGGTTGGTTGGCTGATTGGTTAGCTGGTGGGTTGGATGGCTGATATTTTGGTTAGATGGCGAGTTGGTTGGCTGATTGTTAAGCTGGATGGTTAACTGGTTGGTGGGATGGTTGGCTGGCTGGATGTGATGGTTGGCTGGGATGGTGGCTGGTTGGTAGGATGGTTGGCTGGCTGCTGGGATGGATGGCTGGCTAACTGGAATGGTGACTGGTTGGTGGGATGGTTGGTGCGATGGTTGGCTGGCTAGTTGGCTGGCTGGGATGGTGGCTGATTCGTTGGATTTGGGCTGGTTGGTCGGTTTGTGTGATGGTTGGCTATTTGTTTGGCCGGTTCACTACTTCGTTGGCTGGCCGAGTGGCTAGAATGCCGGATTCTCTTTTGGAAGACCTGGGTTCGATCCCTCGGTAAGATGTGGAGTTTTTTCTGTCGAGGATAAAAAAGAAAACTCTAATCTACACACTTCATGGCAACTGCACTAGCCAGGCGGCCTTAATCCCTCAGGCTCAAAGCCCCCTGCCATACGCCGCAAGGTACTATTCTTCTTCTTCTTCTTCTTCTTCTTCAGCTTTCCGAGCCATTGAGGTTCTTTGCTGCAAATACAAGCCATCTCCATTCGTCTCTCTGGTGGACCTTCTCTTGCCAGTCGTTGATTCCAAGTGCTTGTAGGTCTGTACATGTATTATCTCTCCACCGTCTTCTTGGTCTACCTCGGGGTCTACGGTCATTTATTTCCTGAGTGTAAGCGAGTTTTGTTTCCCTATTATCTTCCATTCTTTCTATATGCCCCAGCCATTGTAGTCTATTAGCCTTCTTGATACCAGTGATTAGCGGGGACTTAAACAGATCATAAATGTCTTTGTTACTTCTTCTTTTCAACTCTCCACTTTGTGTATCCCTAATGGGTCCAAAGATGCGTCTTAAAACTTTGTTCTCAAAGGTTTGTAACTAGGCTTCGTCTCCTTTCGTTGTACTCCAGGTTTCAGAGCCATACAGCACAACTGGTCTGATTAATGTTTTGTATATTGTGATTTTGGTGTTACGAGATAGCGCCATTATCCTCACCATATTTATCATTATATTCACCATATTTATCACCACCATAATCCTCACCACATCGTCATCACCATCACTATCCCCACCATCATTACCATCATCATCCTCACCATCATCACCCTCACCATTATCCTCACCATTATCATCACCATCATCATCACCATCATCATCCTAACCATCCACACCATCATCATCGTCATCACCATTATCATCCTCACCATCATCGTGTAGCGGGACTTCCGTGTTGAGGTAGCCCAGGTGTCTGCCTCGCGCCACGAGGGTCGTGCGTTCGTTTCGGGACTGCATTGGTAGTAAATGATATTTTTTTTGGTTTTTGCTTTGTAAGCTACTTCGTTGTTTGATTCCTGGACTGGTTGTTGCGTTGACTGTTTGCTTGATTGGCAGGCCTCTGTGTGGCCGTTTCTGTTGGAGTGCAAGGCGCAGGTCTTTGTGTCAGTGTGTTTTTTTTTTCTTTTTTCTGGAGTGCACGTGGGACACTGAAGTAATCATTGGAAGCATCATTTACAAACAAGTTATAAATCAGACGAGATCTCGCGGTCACGGAGACAGCGAAACGTGGTTGCTCTGATATTTATTCACAGTTACAGTTAAGTGTACATTCTATTTAGAGCGTCGCAGTCAACCCTGACATGTTTTTTGGGTGTTTGTGATTTTGTGGCAAATTTACGTTCAGTAGTTTGCCAGTTTTCTGAACCATAATACACAATTCAAACAACTAGGTATGTGTAGTTCCTGCGAAAAGATGAGACATACATAGTATCGCAGGTGCTACACATACCTAGCTGTGGCTGGGACAATGGTCAACCCAACAAAGGCAACAGTGACTTGGTTCTCGTTGAATAATTATATTGTCAACACCCCAACACCAACTGTAAATCTGTGTTCAGGGACGGTGGAAAGAACGCAGGCAATGAATTACGTGGGGTTACTGTTTGATCGAAGCCTTGCTTATAATGAGCATATAGACCAGGTGATAACAAAGGCCAAGCGGGGTTTGGCTGCGATGCGGGTGATGGCGGCAGCAACTGTGAGCAGCGCCATCTATGTCTTCTATGCAAAGGGCTGGTCATGTCTGTTTTTGAGTATGCGAAGGCAATCCTGACTCTCAGCTGTAAGCAGATAGAAAGGATGGAAAGGATACAGAATGCAGCTATGCGCATTATTCTTGGATGTACAAGAGATACAGCATGCAGGGCGATGCGCTACCTTCTTGATTTTCCAACCATTGAAGACAGAATACAAGTCTGCAGAGCTCGCGCCTACCTCAGAGTTAACGCAAACACACAACATCCACTGCATAGTGAAATTATGAAGGTGAAGGGCAACAGGTTAAAAAGAGGACGGTCGTGGATGGGTCAAGCCGACGACATTCTTCAACAGGTGCGTTAACTTGAGGACTTAGAACCTGGCGAGGAGTGGGTACAAGTGCCAACAGATTTCTGAACATCCTTAGTTTGCATCCAACTAGACAGAAAATGCAGACAAGAAAACCCGGCAGCTATGGAGGCGGAAGTACAAGCGTTGATTTTCGAGAATTCGCTAGACGGTGATGCTGTCATTTACACAGATGGGTCGGTCGTCCGACATGTGAGAAGCTCATGGGCCTTTACGGCTCAGACCGGAGGGAGAATTGTGAAGGAGGACTCTGGTGCTTCTGCTGAGACCACAAGTAGCCTGACTATGGAAGTCATGGCGGTAAGTAAAGCAATAACATGGCTCGAGACACAGACATTCACTAGGGCATGTTTCCTTAGCGACTCAATGAACATGCTAAAGGGGATAGAGATGGGGGGGGGGGGGATCCGAAGAGAATGATTGCTGTCTATGGAGCGGTATCGGCTGGCAAAGATTAGTTTCATCTTCGTGCCAGGGCATGCGGGAGTACAAGGGAATGAGCGTGCTGATAAGCTCCCAGGTAACGCTTCTGTGGAGGGCGGACGCGCCATGGACCAGGCTGACATTCTGAATACTCTACGAGAAGTAAAACATTTGCGAGAAGCAAGTGATGACTGTGAATCTACAACCATAGCCAGAATGCAAGAACAGCAAATTAAAATAGGGGTGGCCAAACAAAAACACTACGCAGGAATTCAAAACAATGTTTTCCCGTAGTGAATTTGAATAACGAAGACACAAACAATAGATTGCACGATTTATTGCCTGGCATATTTCGCTGCATCTCGTCAGGTACATACTGCAGAAATCACACAACTTACGTGAAATTAACTAGATAAATCCTTCAAGTTGAAATATACACAATTTTTCGCACAGTAATGTCGATTGTCTACCACGGTAATTTTAAGCTGACTAACATGTCTTTCTGTTTACACAATTCTGGCTTGCGTTGATAGATCATAATTGCTTCTGCAAATTTTAACAAGCGAGTATTTTGTGTTCTAAACAACACGCGAAATGCAGTGTCTCTGGACACAACATGGCGACTGGCGACAATGTGCCTGCCGATTGAAGACGCCGGGAGCTTCCGGTGTGTCGGCTCCTCGTGGCTATCATCTCCTGTGTGTTGTATATTGTTGACCCATTGAGGTATGTGTTCTGACACCCGTTTGTTAAGCTGTCTCTCCGTTCGACCAATGTAAACGGCCTGGCATCTACATGTGAATTGGTAAATACAATTGTTTGTGGCGTACAGAGGAACAGGCTCTTTGACTGTTGGTGTAGGAATGGGTACGGTTTTACATCTAATGACTGGAGTTGCCGCACAGAATGTTCGACCTACTGCTGTAGTAAGCCGGTCTTGTAGACGTTGCATTACGTCATCCCCTCGAAAGGTTAGCTGGATGAATACCTTGAGTTTAGGGACTGTAGTTACGTCTGCTTTGGGTTTGGGCTGTTGGCAATGGCGCTTTATAAATCCTGTGGAGTACCCATTCAGGTTTAAGACATTCTTCAGAGTTTCAAATTCCTCTGTCAGTGTGTCCTGGGTGCATATCTTTCTAGCACGGTCAAACAAGGTCCGTACTAAGCCCCGTTTGTACTGGACAGGTGTGAAGCTCTGAAAATTTAGGTATTGGCCAGTCCATGTTCCTTTGCGATACACCGATCTTTGAATTGTGCCGTCTGCTCTACGTCTCATTAGAATATCTAGGAACGGTAACGCTTCGTTGTGTTCGTGTTCCATAGATAGAGAGATGTTTTTATGCGTCTTGTTCATTGTGGCCTGAAACGATGTTGCTTGTAGCTCGTCTGTGGTGATAATTAGTATATCGTCCACATAACGCCGGTAAAAGGCCAAGTTGTTGATGTCTGAGGATCTCTTTTCTTCTAAGTGTGCCATGAAGATGTCCGCTAGAATAGGACCAAGAGGACTCCCCATGGCCACTCCGTCAATTTGGCGGTATGACTTAGTTAGAAAATTGAATTGGATGTTGGCGGTACATAGTAGTAGTAGCCTCTCCAGAATAGGTGTTGGTATGCCTAATTTTAGTTGTTTGTCTTCAATGCGTTCCCTTATTATTTTCACTGTCTCCTCTAATGGAACGTTAGTGAATAGGGAGGCTATATCCATGGATGCCATGTGTTTGTTATTTATGTCCATAGTATCCAATAATTCCACCAGTTGGAATGTATCTCTGAGTATTTTTGGATCGAAGGACTGTCGTACTGGCTTTAACATTTCGGCTAACCATCTCGCCATTCGGTGTTGTGCAGAGTTAACCATGGACAGGATAGGTCTTAGCGGGATGCCGGGTTTGTGAAGTTTGGGTAGACCGTGGAAGCCGAAGAAGACTGATAAACCAACACAGAACTGGTGTCGTTAACAGCTACACGCTGCGGGATTTGCTGTGGAGGGGATCCGAGCACTTATGGACTGAGTGGTTCGATGTGCAATGAGGATGATCTGTCGACTAACTAACTAATATTTAGCTGTTTGTATTTCCTATTGTTATATCCCCCGGCAGCCGTTGCTTCTCTTGTGTTTTGAACGACCGGTACTCGTTTGCATGAACACCAACACAAGGCGGTCTGCCTCCAAATCGCAGGCAGCTGTGTTTCGAACGCGGTGTACGATATGGTGAATTGCGTTCGTAAGCCCTCAGGCCCCAGCAGCGGCCTGCTGACAGACAACAAACAAATTGCTGTAGTTACAGCGTCAGGTCTCACGCTTTTGAACTTCTGTGCCAACTTTAGCCCGCGTTCTTCTGTTCTCGACATGGTGCGCACACAATAATCTATACATTGGCTGAACGTTTACCACAGACTGCTTGTGTTTTCGTGTTATTGACGGCAATTGACACACAACAATTTGTGTCTCCGCTGAGACCTGAGCTGAGACGCTAGTCAGGTGTCCTGGTATTTCGTGATTGTCACACCTATCATCCACAGGACATCATTCTACCCGACACATTTCTAGCAGGACTGCGTGTGCATCTGACAAGTTTTGAAAGTACCCAGTGTCAATGTGTGTAAAGTGTTGTTGCAACGTTACATAGAGACCTACCTGGTCATTCCCACGCACTGCTAAGGGTGTGGGGCGTGCCCCTTTCTTTGTGCAAGCTAGAAGTTTGTTGCATGATCTTTTATAGGATTTCGCAATTAACCAACGGATTGTTTGATTGTTTCTAATTTGCTGGATAATTCTTCTTACAATAGTTTGCCATTTGCTGTCTAATTGACCCACGCTCATACCATCGAAATGAACGCAAATCCATGAATGCTTCACAATCGTTTGCAACATATTTGATTGGAACCGCCGAGGCCGTAAGTCGGGGCATTGTGAGGCGCTGTCACTGGCTCTGAGCGCACAGTAAATAAACAAACATGTAACAGTCGTGATTAGACTTGAGCCAGATTGACATTGGCAGCGTCATGTCAGTGATTGTGTCAAACAGTGTGTCACGTGATCATGTCGTTCTTCGTTAGTTGGCAGCGTTTATTTATCACCGTGTCGACACTGTCAGCTAAACAGTGATCATTTGCAGTGAAATTTGCTACAAGAGTTATTCCCAGAAAGATGTGAACATTGGAGAAACTGTGTCTGTTGAATGCCGCATTCTGTGTTATAAACGGATTCGTGACACAACAACCTCACACTGAGAGACTGCACTGAGAAACATGCTTCAGCCGACGTCTTGGGTAAGTGCACAACGGGGACCATGTCTGATCACATTTGCCAAAGATGTGTGTAGAATGTGCACACGTCTGGCACAACCACACACTTCACGTGAACTACCCACCCTCCACCTCACACAACCACACACTTCACGTGAACTACCCAACCCTCCACCTGACATAACCACACACTTCACACGAACTACCCACCCTCCACCTGACACAACCACACACTTCACGTGAACTACCCGCCCTCTACCTGACACAACCACACACTTCACGTGAACTACCCACCCTCCCCCCCCCCCACCTGGCACAACCACACACTTCACTGAACTACCCACCCTCCACCTGGCATAACCACACACTTCACGTGAACTACCCACCCTCCACCTGACACAACCACACACTTCACGTGAACTACCCACCCTCCACCTGACACATCCACACACTTCACGTGAACTACCCACCCTCCACCTCACACAACCACACACTTCACGTGAACTACCCACCCTCCACCTGGCACAACCACACACTTCACGTGAACTACCCACCCTCCACCTGACACATCCACACACTTCACGTGAACTACCCATCCTCCACCTGGCACAACACACACTTCACGTGAGCTACCCACCTTCCACCTGACACATCCACACACTTCACGTGAACTACCCACCCTCCACCTGACACATCCACACACTTCACGTGAACTACCCACCTTACACCTGGCA
This sequence comes from Cepaea nemoralis, assembly GCA_014155875.1. Taxonomy (NCBI): domain Eukaryota; kingdom Metazoa; phylum Mollusca; class Gastropoda; order Stylommatophora; family Helicidae; genus Cepaea; species Cepaea nemoralis. Next base: position 270,361 of record JACEFZ010002258.1, read on the forward strand.
CAACCACACACTTCACGTGAACTACCCACCCTCCACCTGGCACAACACACACTTCACGTGAACTACCCACCCTCCACCTGACACATCAACACACTTCCCGTGAACTACCCACCCTACACCTGGCACAACCACACACTTCACGTGAACTACCCACCCTCCACCTGGCACAACCACTCACTTCACGTGAACTACCCACCCTCCACCTGGCACAACCACACACTTCACGTGACCTACCCACCCTCCACCTGGCACAACCACACACTTCACGTGAACTACCCACCCTCTACCTGGTAACACGTTCGCACTGCCCACCCCCCCCCCCCCTCTCATTTGTCACTCATTACGCTAGAGGTTAGTGGAGATTAGACGTAATTATAGCAAATGTCAGTCGGGGAATGTCGGCTTGAAAGTTGTTGTTGTATTGTTATTGCTGATATTATAATATTATATTATATAATAAACATAATACTGATCACTGTATCATCCCTCGGGATATAGGGATAATACATGATCACATCAAGTATTTACACACACCGTTCTGCTGGTGGGACCTCCTGCCCACCCTATAGCCAAACTCTTCTTATCAGACTCTTCCCTAGAATCAAGAAGCCTTCTTGGTAAAACATGTTCCCCACATGTTCCAAGGGTTATGTTCCAGCTCTGCCCTTCCAAGTGGATTAGCCTTGGCCGGGACCGAACTTCATAGCTGGCCTGGTCTGCCAGCACCATACTTTCACAACTTGCTTTCCAAATCCCCATATCCCATATGTCCCCGTGTCTCATGCAACCTCCTTTTGTCCTTCCATACCACTAGCACCTCGGCACGCATTCGCACTTGTGCAATCAGGAAAGAACAGGACAGTAAAGACAAGAATTAAGACCGCATGTTGACATCGCGACGGTCTGCATTGTGATCACGCGTCGAACCACTCGGCGTTCGGTATCGCTCCAAGAAGTATCACATAACATGACCTAATATATATACAGAATGACACATAATATATATATATATCATCAATGAAGACTTACCTTCTCACAGAATTCCAGTGTCCCACACAATGAATTCACTATTACATTCTTACACAATAGTTACATCATTCACTATGGTAAAGTACTAAGTTCTCTCTTTACTTAGTGGCTATGCACAACACTGTCTGAATCTCGACCTACCAACTCACCTTGGTATCTAACAGTTTCTTCTAGCTTCAGTTACTGACTGACATAAGTCTAGGTTCATATCATGCACTCTCAACTATGTCCTATTATAACACAGCAACATAGTATATGCAACGATTGGCCACACATGGTAAATACCAGTTGAACACAAATCGCCATCATCACAGGCCTACATTTCAAGCCGGTAATTCAACTACACACGCCTGTCAACAAACGCAACACACGGTCTAGTTGTCAGCGACGTTATCGATCGGTTTCTCATTAGTGATGCAAAGACACCCGCATATTTAATGAGGTTAGAACGATTGCGTTTTGTGAACAATTACAAAGTTAAATTAATTAACCAAGTAGATACCTGAATAAGTAGAACCAGCCTCCAGTCAGCTACCAGAACTGTTCAAGGGCACATCTGCCGCATGTGATAACAGTCAGCCGCAACTTGGTTGAGGTGAGACGCTATACAAATGGCTTAACAGAGCCCTGCGTCTTCTGTCCGTGAGAGTCAGGAAGTGAATGCCTATTCTAGCCGCATTTCCCCAACGTGCAAACTCATGCGCACGAGAAATGAGAACTCCTTGAGAAAAGTCACCTTCTCGGACAACATTCATTCCACGCCTAGAATTTCCAGATCTCTCTGCACGGGAATTCGCTGAAGCACCCGGCAACCCGGTACAGTCAAATCCCGGTGATTCGAGATGATTCTAGATGGAAAATTCCTATCGGCTTCCCTCAGTCTATTTATAACTGGGAAAGTCTCCGATGACACGCCAAAATAGTGCGGGATTCCGACGACAACAGACAGATGAGCGCCGTTTCGTCACAGTTGTTATTGTTAATATTGTTATTGTTGATACTGTTGTTTTTGCTATTGTTAATGTCGTTATTATTTTGTTATTGTTATTGTTGCTATTGTTATTGTCGCTCTTGTTGTTATTGTTGTTATTGTTGTTGTTGTTGTTGTTGTTGATGTTGTTGTTGTTGTTGTTGTTATTTGTGTTGTTATTTTTTATCGTTAGTGTTGTTATTGTTGTTATTATTATTGTTATTATTGCTATTGTTATTGTTATTATTGTTACTATTGTTTTTGTTAGCGTTGTAATTGTTGTAATATTTTTGTTACTGTTATTGTTATTATTATTATTGTTGTTGTTGTCGTTGTTTTTGTTATTAATATTGTTGTTGGTATTCGTCTTATTATTATTGTTAATATTGTTGTTATTGTTGTTATTATTGTTGGTCTTATTGTTGTTATCAGTGTTGTTGTTGTTGTTGTTGTTGTTGTTGTTGTTGTCACAGTTGTCATTGTTGCTATTGTTATTGTTGCCATTCTTATTGTTATTAATAATAGTGTTGTTATTGGTGTTACTGTTATTTTTGTTATTGTTGTTATTATCGTTGTTATTGATAATGGTGTTGTTGTTTTTGTTATTGTTGCTATCGTTATTGTTGTTATTGTGTATCATTGTTACTCTTATTGTTGTTGTTGTTGTTGTTTTTTACTATTGTTATTGTTGCTATTGTTGTTATTTTTATTGTTTTTATTTTTATTGTTGTTTGGTGTTGTTAAGTTGTTATTATTTTTGTTGCTGTTACTGTTTATGTCGTTGTTATCTTTGTTGTTTCTCCTGCTCTTGTTCTGGTTATTGTTGGTGTTTCAACTGCGGCTGTTGTTGTAGTTATTGTTGTAGCTTTTTTCAGCAGCTGTTCTTGTTGATGAATCCACTTTACAACTTGAACATCTGAAGCCGGCTATCCCGGTGTTGGCTTCGCACGAGTTCTGACAAGGGCGTCCATCTCTCGGAGCGAGGTCAGCGCACTCGCTTGTCTCCTCACCTCAGATCGCAGTACCCTCTCCACGGATCTTGTGTTGCACATCTCTCCTTCCCCACGCTAAGAATCCGGCGGGGTGAGTACGACCGATACTGAAACTTCACATCTAACAAGAGGCATCCAGTGTGATCAGGGACTGGCGGGGAGTAGGTCAAGGGTGGTCAGAGACCGTTGGGGAAAAGGTCAATGGTGGTCATGGACTGGTGAGGATTAGGTCAAGGATGATCAGGGACTGGCGGGGAGTAGGTTAAGGGTGGTCAGGGACTGTTGGGAAAAAGATCAAGGGTGGTCATGGACTGGTGAGGATTAGGTCAAAGGTGGTCAGAGACTGACAGAGAGGTGGTCATTGGTGGTCAGAGACTGGCGGGGAAGAGGTCAAATGTGGTCAGAGACTGGCGGGGAGGAGGTTAAATGTGGTCTGAGGCTGGCGGGGAGGAGGTCAAAGGTGGTCAGAGACTGACGGGGAGGAGGTCAAAGGTGGTAAGAGACTGGAGAAGAGGAGGTCAAAGGTGGTCAGAGACTCTCGGAGAGGAGGTCAAAGGTGGTCAGAGGCTCGTGGAGAGGAGGTTAATTGTGGTCAGAGACTGTCTAATAGGAAGTCAATGGTGCTCAGAGACTGCTTGGGAGGAGGTCAAAGGTGGTCAGAGACTGGCGGGGAGGAGGTCAAAGGTGGTCAGAGACTGGCGGGGAGGAGGTCAAAGGTGGTCAGAGACTGGCGGGTAGGAGGTCAAATGTGGTCAGAGACTAGCGGAGAGGAGGTCATAGGTGGTCATAGACTGTCGGGTAGGAGGTCATAGGTGGTCAGAATCTGGCGTAGAGGAGGTCAAAGGTGGTCAGAGACTGGCGGAAAGGAGGTCAAAGGTGGTCAGAGACTGGCGGGGAGGAGATCAAAGGTGTTCAGAGACTCTCGGAGAGGAGGTCAAAGGCGGTCAGAGACTGGCGGAGAGGAGGTCAAAGGTGGTCAGAGACTCGTGGAGAGGAGGTTAAATATGGTCAGAGACTGTCGAAGAGGAAGTCAGTGGTGGTCAGAGACTGCTTGGGAGGAGGTCAAAGGTGGTCAGAGACTGGCGGGGAGGAGGTCAAAGATGGTCAGAGACTGGCGGGGAGGAAGTCAAAGGTGGTCAGAGACTATCGGAGAAGTGGTCAAAGGCGGTCAGAGACTGCTTGGGGGGGAGGTCAAAGGTGGTCAGAGACTGTTTTGGAGGAGGTCAAAGGTGGTCAGAGACTGGCGGGGAGGAGGTCAAGTTTGGTTCGGGACGACTGAGAGTAGGAAGTGGCATCGAGGAAAGCAGATATGTTTGGCATGGTCTGATCAAACCTAATGTATAAGGCAATGTATGGCGCAATGGAGGAGATTCACAGGAAGGACCTACGAGAGACTGTGTAAGCTGGGGTTGGGGCAGGGCCTTTTGATAAACCCCATTCTTAGGATAATAAAGGACCCCTATTCACGACAAGAGAAGTATTGAGTGATAGCCCATATTTTTAGAACAATAGGCACTTGATGGATGATATGAGCAGTTTCACACCGGCAGGCTTTTCTTCCCAGGTAAGTTCCAGGTACCAGTTGTAAGACAGATCAAGCTGGGTGCCTAGGTCAATGCCACAGATTTCAAACACCTAGTCTCTGGGTAAAAGACCAAGTCTCTGGGTCAAACACCCAGTCTCTGGGTCAAACACTCAGTCTCTGGGTCAAACACCCAGTCTCTGCGTCAAACACTCAGTCTCTGGGTCAAACACCAAGTCTCTGGGTCACATACCAAGTCTCTGGGTCAAACACCCAGTCTCTGGGTCAAACACCAAGTCTCTGGGTCAAACACCCAGTCTCTGGGTCAAACACCAAGTCTCTGGGTCAAACACACAGTCTCTGGGTCAAACAACCAGTCTCTGGGTGAAACACCAAGTCTCTGGGTCAAACACCCAGTCTCTGGGTCAAACACCCAGTCTCTGGGTCAAACACCAAGTCTCTGGGTCAAACACCCAGTCTCTGGGTCAAACACCAAGTCTCTGGGTCAAACACCCAGTCTCTAACACCAAGTCTCTGGGTCAAACACCCAGTCCCTGGGTCAAACACCAAGTCTCTGGGTCAATCACCAAGTCTCTGGGTCAAACACCCAGTCTCTGACACCAAGTCTCTGGGTCAAACACCCAGTCCCTGGGTCAAACACCAAGTCTCTGGGTCAATCACCAAGTCTCTGGGTCAAACACCAGGTCTCTGGGTCAAACACCCAGTCTCTGGGACAAACACCCAGTCTCTGGGTCAAACACACGACCTCAGTAGCGAGATGATTCAATAGCATGTCTGTGTTTGTTGAGTGAGTTGTTTCAGTGGCATGTCTGTGTTTGTTGAGTGAATTGTTTCAGTGGCATGTCTGTGTTTGTTGAGTGAGTTGTTTCAGTGGCATGTCTGTGTTTGTTGAGTGAATTGTTTCAGTGGCATATCTGTGTTTGTTGAGTGAATTGTTTCAGTGGCATATCTGTGTTTGTTGAGTGAATTGTTTCAGTGGCATATCTGTGTTTGTTGAGTGAATTGTTTCAGTGGCATATCTGTGTTTGTTGAGTGAATTGTTTCAGTGGCATATCTGTGTTTTTGTTCAGTGAGTTGTTTCAGTGGCATATCTGTGTGTTTGTTCAATGAGTTGTTTCTGTGGCAAATCTGGATTTTTCAATGAGTTGTTTCAGTGCCATGTCTATGTTTGTTGAGTGAATTGTTTCAGTGTCATGTCTGTGTTTGTTCAGTGAATTGTTTCATTGCCATATCTGTGTTTGTTCAGTAAGTTGTTTCAGTGGCATTTCTGTGCTCAAGTGCCTTCTTTCCGTGTCTGACAGTGTCTGCCCGTACCGGGGTACGCAGCGATCATGCTCCTGGCTGGTGTCTGTGGGCTGGTGGCCATTGTTCTGTGCATGGTCTTGTTCACGAGAGCTCCAGAAGCCAAAGCTGGCGTCTACAGAATGCCCGGTAATCTCTGTCTGTCTCACAACATGGTTGAGTGGTTAATGACACGTTCTATGTCTGTCTCACAACATGGTTGAGTGGTTAATGACACGTTCTATGTCTGTCTCACAACATGGTTGAGTGGTTAATGACACGTTCTATGTTTGTCTCACAACATGGTTGGCTGGTTAATGACACGTTTTATGTCTGTCTCACAACATGGTTGGCTGGTTAATGACACGTTCTATGTCTGTCTCACAACATGGTTGGCTGGTTAATGAGACCCCCTCTGTCTGTCTCACAACATGGTTGACTGGTTAATGACACGCTCTATGTCTGTCTCACAACATGGTTGGCTGGTTAATGACACGCTCTATGTCTGTCTCACAACATGGTTGACTGGTTAATGACACGCTCTCTGTCTATCGAACAACATGGTTGAGTCGTTAATGACACGCTCTCTGTCTATCTCACAACATGGTTGACTGGTTAATGACACGCTCTCTGTCTATCGAACAACATGGTTGAGTCGTTAATGACACGGCCTCTGCCTGTCACACAGCATGGTTGGATGATTCATGATATGTTTTCTATGTTTCACAACATTATTCGATGATTAGTGATATGATCTCTGTCTGTCACACAGCATGATTGAATGATTAATAGCATGATCTCTGTCTGTCACACAGAATGACTGGGTGATGTAAGACAGGTCAGTTGTGAGTGTTAGTTCTGCGTATATGAAACTACAGACTTCCCTTGTTATCCGCTAACCCGAACACAGATTATTGAGGCCCAACAATCATACACTGTTTGATGTTCCCTAACTTGTGGCTATGTTTGATGTTCCCAAACTTGTGGTTATGTTTGATGTTCCAAAACGTGTGGTTATGTTTGATGTTCCCAAACTTGTGGCTATGTTTGATGTTCCCAAACTAGTGGCTATGTTTGATGTTCCCAAACTTGTGGTTATGTTTGATGTTCTCAAACGTGAACCTATGTTTGAAGTTCCCAAACTTGTGGCTATTTTTATGTTCCCAAACTAGTGGCTATGTGTTATGTTCCCAGACTTGTGGCTACGTTTGATGTTCCAAAACTTGTGGCTATGTTTGATGTCCCCCAAACTTGTGGCTATGTTTGACTGTAGCATATTGGCTCCTCCATCAATAGCAGAATTGTATTCTAGTCAGCAACATTTAATGTCAAATATACTGTAACATTCACTACCTCATTATAACCTCACCATTACCCCATATGGACAAAGATCACCGTCAAATTAACAGGCTTGAGAGGGTAAAACCGTGGGCAGCTGCTATTAAAGGCTGACTCAGTTACAGGACTATTAATCTGAGCCAGGGATGGACCCTAAAATAACTTCTCTTTGAGTTTTAACGGGGTAAGGGTAATGGTAAAATCGAAATCGAACTGCCCCACCCAAGATGATGGTGTATATAACATGTATTTTAGGGGGGGGGGGGCTGAGTGGTCTCGAGGTATGGTGTCCGCCTCGAGTGCTGGAGGTCCTGGTGAGAACCGGGACTTATTTAAAAAGTCCACATGGACTTCCAGTAATAACATGTCCCCTGGTCTCTGGGTAGTGAGATCGGACGCCCGTATGTATTGTTGCGCACGTAAAAAATCCCTTGGCAGTTGGAAATCGAAAAAGAGTAGCCTAATGGCGCTGCCCGGGCAACATATCGAGTTAAAAATCTACCCAAAGTATTTCAGGGTCCTCGCCGATGCTACGGGGTTCGTGCATTGAGCTGAGTTTCTCCTGACTCAGGTTTGAGTTAGGAGGAGAACGGAGCACTTATGGGTTAAACCCGTGTGCCGTGATGTTGATCCAACGACTAAACTAAACTGTAACGTTCACTGCCCCACCCACATACTCGGAGTATATTTACTGTAACATTCACTGCCCCAGCCACATACATTGAGTATATTTATTGTAACATTCACTGCCCCACCCACATACATGGAATATATTTACTGTAACATTTACTGCTCCACCCACATACATTGAGTATATTTACTGTAACATTCACTACCCCACCCACATGGATGGAGTATATTTACTGTAACATTCACTGCCCCACCCACATACATGGAGTATATTTACTCTAACATTCACTGCCCCACTCACATACATGGAGTGTATTTACTAGCATTCACTGCCCCACCCACATAGATGGAGTATATTTATTGTAACATTTACTGCCCCATCCACATACATGGAATATATTTACTGTAACATTTACTGCTCCACCCACATACATTGAGTATATTTACTGTAACATTCACTGCCCCACCCACATGGATGGAGTATATTTACTGTAACATTCACTGCCCCACCCACATGGATGGAGTATATTTACTGTAACATTCACGGCCCCACCCACATGGATGGAGTATATTTATTGTAACATTTACTGCCCCACCCACATACATGGAGTATATTTACTGTAACATTCACTGCCCCACCCACATACATGGAGTATATTTATTGTAACATTTACTGCCCCACCCACATACATGGAGTATATTTACTGTAACATTCACTGCCCCACCCACATACATGGAGTATATTTACTGTAACATTTACTGCCCCATCAGGTGGATGGTACTGGCTGAAGAGAGCTATCTTCCACGTGCTGTTCAACGCCCGCTCCAGAAAGAGACGCACAGAGAACAGCGTCCGTGACGTCAGTGATGGCCAGGCCGCCGCTGTGCGTCCTGGTCTGAAAGGCTACGGGCGGGGAGATGCATACGAAGACATGGAACAACCTCAGCCACTGTCTGACAGTGTGTTTGTAAGTCCCCTCACCTGCTATTGTATGTGTGTGTGTGTGTGTGTGTGTGTATGTGTGTGTGTGTGTGTTTGCGCGCGTGCGCTGGGACCTATTGCTGTCTGATAGTGTGTTTGTAAGTCTGTACCATCCCCCTTGACTATTGTGTGTGTGTGTGTTAGAATGAAGATAATCTTTCTTACATCTACAAGTGTAGATAGTCTCTGCTACATCTACAAGTATAGATACTCTTCCCTATATCTACAAGGGTAATCTTCCCATCAGATACAAGTGTCGGTTACCTTTAATACAGCTAAAAGTGTAGATGAGTTGAGTTGAGTTGAGTCAAGAACCGGCATCACTGCACTCAGGACATTCCCATACGTGCTCCGTCCCCTCGTTCAACAGCCAGCGAAGAGTCATACTACTAATCGTACCCACCGCTATCTGATTAAAAGTTCTTCCGGTCTTCCCTCTCAGTTTTGAGATTCTTCCAGAACCCCTGCCGATCCCCCGCAATCTCATTCTTTCCACATATGGGTTCTCAATCTGTTCCTCCGCCTTCTCCACCTAGTTCCACAAGCGCACGACCACCTCCCCCTTGTCCATAGGCAAAATTCCACCAAGAGGTGCATTCCCTGCTAGCCTATCAGCCTGTTCATTCCCCCGTACACCCGCATTGCCAGGGCAAAATATCCATACAATTCTCACGATCTGTGACCTCTGAAGCGACGAGAGTCATTCCACACGAAACATTCCTTTCTCCACCTTGCTAAGCATACTCTTTGAATCCGTAATGAATACAACGTGTGTTGCAGTAGTCTCCTCTAGCCACCGGAATGCCGCTGTTACTGCCTCGACCTCCATTCTCATGCTGGAGGTCGTAGTCTCATATGCCAGACTCTCCTTTTTCAAGACCCGCCCATTAGCCTTTGTAATAAAGCCCCAGCCACTACGTCTGTTTCTCACCACTGACCCATCTGTGTAGATGACTATGTCACCTTAATGTGTGTTGCTCTAGATCAGCTGTTGCACTTCAAACTCAGTGCGGCCCGCTGCCCATTCTCTGCTCTCACGACCCAGTGTTATTATTACATTGTTCCAGTCCGTCAAGTCTCCCGGAACTTCAACCCCCTCTCTTTCACGATTGATGGTCTCTAGATCACACATTTGACTTATAGAAAGTTCTGCCTGTGCCATCCAGGACCTGCCTCGTCTCAGTCTATGACCCTTGACCATATCCATTGCTGCATGCAGCGGGTGATCCCTGTCTGCGGCAACTCTCAGGTACCATTTGGCCTGTAGGACTCTATGCCTGTCTGTCATTGTTGGTAACGCCAGGATGTGCCTCATGCATATAATTGGTGTGTCCTTTGTGCACCCTAGGATTAACCGCATGACAGCATTCAGTATGCGCTCCAACCTTTCAAGCTGGCTCTTTGATACTGTCAGCAGCATTATCCATTGCTGCATGCAGTGTAGATCATCTCTCCTACATCTACAAGTGTAGATAATCTCTCCTACATGTATAAGTGTAGATAATCTCTCCTAAATCTAAATTGTAGATAATCTCTCCTACAACTACAAGTGTTGATCATCTCTCCTACATCTACAAGTGTAGATAATCTCTCCTGCATCAACAAGTGTTGATATTCTCTCCTACATCTACATGTGTAATCTCCCTTACAAATACAAGTGTAGGTAATCTCTCCTACATATAAAAGTGTAATCTCCCCTTTGGATACAACTGTAGATAATCTCTCCTATATCACTACATCACTACTCTCCTGCATCTAAAAGTGTAGATAATCTCTCCGACATCTACAACTGTAGATCAACTCTCCTACATCTACAAATGTAGATAATTTCTCCCGCATCTACAAGTGTAGATAATCTTTCCTACATCTACAAGTGTAGATTCTCTCTCCGACATCTAAAGTGTAGTTAATCTCTCCTACATATACAAGTGTTGATAATCTCTCCTACATTTACACGTGTAGATAAGTTCTCATACATCTACAAGTGTAGATATTCTCTCCTACATCTATAAGTGTAGATAATTTCTCATGCATCTACAAATGTAGATAATTTCTCCTACATCTACAAGTGTAGATAATCTCTCCTACATCTACAAGTATAGATAATCTCTCCTACATCTACAAGTGTAGATAATCTCTCCTACTTCTACAAGTATAGATAATCTCTCCTACTTCTACAAGTATAGATAATCTCTCCTACATCTATAAGTGTAGATAATCTCTCCTACATCTACAAGTGTAGATAATCTCTCCTACTTCTACAAGTATAATCTCCCCTACATATACAAATGTAGGTAATCTCTCCTACATCTACAAGTTTAGATAATTTTTCATGCATCTACAAGTGTAGATAATGTCTTCAATATCTACAAGTGTAGATAATCTCTCCTACATCTACAAGTGTAGGTAATCTCTCCTACATCTATAAGTGAAGATAATCTCTCCTACATCTACAAGTGTAGATAATCTCTCCTACATCTACAAGTGTAAATAAGCTCTCCTACATCTACAAGTATAGATATTCTCTCCTACATCTAAAAGTGTAGATAATCTCTCCTACATTTACATAGATAATCTCTCCTACATCTACAAATGTGGATAATCTTTCCCGGACGTCTCATCTTGACGCAAATGTTGTGTGGATCTGTCATCGGGACGCTACTGTCGTGTGGATAAGTCAAAATGCTACTGTTGTGTGGATATGTCATCTCGACGCTCCTGTTGTGTGGATGTGTCATCAGGACGCTACTTTTGTGTGGATGTCTCATCATGACGCTCCTGTTGTGTGGATATGTTATCTCGACGCTCCCGTTGTGTGGATGTGTCATCAGGACGCCTGTCATCAGGCATAAAGCAATGTTTCACCAGTCCCTATCGACCGGCCGCGAATGGTATCTGCGAGAAACTAAATGGGGACCTGAAACATATGCTATCCAAAGTGACAGCTGAAAATCCAGCCGATTGGGATATACTTCTCCCAACGGTGCTGTTCGCATATAGAGAAGTCCCACAATCAAGCACAGGGTTCTCTCCTTTCGAATTGATATATGGAGCGAACCCAAGAGGACCTCTCACTAGTTACAAAGATATCATATCACAACCTGTAAATATCCAACTTTGTGTAGATGTCTCATCATGACGCTTGTCACAGCCTCACATTGTACGATAACCAACATAAGTTAATAGACACTGGCGAAGGGCTACAACTCCCGCCCAAGGGAAAGAAGTAAGACACTCGAAGGCTGGAGTAATCCAGAGCCTTCTCGAAGGACTGGTCAGTGAGTCCACTGTCCCGTGGACACTGATGTGGCCCGCCTATTGCGGGGTCCACGAGGAACTCGGACAGAGTTACCACCCGTGTCGGATTGCGACACGTGTGAACCGGCAGAGACAGACGGGACATCGGAGAGGCAACAGGGCCTGCCTTAGAGGGACTTAATAGTTCAGACCCATGTGTATTTAGGGTCATAGACATATGCTAGATAGTTTGCTTAGAATGTTTGTTATAATCATGTGTGATGTTAAACCTCTGTGATATGCAACGTGTCAGTGCGGGCTTGTTAAACACACTGCGTCAGCGCACGGTATAGCTAAGTTCAGTAAATGTTGCTATATTATATTTAACGGAGTTATTGTTGCCTGTTTGAGCCCGCGTTCAGATCCCCTAGAGATCCAACACTGTGACAGGCTTTTTGGGGGCCAAGCTCCGGTTTTGGCACAAGCTTTACGTTCAGACAGCTATTGATTGCCAAGTAAAAATTAAGTAAATGATATCAAATTTATTTCTGAACAAGTTTAATAACTTTGCAGCTATCTAGAAATGAACTAGTATTAGTCCCTCTTTAGAGAAATGCCAAATGATGTTAATACTATAAAATTTGACATGACTGTGACATTTACGTGACTGTTACTAATTTTTTTTGATTCTACGAGCAGATTGTTCCGCGAATTGTGGTGTATGTAACCTATCTTCCAACAGTGGCGAGAGAACGAGACTACATTCGCAAGTTCAAGGAATATAAGATGAGTTTCATATCATGCCCATTGCAACCCTAAGCGTTACTTACCATCCTCCATCCATGTAACATTGTTGTTTTGCATTGATTTGTATGTATATTCATAACCTTGTAACCAACAAAACTTTGCATTTGTATTTGCTCATGTAAACATTAAGGGAGATAACTAAATTTCCTACTCCCCAACTTTTTTTGTCTAAGGGATTTAATTTCAGATAGGGGAACCCAGTTCATATCGAATGCCACTCAATCGGTAACTAAGTTACTAGGCATAAAGCAATGTTTCACCAGTCCCTATCGACCGGCCGCGAATGGTATCTGCGAGAAACTAAATGGGGACCTGAAACATATGCTATCCAAAGTGACAGCTGAAAATCCAGCCGATTGGGATATACTTCTCCCAACGGTGCTGTTCGCATATAGAGAAGTCCCACAATCAAGCACAGGGTTCTCTCCTTTCGAATTGATATATGGAGCGAACCCAAGAGGACCTCTCACTAGTTACAAAGATATCATATCACAACCTGTAAATATCCAACTACCAATTTCCACCTATGATTTAGTCACTGACACCAGAGACAAAATCATTCGATCCTGTATACTGGCCAGAACATCATTACAGGAGAAAGGTTTTAGGTACAGGCAGTACGCCAACAAAGGTGCAAAAACAATTGTATTAAAACCAGATTAGGATATTTTACTATTGCTACCTGACAAGAGAGATTTACTATCAACCTCTTGGCAGGGACCATTTAAAATTGTGAGAAGAATTTCGGAAGTTGATTACGAAATTTCTTTGAATGGAAAATTGAAAATATTCCATGTAAATATGTTAAAACCATACTATGCTAGAAAGGACAGTGACACGAGTAAGCAGACACAGATAACAGATGACAGAAACGAAACGACAATTACCCAACTGAATGACACCTCGACAAACGAAGCATCGTTAACGACGCACTCTTACGACAACAAAGACGATGAAGACATATTTACAGTACCGACAATATGGGATAACGACAACGACGACCAATTTGACGACATATTGACAACGATTAACCTCGACGACGACGACAATGACATTGAAGACAATTTACAGACAGTAGCATCTGTAATAAATCAGACGGACGTAGACAATACTGAAATTCCAGTACCAATTATGAATGACGACGGTAGTATAAAGGACATACATATCTCTGACACTTTGACACAACAGCAGCGACAAGACATTTTGTCTCTCCTTGACGATTATAAATCTATCTTCTCTAACAAACCTGGACGGACTGACAAAATAACACATTCAATTGTGTTGACAGATCTGACACCGGTCAAATGTAGACCATATTCTATTCCTCTGCATTATAGAGCAAATTTAGACAAAGAAATTTTGGATTTAGAGAAAAATAGAATAATTCAGAAATCTATGTCCCAATATTCATCACCGATTGTCCTGGTGAAAAAAAAGACCAAACGATTCGTTTGTGCATAGACTATAGAAGGTTAAATACGATAACTACAACAGATGCGGAGCCAATGAACAGCTGTGAAGACCTCATTTTGAATATGTCTCAATCATCCTTATTTTCGAAGGTTGATTTAGCGAAAGGTTATTGGCAAGTACCACTACACCCTTCTTCTAGACATATAATAGCATTCGCTACACCTCTTGGGTTGTACGAATGGAGATATCTTCCATTTGGTCTCAAGAACGCTCCCGCCACATTTGTCAGGTTAACTAGGTTGTTATTGCACGGCAACAAGGACGTGCAAGCGTATATTGATGATATATGCATTCATTCTTCTAATATGACTTCTCACTTACTTACACTCAAACAAGTCTTCAACCAAATCTTTCTTTTTGGACTTACTATCAAACCTTCCAAGGTTGAAATAGGCTATAAACAAATAGACTTCCTTGGTCATAGAATTTCTGAAGGCAAACTGTTGACAGATGATAAAATTGTTTCGAAAATTCTCAATATAGAAGTTCCAACTACAAAGAAACAAGTTAGAAGTTTATTAGGTCTTATAAACTATTATGCTAAGTTTATACCAAACTGGGCAGAACTTACATCAGTTTTTTCTAATATGTTGACAAAAGATCATCCAGAAAAATTGTGTAAAAGTACCCGCTTAGAGGATGCAATATGCAGATTGAAATGCATTTTTTCTAATCCACCAGTATTAAGATTACCAAACATAGATTTACCCTTTATTTTGACCACAGATTCGAGTGCTATCGCAATTGGAGGATGTTTAATGCAAGAAGTGCAAGGAGTGAGACACCCAATTCTCTACGTAAGCCGTAAGCTGAAGAAGGCAGAGATCCATTATTCTACGGTGGAATTGGAGGCATTAAGTCTATTATTTTGTATGCTCAGATTATCTAAGTTCCTCTTAGGTTCCCATTTTGTTGTGCTCACCGATAACTCGCCATTGTTGGTGCTTAAGCAAGGTGTTCCGAAAAACCATCGTTTGCAAAGATAGTGTCTTCTTCTCCAAGATTTCGACTTCGAAATCCGCCATATCAGAGGCACCGATAACATTATAGCTGATATTTTATCGCGGCAAACGAATGCGCCAACAGAATAACATTAGGCACATTAACCATTCGCCATACCAGAAACTGTGATATTTTATTCTGTGGCATAGAACAGTGGAACTCTACACCTGCTAGAGAACTTTCATTTAAAAGTAATAACACCCCAGTGAATAGGTTATGTATAACACCCACGAACGTGAAACTTTGAGAACTATACTACCAATTACCAAAGCTCTAGGAACAATCCGAGGGAGAGACATTATCTGTGAAATGATTTCAACCAGTGAACTGACAGTGATCATGAAAGCATTAAGAACACTTTATACTCGACATCGAGAACATTCCATATTTGCTGTTGCTAAGAGACTTTGCAAACAGCCGAAAGAGAACTACGTCGATTACAACACTCAAGAGACAGCCATACTAACTGTTAACATTCATGGCACGACACGCTGACAACAGGAGGACAACGCGCACATCATCGTTGGATTTAGTTACTTAGTTAATTAATTAATTTATTATTGAATATGTATTATATTTGTATTGAATTATGTGTATAAAATATGTCAACCTGTAATTTGTACATTTTCTACCATAATATTACAGGTATTTCCACTCATAGGCGAAATATTCTTCCTATGCAATTTTCTCTATGTAAATTATAAACCATTTTTGAGTCATAGTACATAAAGTACGTATTATCTTAAAGGGAACATATCGCCTATTCCGTTTTTTCTAAGGGCAATAACACTTACCTCAACTTTACTTATATATTTTAACCAAATACTATTTTGAATGAAAGATGTGTGAATGACAGGGTGAATGAATTAAATGATAGAGCGATATACTGAGCGGACAAATTGTACGCAAAACATATTTATTTTAATTTGTCTGCGTCTTTCATGTAAATTGTATTACTTGTCTAAATTGTTGATACATGTTTAGTATTTAGGATACTACATCTAAGCACCACTGCTTGGAATGCCCGATCATGCATTACACATTGGGGTAATTCATGATTAAGGATATCCCAACTCGTGACGCTTGGAGATAAGCCACACATTCAGCACACACTTTACACAAAACTCCAAAACTGAACACTATCAATTAAAATACAGTCACTTTATTAGAAGCAACAACATATTAGTCAATACACTAACAAGCCAACAGGGACACATGTAGTCAGATGGGATAAAATAACAGCGTAACTACATATTCAGCATTATACAACATACGAGAGTAAAAGTGTATTGAAATGCACACACAGAACAAGATTTGCAGGTGTACTTAATTAGCCAAGACTTTTGTCTTGTTAATCCTCTCTAATACAGAGGTTAATTATCTTGGTATCAGTAGGATACTTTGAGAAGGACGGGTTGTAGAAACAACTAGGAAACGTCACGTAACTTCGGTCAGATAAGCATTTTTAAGGACACAGGAGAGAGAGACCTCTTCAGCAAATCAGAGAAGTAGTGTATGGGAGAATACATGAGTGTTGATGCCAATATGTAGGTTACCAAGTTACTGTCCACCAAACTACAAACACCGACTTTATGTGATTCTGTGACATAATTAGTACAGAACTAATTACCTTATAACAACCCATCAAATCAGGGGGGGGGGAGAGGGGGACTCCTGTCACAGCCTCACATTGTACGATAACCAACATAAGTTAATAGACACTGGCGAAGGGCTACAACTCCCGCCCAAGGGAAAGAAGTAAGACACTCGAAGGCTGGAGTAATCCAGAGCCTTCTCGAAGGACTGGTCAGTGAGTCCACTGTCCCGTGGACACTGATGTGGCCCGCCTATTGCGGGGTCCACGAGGAACTCGGACAGAGTTACCACCCGTGTCGGATTGCGACACGTGTGAACCGGCAGAGACAGACGGGACATCGGAGAGGCAACAGGGCCTGCCTTAGAGGGACTTAATAGTTCAGACCCATGTGTATTTAGGGTCATAGACATATGCTAGATAGTTTGCTTAGAATGTTTGTTATAATCATGTGTGATGTTAAACCTCTGTGATATGCAACGTGTCAGTGCGGGCTTGTTAAACCCACTGCGTCAGCGCACGGTATAGCTAAGTTCAGTAAATGTTGCTATATTATATTTAACGGAGTTATTGTTGCCTGTTTGAGCCCGCGTTCAGATCCCCTAGAGATCCAACACTGTGACAGGCTTTTTGGGGGCCAAGCTCCGGTTTTGGCACAAGCTTTACGTTCAGACAGCTATTGATTGCCAAGTAAAAATTAAGTAAATGATATCAAATTTATTTCTGAACAAGTTTAATAACTTTGCAGCTATCTAGAAATGAACTAGTATTAGTCCCTCTTTAGAGAAATGCCAAATGATGTTAATACTATAAAATTTGACATGACTGTGACATTTACGTGACTGTTACTAATTTTTTTTGATTCTACGAGCAGATTGTTCCGCGAATTGTGGTGTATGTAACCTATCTTCCAACAGTGGCGAGAGAACGAGACTACATTCGCAAGTTCAAGGAATATAAGATGAGTTTCATATCATGCCCATTGCAACCCTAAGCGTTACTTACCATCCTCCATCCATGTAACATTGTTGTTTTGCATTGATTTGTATGTATATTCATAACCTTGTAACCAACAAAACTTTGCATTTGTATTTGCTCATGTAAACATTAAGGGAGATAACTAAATTTCCTACTCCCCAACTTTTTTTGTCTAAGGGATTTAATTTCAGATAGGGGAACCCAGTTCATATCGAATGCCACTCAATCGGTAACTAAGTTACTAGGCATAAAGCAATGTTTCACCAGTCCCTATCGACCGGCCGCGAATGGTATCTGCGAGAAACTAAATGGGGACCTGAAACATATGCTATCCAAAGTGACAGCTGAAAATCCAGCCGATTGGGATATACTTCTCCCAACGGTGCTGTTCGCATATAGAGAAGTCCCACAATCAAGCACAGGGTTCTCTCCTTTCGAATTGATATATGGAGCGAACCCAAGAGGACCTCTCACTAGTTACAAAGATATCATATCACAACCTGTAAATATCCAACTACCAATTTCCACCTATGATTTAGTCACTGACACCAGAGACAAAATCATTCGATCCTGTATACTGGCCAGAACATCATTACAGGAGAAAGGTTTTAGGTACAGGCAGTACGCCAACAAAGGTGCAAAAACAATTGTATTAAAACCAGATTAGGATATTTTACTATTGCTACCTGACAAGAGAGATTTACTATCAACCTCTTGGCAGGGACCATTTAAAATTGTGAGAAGAATTTCGGAAGTTGATTACGAAATTTCTTTGAATGGAAAATTGAAAATATTCCATGTAAATATGTTAAAACCATACTATGCTAGAAAGGACAGTGACACGAGTAAGCAGACACAGATAACAGATGACAGAAACGAAACGACAATTACCCAACTGAATGACACCTCGACAAACGAAGCATCGTTAACGACGCACTCTTACGACAACAAAGACGACGAAGACATATTTACAGTACCGACAATATGGGATAACGACAACGACGACCAATTTGACGACATATTGACAACGATTAACCTCGACGACGACGACAATGACATTGAAGACAATTTACAGACAGTAGCATCTGTAATAAATCAGACGGACGTAGACAATACTGAAATTCCAGTACCAATTATGAATGACGACGGTAGTATAAAGGACATACATATCTCTGACACTTTGACACAACAGCAGCGACAAGACATTTTGTCTCTCCTTGACGATTATAAATCTATCTTCTCTAACAAACCTGGACGGACTGACAAAATAACACATTCAATTGTGTTGACAGATCTGACACCGGTCAAATGTAGACCATATTCTATTCCTCTGCATTATAGAGCAAATTTAGACAAAGAAATTTTGGATTTAGAGAAAAATAGAATAATTCAGAAATCTATGTCCCAATATTCATCACCGATTGTCCTGGTGAAAAAAAAGACCAAACGATTCGTTTGTGCATAGACTATAGAAGGTTAAATACGATAACTACAACAGATGCGGAGCCAATGAACAGCTGTGAAGACCTCATTTTGAATATGTCTCAATCATCCTTATTTTCGAAGGTTGATTTAGCGAAAGGTTATTGGCAAGTACCACTACACCCTTCTTCTAGACATATAATAGCATTCGCTACACCTCTTGGGTTGTACGAATGGAGATATCTTCCATTTGGTCTCAAGAACGCTCCCGCCACATTTGTCAGGTTAACTAGGTTGTTATTGCACGGCAACAAGGACGTGCAAGCGTATATTGATGATATATGCATTCATTCTTCTAATATGACTTCTCACTTACTTACACTCAAACAAGTCTTCAACCAAATCTTTCTTTTTGGACTTACTATCAAACCTTCCAAGGTTGAAATAGGCTATAAACAAATAGACTTCCTTGGTCATAGAATTTCTGAAGGCAAACTGTTGACAGATGATAAAATTGTTTCGAAAATTCTCAATATAGAAGTTCCAACTACAAAGAAACAAGTTAGAAGTTTATTAGGTCTTATAAACTATTATGCTAAGTTTATACCAAACTGGGCAGAACTTACATCAGTTTTTTCTAATATGTTGACAAAAGATCATCCAGAAAATATTGTGTAAAAGTACCCGCTTAGAGGATGCAATATGCAGATTGAAATGCATTTTTTCTAATCTACCAGTATTAAGATTACCAAACATAGATTTACCCTTTATTTTGACCACAGATTCGAGTGCTATCGCAATTGGAGGATGTTTAATGCAAGAAGTGCAAGGAGTGAGACACCCAATTCTCTACGTAAGCCGTAAGCTGAAGAAGGCAGAGATCCATTATTCTACGGTGGAATTGGAGGCATTAAGTCTATTATTTTGTATGCTCAGATTATCTAAGTTCCTCTTAGGTTCCCATTTTGTTGTGCTCACCGATAACTCGCCATTGTTGGTGCTTAAGCAAGGTGTTCCGAAAAACCATCGTTTGCAAAGATAGTGTCTTCTTCTCCAAGATTTCGACTTCGAAATCCGCCATATCAGAGGCACCGATAACATTATAGCTGATATTTTATCGCGGCAAACGAATGCGCCAACAGAATAACATTAGGCACATTAACCATTCGCCATACCAGAAACTGTGATATTTTATTCTGTGGCATAGAACAGTGGAACTCTACACCTGCTAGAGAACTTTCATTTAAAAGTAATAACACCCCAGTGAATAGGTTATGTATAACACCCACGAACGTGAAACTTTGAGAACTATACTACCAATTACCAAAGCTCTAGGAACAATCCGAGGGAGAGACATTATCTGTGAAATGATTTCAACCAGTGAACTGACAGTGATCATGAAAGCATTAAGAACACTTTATACTCGACATCGAGAACATTCCATATTTGCTGTTGCTAAGAGACTTTGCAAACAGCCGAAAGAGAACTACGTCGATTACAACACTCAAGAGACAGCCATACTAACTGTTAACATTCATGGCACGACACGCTGACAACAGGAGGACAACGCGCACATCATCGTTGGATTTAGTTACTTAGTTAATTAATTAATTTATTATTGAATATGTATTATATTTGTATTGAATTATGTGTATAAAATATGTCAACCTGTAATTTGTACATTTTCTACCATAATATTACAGGTATTTCCACTCATAGGCGAAATATTCTTCCTATGCAATTTTCTCTATGTAAATTATAAACCATTTTTGAGTCATAGTACATAAAGTACGTATTATCTTAAAGGGAACATATCGCCTATTCCGTTTTTTCTAAGGGCAATAACACTTACCTCAACTTTACTTATATATTTTAACCAAATACTATTTTGAATGAAAGATGTGTGAATGACAGGGTGAATGAATTAAATGATAGAGCGATATACTGAGCGGACAAATTGTACGCAAAACATATTTATTTTAATTTGTCTGCGTCTTTCATGTAAATTGTATTACTTGTCTAAATTGTTGATACATGTTTAGTATTTAGGATACTACATCTAAGCACCACTGCTTGGAATGCCCGATCATGCATTACACATTGGGGTAATTCATGATTAAGGATATCCCAACTCGTGACGCTTGGAGATAAGCCACACATTCAGCACACACTTTACACAAAACTCCAAAACTGAACACTATCAATTAAAATACAGTCACTTTATTAGAAGCAACAACATATTAGTCAATACACTAACAAGCCAACAGGGACACATGTAGTCAGATGGGATAAAATAACAGCGTAACTACATATTCAGCATTATACAACATACGAGAGTAAAAGTGTATTGAAATGCACACACAGAACAAGATTTGCAGGTGTACTTAATTAGCCAAGACTTTTGTCTTGTTAATCCTCTCTAATACAGAGGTTAATTATCTTGGTATCAGTAGGATACTTTGAGAAGGACGGGTTGTAGAAACAACTAGGAAACGTCACGTAACTTCGGTCAGATAAGCATTTTTAAGGACACAGGAGAGAGAGACCTCTTCAGCAAATCAGAGAAGTAGTGTATGGGAGAATACATGAGTGTTGATGCCAATATGTAGGTTACCAAGTTACTGTCCACCAAACTACAAACACCGACTTTATGTGATTCTGTGACATAATTAGTACAGAACTAATT
Source organism: Cepaea nemoralis (assembly GCA_014155875.1). Taxonomy (NCBI): domain Eukaryota; kingdom Metazoa; phylum Mollusca; class Gastropoda; order Stylommatophora; family Helicidae; genus Cepaea; species Cepaea nemoralis. The sequence continues at coordinate 292,325 of JACEFZ010002258.1, forward strand.
ACCTTATAACAACCCATCAAATCAGGGGGGGGGGGGGGAGAGGGGGACTCCTGTCACAGCCTCACATTGTACGATAACCAACATAAGTTAATAGACACTGGCGAAGGGCTACAACTCCCGCCCAAGGGAAAGAAGTAAGACACTCGAAGGCTGGAGTAATCCAGAGCCTTCTCGAAGGACTGGTCAGTGAGTCCACTGTCCCGTGGACACTGATGTGGCCCGCCTATTGCGGGGTCCACGAGGAACTCGGACAGAGTTACCACCCGTGTCGGATTGCGACACGTGTGAACCGGCAGAGACAGACGGGACATCGGAGAGGCAACAGGGCCTGCCTTAGAGGGACTTAATAGTTCAGACCCATGTGTATTTAGGGTCATAGACATATGCTAGATAGTTTGCTTAGAATGTTTGTTATAATCATGTGTGATGTTAAACCTCTGTGATATGCAACGTGTCAGTGCGGGCTTGTTAAACCCACTGCGCCAGCGCACAGTATAGCTAAGTTCAATAAATGTTGCTATATTATATTTAACGGAGTTATTGTTGCCTGTTTGAGCCCGCGTTCAGATCCCCTAGAGATCCAACACTGTGACAACGCTCCTGTTGTGTGGATATGTCATCTCGACGCTCCTGTTGTGTGGATGTGTCACCAGGACGCTGTTATTGTGTGGATGTGTCACCAGGACGCTGTTGTTGTGTGGATGTGTCAGGTGTATCATGAATTTATCAAGTGGGTTGATCACCTTGATGTTACGATCAGGGTTTATGTGTCATCAGGGAGTTACTGTCATGCAGATTTATGACAGAACCGTAGTGTTGGGTCAGTAAGTTGTCATGCCAGTGCTATCATGCAGATTTATAACAGGGCTGTAGTGTTGGATCAGTAAGTTGTCATGCTAGTGCTATCATGCAGATTTATAACAGGGCTGTAGTGTTGGGTCAGTAAGTTGTCATGCTAGTGCTATCATGCAGATTTATGACAGAACCGTAGTGTTGGGTCAGTAAGTTGTCATGCTAGTGCTATCATGCAGATTTATGAAAGGCTGTTGTAGTGTTGGATAACTAAGGTCTTATGCTAGAGCTGTCATAGCTTCCACTGATGTGCTTCCATGTTCTCTGACCAGGCTATTGATTGTGTCTACTTTGGGGCGGTCAACAAGGACGGGTACAACATGGTGTGCCGCGTCGCCCGACGTCACCAGCGCTGTGCCGAGGTCTGGCTGTTCCTGGAGGTGCCAGGGCTCGGCTGTTTCCAGCACCCACGTCACCCGGACACAGATGTGTACTTCACTGAGGGCACCAGCTTCAGGGCTGGGGGTCTCGTGTGCGACGTTCTGGAGCCCATGAAGCGATGGAAGATCAGCTACAGCGGCAAGTTGAGGTCAGTTCTAAAGTGGCATGTCTCGATTCCACACTTCTCAGTTTTTTGTGTCAGATTAGATAAAGATGTTTAACCCTGAACGAAAGCATTTCTTCTTCCTCCATCGCCATACTCCTGGGGACAATTTGTGTCTGTAATTGGTGAACTGTGTTCTCTCCATGTACTAATGTTGAATACGTTAGACTATGTTCTCTCCATGTACTAATGCTGTATATGTTGGACTGTATTCTCTCCATGTACTAATGTTGAATACGTTGGACTATGTTCTCTCCATGTACCAATGTTTTATATGTTTGACTGTATTCTCTCCATATACCAATGTTGTATATGTTGGACTGTGTTCTCTCCATGTAATAATGTTGTATATTTTGGACTGTGTTCTCTCCATGAACTAATGCTGTATATGTTGGACCGTGTTCTCTCCTGTACTAATGTTGTATATTTTGGACTGTGTTCTCTCCCTGAACTAATGCTGTATATGTTGAACTGTGTTCTCTCTATGTACTAATTTTGTATATGTTGGACTGTGTTCTCTCCGTGTAATAATGTTGTATATGTTAGCATGTGTTCTCTCCATGTACTAATGTTATATATGTTGGACTATGTTCTCTCCATATACTAATGTTGTATTTATTGGAATGTTTATATATATATATACATATATATATATATATATATATATATATATATATATATATATATATATATATATATATATATATATATATATATATATAATGTGCCATGCCGGAAAGCGTGGGCGGTCATGACTCGCCATTTCACTAGATCACCAGAGTCGTGGATCAGCTCAGTGTTCCTGTCTCGTCCATGACATGTGGCCAAGCCATCCAGATATTTTCCTCTCTGTTTTCCTCTTGGTCTGTTCCCTTCGATCTTGCCAGTTGTCACTAAGTTCTCCAGTCCATTTTTTCTCATAACATGTATGTAACAAGCTACGTGGAGGGTCCCAAATAACTATGTAACAATATTTCAAAATTAGTCTATAGCCCTGGCTGGGATAGGTCTTTGCTTGCCAACCCTCCTCCGTTCCCCGGACTCACTGTCACTCTCTCTTTCGACCTCGGGTCTTATTCCCTGACGTGTCTTTCTGGCTGATCCATATATATATAACACAGTGATCGTTGGAGTAAACTAAAACGTGATTTATTAAATTAATAAAGAACTACACAGGAAAACATCAAGGCAGTTAATACAGATAGTTCTAAACAGACACAACACGGATAAAGTTCAGGCACAGAGCCTCATGGCTTTCCCTCATAGACCGAAGAGTACTACAAAGTCCCGTCAGTCGACATCTGCCTCACCGATTTGGTCCGCAGGTATTTTCCTCCGTCCCGATAGGTGGTACAAACAATAGGCGCCTGTAGAACCAGTCCCACTAGTTCCAGTGGTCTTCTCTACACAATGAGTCTGGTGTTCGTTGTAGCCCAATGGCACAGGAATACATCACTTGTCACAATGGGACCAGTTCTTGAAGGGGAAAATGTGTATGGGTGTTTCAATGTCACTGACCAGGCTGGGTAAGATTTCACATAATGGGAATGGTTCGTGAATGTGGAATGGGTATGGGTTTTTTCAATGTCACTGACACGGATGAGTAGGACCGAGAATGAGCTGTAGGTCCATTCAGGAACATAGGTTCAATCACTCCACTATTGACGATGGGATTTGTATAGAGCGGGTACCGAAGGATGCCACTAGATCAGGACTAATCGGACATTGATTCCTTGATTGGAGTCATTTGCCTGTGGCCGTCCTGAAAGTCCATGGTTCACCTGAGAATGTCTTAAGGTGATACTCTCGTGGCCTTGCAGATCTCTTATACTCCCTTCAATTCAAGGAGGACCCTGGAGATGACATAAATCAGTGAACGACTAGGCTGACTCAAGTACCACAATCCTGAGGACCAATAGGGCCTCAGTTACTACATTTGACATATAGGTTCCCTACCCAATGCATTATATACGAGACCCGAATGAATGGGCCTGACCTGTCAGGTAGCCTCTGGATTGGCTACGTCCGGGCTTGAGTAGACCTCCAGCTTGTAGACGTCCGGTTGTCCACCCTAGGAACTTTTTGCCTACAAGACTCACACTCCACACTCATACCAAGCCTTTATTATTATTGGGCACATTCATTTCCAGGCTTATCTCTCACTTGCAAATCCTGCCTTTCTCACTACAAAGCTCTTGTGGTGTTGTGTGGGTAATTATGTGTATGTAAAGAAGTGTCGTTCCCCATTCCCAGCAAGAATAGGGAAAAAAAATACTACTCCTTCCGGCCGCTGCTCTTGTCTGAGCTGTCGCCGCAATGTACCGGCAGTGCCTCAAATAACCCATAGATTCAGATGAGTTCAGGTTCTCTCAGTGAGATAGAGAAGTCCATTATCTTCCCGACATCATCCTATCGACTAAAAGACGAAAGAGATAGCACTGTGGATAGCCTCTTCCGGCTCAAGAAGATAGATCATAGATTGGTGGACCCCTTCCCCAAGGAGCGCTTCCCTCCTTCCGGCATACCGTAGCTATCCAATGATTATATTCTACAGAAAGATGACAGTATGCCCAGTTCAGGCCGTAGAAAGAAAGATAGCAACAGCTCATCTGCCGCCAAGAACAAATGAAATCCTCTGGGGAGATATATTGTTCAGATTCACTCCCCCGGCTATGCCAAGAACAAGACGCCTAGTTAGATTGGCCAACGGTCAACCAACTCTTCATATGTTATGATTGGCTTTTCGCCAATTCATCTTCCCCGTCGAGACAAAATACATTTATATGTCCAGGTCTGGCTGGACTACCCACAACCCAATTATTACCTTTCCAACTGCATCAGTAGTAGGTTGCACCTCTGTCTTAATCTTTAAATCAACTTGACATGCCGCAACTACCAAACGGTATGTGCCGGAACGGCCATGAATTGCACCAGAACTTGCACTGGTGTTCATTTGGTGTAGGGGACCCTATCGGGTTTTCCCCGAAGAAAGATATATTTCTAATAATTCTATTAAGAAGAACGTGTTGTTAAAGTATCTTCCATGGGGATTGAGCGAACAAGAGAACTGAGGGTTCCCGAAAGCTGTTTCCCTCTATTTCCCCAAATTTATAGAAGGCATGAGGACATGAGCCACTGGCGTTTCGCCACAATGTACAAAAAATTTTGACTGTCTAGGTCTAATTTCTCTAATCAATCTACGATTTTCATTTCATTTCATATATATATATAAACAGCTTTCATATGCGGTGTCTGCGAAGAATTCTTGGTATTAAGTGGCAAGACAAAATCACAAATACTTAAGTATTGGAAAGATCAGGTTGTGTGACAGTTTATTCCATGCTCAGTCTTCGTAGACTTAGATGGATAGGAAATCTTAGGAGGATGGATGATGGTAGAATACCAAAGGATATCTTTTTTGGTGAATTACAGATGGGTAAGAGATCTCAGGGTCGGCCTCTACTACGATACAAAGATGTGTGTAAGCGGGACATGATTGATACAGGCATTGATAATGCACATTGGGAGCAAGTCGCCGCTGAACGTGTTGCATGGAGGGCAAATATCAGAAATGGAATAAAGTCAAAGAAGAAAATTATTGCAGAAAAGTCACACACCAAGCGTTTGAGACGTAAGATGGTGCATGATGGTGGAAATGACCACGTGTTCACATGCACCCACTGTGAACGGACATTTACAGCGCAAATTGGCCTTATCAGTCACACTCGCTACCGCCATAGTTAAAAGTTATTATGCCTTTTTAGAGCACAAACTATCGTCTGTCAAGACGGCAAGGTGCCAATGGATGGATATATATATATATATATATATATATATATATATATATATATATATATATATATATATATATATATATATATATATATATATATAGGGCGGGCACACACACAAAAGTGAGAATTGTAGAATACGAGTTATTTAAAGATGTAAATCAATTAATTATATTGTTTCACGTAATTTTATTTGCCAAGTATTTAGCTAATCAGAAATCTCGGTGGAAACTAAGGTTGTTTTTTTTTAGAGTGAGTGGGAGAGTTAGTGAGTGTGAGTGAGAGAGAGTGGATGAGTGTGAGAGTGTGTGTGTGTGTGGAGTTAAGCGCACGCATGTCATGTAACATGCTATTCCATATTTTTTTATGTATTCTCATCTTTCATATTACGAGGTATCATTTTATATGCCACTCGATTTTATCATGTATAATATGAACACATGCACATTATTGTAGAGTGGGTGAGAGAGTTATTGAGTGTGAGTGAGGGTGTGTGTGTGTGTGCGCGCGTGTGCGTGTGTGCGTATGTGTATCTGTGTCTATGTATGTCTCTGTGTGTGTGTGTGTGTGTGTGTGTGTGTGTGTGTGTGTGTGTGTGTTGTGTGTGTGTGTGTGTGTGGGGTCGGGTTTAAGAAAAAAAGAGAGAGAGGGAGAGAGAGAGAGAGAGAGAGAGAGAGAGAGAGAGAGAGAGAGAGAGAGAGAGAGAGAGAGAGAGAGAGAGAGAGAGTTGAATTGCATCACTAATTTTTACGTTACAAAATGTATGTATAAAATTTTTTCTCCATGTTTTAAAATAATTTTGCGATAATGCTCACGACAATCGTCACTGCATGTGTGTGTAAAGGGTGGGAGTTTGTTTATACTAGTTTTAGTGATTATGTGAGGCATTATGCATGTGTCTAGATGTGAGGATGTGTGTGTGTGTGAGTGTGTATGTGGGGTATGTGTGTGTGTGATGTATGTGTGGAGGGGTTGTGTGTGGGGGATGTGTGTGGGTGGATGAAGGGATGTGTGGTGGGTGAGGAATGTGTGTGTGGGTGAGAGTTGTGTGTGTGGGTGTTGGATGGTTGGAAGTGTATGGGTGTTGGTGTGTAGGGGTGTGTGGGTGGGGAATAAGTGTGTGGGTGGATGGGTGAGGGATGTGCGGGTGTGGGGTGGGGTGTGTGTGTGTGTTGGGGAATGGGTGTACGATGGGTGTGGGGATGTGTGTATGGGTGTGGGATATGTCTGTGTGTGTGTGGGTGGGTGTGTGTGTGGACGGAGGATGTATGTGTGGGTACTGAGGGTGTTTGTAGGTGGGGGATGCGTGGGTGTGTGTGGGATGTGTGGGGAGATGCGTATGTGGGTGAAGGATGTGGGTGGGTGGGGAGGTTTGGGTGGGTGGAGAGGTATGGGTGGGAGGTGTGGTTGGGTGGGATGTGCGGGTGGGTGAGGGATGTGTGAGGGTGGGGGATGTGTGTTTATCTGGGTGGTTGGGGTGTGTGAGTGTGGGTGAGTAGGTTGGCGAGGTATGTGTTGATGGGTGGGTGCAGGATGTGTGGGTGTGAGTAGTTAAGGGATGAGTACGTGGGTGGGGGATGTGTGTGGGGATGAGTGTATTAATGGGGGATGTGTGTATGGGTGGGGATGTGTGTGCGTGGGTGGTGGATGTGTATGGGTAGTGTATGTGTGGGTTGGTGGAGGGATGTGTATGTGGGTGGAGGAATATGCGGTTGAGGGATGGGGGTATGGGTGATTGGAAGTGTGTAGGTGGATAGGTGGAGAATGTGTAGAGGATGTGTGGGTGGGTGAGTGGGTGTGGGATGGGAGATGGGTGTGGCGTGTATGTGGGTGGGGAGATTGTGTTCGTGCTGGATGTGTGTGGGTTGGGGATGTGTGTAGGGTGGATGCGGGATATGTGTGTGGGTGGGGGGAAATTGTGTGGAGGGGAAGTGTGGGTAGGGGTGTGCGTGGGTGGGTGTATGAGGTGTGGGTTGGCTGGGGATGTTTGTGTGGGTGGGAGAATGTGTGGTTGGGGATGTGTGTTTGGCTGAGTGGTTGGGAGTATGTGGGTGGGTGGGTGGATGATAAGTGGGTGGGTGAGTGTGTGTGTGTGGGATGGGGGATGTGTGTTTGGTAGTGGAGATGTGTGTAAATGGGGAATGTGTGGGTGGGGATGGGTGGGTGTGTGGTTGGAGGAATATATATATATGCCTGGGGTGTGTGCGTGGTTGGGGTGTGTGTGTGGGGGTGGCGATGTGTGTGTGTGTGGTGGATGTGTGGTGGGTGGGTGGGGAATATGTCTCATAACATGGTAATATGCATTGTTTATGTTTACAACATGCATTATTGATGAACGAAAGATGAGTGACTGGAAGGGCCGAATGTAAGACGGGCCTGCGTGCCCAATTTGTAACTCTTCTAAAAATAAAATCAATCAATCAATCAATCAATCATTCAGTCAATCAATCATGTACAGTGTGTCCTCCTTGCTTTTCAACGAGTTTTTCTTAGCGTCGACGCCACTCGTTTATGCTACTGTCAATAAATGGCTGCCCCAGATTTCTCCATTCTTCAATTATTGCCAACTTGGGCTTCTCAACCGTGGTACATTTTCGCCGAAGGTAGACAGACTTTTTCTTGCAAAGCAACCCATAAGGCATAATCCGCTGGGTTTGAATCAGGACTGTTCGGTGGCCACATGTCTGGCTCGATGAAGTTAACATTCTCCTGACGAAGAAAGTTGATCCTATTTCTGGCTGTGTGAGATGGAGCTCCGTCTTGCTGTAATGTCCAGTTGTGGCGACCATATTGTCGCTTGAATTATGGGCAGCAAACCTTGTCTCAGAACATGTTCACTATAGTATTCACTGTTTACTTTGGCGCCTGATTCAACGAACACAATACTAGTTTTCCCCATTAGAGACACACCAACTGATACCATGATACCGCGGCTGAAATGGTCACGTTCTCTTATAAATCGACTTTCCTGAACTTGTAATTTCTTTGTTTCAACAGAATAAACACGGCCATTTTGAGAATTAACTGGATTGGCAACGGTGAATGTCTTTTCGTCTGTAAACCAGATGATTCGTACACTTCTCTCATTAGGAAACCTCTCAAGTAACTGCCGACTGCGTTGCAAGCGTTTAAATTTGACATTTTCATTGAGCTTCTGTCCGATCACACGCTTGTACGTTTTGAGTTGTAAATCTTGTTTAACAATACGTCGAATCGACGACCGTGGTATACCAGTTTCTCTTTCTATTTCCTATTGAATTTTGTGACTGTGAGGATCATCATCTTGACTGCAGATCAGCCCACTCACTCGCTAAATTTTTTGTTGTGTTCTGGCAGATATTGGTCTGTCTCGTCCGGGTTTACGTTCTGTTGTACCGTCGTTGTCAATTGTATTGATAATCCGACTGACACTAGTAATGCTCCAGGCATTGGAAACTCATTGGTCATTCTCCTAGCCCCCACTATTTTTCAATTCGCAAATTTTTAATCGGAATACGGTCTTCCGCAGTAATTTTTGTCATTATTAGTAAAAAAAAAATTTTAACCTGCTGATGTACACAGTGGGCATATTAAAAACCAAAGATGGCACCCGGAAATTCTCGAAGTAAAGACATCGTATATCTAAATGGGTAAGTAAGTAAATGAGTAAACAATTTAAGCTTTTATGGATACAGTTAAACGCATTTTAATGTAATTACTTTTTTACGCGATGTTCCCACATTTTTGGTCCACATTTATATATATATATATATATATATATATATATATATATATATATATATATATATATATATATATATATATATATATATATATATATATATATATATATATGCCGGTCTCCCTGGCTAGGTGTTAGCGACTTTCTCCGTAATCCCGTATACTCTCGTGAGTAACGTGACGTGCGCGAGAATCGGTGGCGGTTCTAGCCGCGTCGGTAACTTACTGGGTATGTGAGCCGGTCGCTCAGAAAGCAATGGCAAACTACTGAGCGTAAACTTGCCAAGAAATCAACAATCAGCTGAAAGATGCTGATGTTGACAGCGATGTCCTGTAAAGGATATGCGAATTAATATATATATATATATATATATATATATATATATATATATATATATATATATATATATATATATATATTATAGAGAGAGAGAGAGAGAGAGAGAGAGAGAGAGAGAGAGAGAGAGAGAGAGAGAGATTCACGTTGAGAAAATAACATTCCAATAAATACAACATTAGTATATGGAGAGAATACAGTCCAACATATACAACATTAGTACAAGGAAAGAACACAGGCTAACATATACAACATTAGTACATGGAGAGAACACAGCCCAACATTTACAACATTAGTGCGTAGAGAGAACACAGTTCAACATATAAAACATTAAATAAATAGACACACATAGTATTATTTGGCGCTCACAGAAGAAGAAGCAGAAGGAAATAGAGATTACGCTGTCTTCCTGTATCTCTCTTTTCCACAAATCTTGGAGACTTCCGGTCCCCAGCATGACGGTTAGGCATTCTTATATAAAACATTAGTACATGGAGAGAACACAGTCCAACATATACAGCATCAGTACATGGATATAAGATTACTTATATACAACGTTGTGGATATATACAACTGTCAGTTACTGCCAATAGTACCTTGCGGTGTAGGACAGGGTGTGGGGGGGGGGGGGGTGGGGGGGTGGTCTTGAGCCTGAGAAATCAAGACCGCCTGGCTAGTGCAGTCGCCGCCAACTGTGCAGGTTAGAGTTTTCTTTTTGCCCCGGACAGAAAAAATAAACTCCACACCTTACCGAGGTTTCGAACCCGAATCTCCCGCAGGAGACCCCGCATTCTAGCCACTCGGCCAGCCACTCCACGATGTATACAACAAATGTTACATATATACAACGTTATATATATATATATGCAACATGATTACACATATAGCCTGACTGAAATTTTTTATTCGCTACATCTTCCAGAGTGGGTCTGTGCAATGATGTTGTGGACAAGCCTCCAGAATTTGTGGAAGCAAACTTCTCATTCACGTATGTTGTTGTTGACATTGTGTCCGATACACGTATATTATTAAGATTGTGTCTCATACACGTATATTATTATGATTGCGTCTCATTCATGTATATTAATGTTGTGATTGTGTCTCATTTACGTATGTTGTTGTGATTGTGTCTCATTTACGTATGTTGTTGTGATTGTGTCTCATTTACGTATGTTGCTGTGATTGTGTCTCATTTACGTATGTTGTTGTGATTGTGTCTCATTTACGTATGTTGTTGTGACTGTGTCTCATTCACTTATATTGTTGTGACTGTGTCTCATTTACGTATGTTGCTGTGACTGTGTCTCATTTACGTATGTTGTTGTGATTGTGTCTCATTTACGTATGTTGTTGTGATTGTGTCTCATTTAAGTATGTTGTTGTGATTGTGTCTCATTTACGTATGTTGTTGTGACTGTGTCTCATTTACGTATGTTGCTGTGACTGTGTCTCATTTACGAATGTTGTTGTGATTGTGTCTCATTTACGTATGTTGTTGTGATTGTGTCTCATTTACGTATGTTGGCGTGACTGTGTCTCATTTACGTATGTTGCTGTGATTGTGTCTCATTCACGTATATTGTTGTGACTGTGTCTCATTCACGTATATTGTTGTGACTGTGTCTCATTTACGTATGTTGTTGTGACTGTGTCTCATTTACGTATGTTGTTGTGACTGTTTCTCATTTACGTATGTTGTTGTGATTGTGTCTCATTTACGTATGTTGTTGTGACTGTGTCTCATTTACATATGTTGCTGTGACTGTGTCTCATTTACGTATGTTGTTGTGACTGTGTCTCATTCACGTATATTGCTGTGATTGTGTCTCATTTACGTATGTTGCTGTGAATGTGTCTCATTTACGTATGTTGTTGTGATTGTGTCTCATTTACATATGTTGTTGTGATTGTGTCTTATTCACGTATATTGTTGTGACTGTGTCTCATTCACGTATGTTGTTGTGACTGTGTCTCATTCACGTATATTGTTGTGACTGTGTCTCATTTACGAATGTTGTTGTGATTGTGTCTCATTTACGAATGTTGTTGTGATTGTGTCTCATTTACGAATGTTGTTGTGATTGTGTCTCATTTACGAATGTTGTTGTGATTGTGTCTCATTTACGAATGTTGTTGTGACTGTGTCTCATTCACGTACGTTTATGCTCTGGTTTAAAAGCTCCACATTCTAACATTATCAGTGGCAATGTGTTTAAGTATTTTAGCCAAAGTTATTAGATATAATGCATGTATTCACTTCACGTGAAATAGAGCTTTGCAGTATGTACATGCCGAGATGCAGGGAGATAAGCCAGGCAATAAATCGTGCAACCTATTGTTTGTGATCTCAGTGGTTAAATTCACCAAAGTAAAGTGATGTAATAACTGGGCATATTTCTAGAAAGAAAGAAAGAGGAAAAGAGCGAGAGAAGAGATTATCACTGGAACTTGTAATAACAGGACAGATTTCTTGAAAGAGAGAAAGAGGAAGAGAGCGAGAGAAGAGATTATCACTGGAACTTGTTGTAATAAATGGACAGATGTCTATAAAGAGAGAAATGCCGAAGAGAACAAACAAACAAACTTATTTATTTTCAAAGGGTTAAGAATTGGGCACGCAGGCCCGTCTAACATTCTGCCCTTCTATCACTCTCTTTCATACATTATTTCATTCACACATCATTCAAGGCTAACAGAGAACAGCAACAATATAAAAGATATGCATTATAAAGGCATGGGCAAAAATGCGAACATCAAAACTACACGACACAGTAAAATTAGATAATGGTCTGACACTTGTTATTAGCCATGTGGAATATACTGGCCTACCAAAAGGGGACTGGCTGTTATACTAGGGTTTTGTTATTATTATTATTATCTCTATTATTAAGGGGGAAGATAATCCGTACTGAGATAATGGTCGAGTAATTTGCGATTATATGAATAGGGATTGGTGATGTCTTTGATTTCTTGTGGAAGATTGTTCCACAGCTGAGCTGCAGAGTACGTTAAGCTTGTTTTGTATAAGTCAATCCTAGGCTTCGGAATGTGTAATATATTTAAACGTTTACTGTGTCTAGCATTATATTTAAACAATGGCCAAAGGTAATTTGGGGCATTCCGATGCAGGATTTTGTGAATTAGTTTAGCTTTATTGAAAAGCAGGCGTTTGCGGAGTGGTAGTAACGGAAGGCGTTTATACAGGCTAGGATTGTCAGATAAATGTTTGTTATAAATTAGACTCATGGCCCGTTTCTGGAGTGAGTAAAGTCGCTTGGTGTTTGAATTAGAACAACCGTCCCAGATTGTAGAGCAGTAGTCAAAGTGTGTCTGTATATGAGAAGTATAGAATAGTTTCCTTGTGTCCTCATCAAGGAAGTTTTTAATTTTGGCGAGTTGGTAGACTTTTTTCGCTGTTTGTTTAATAAGCGCTTGAACGTGGGAATTAAAGGTTAGGTTTCTATCAATGATTATGCCTAATGTTTTGTGCTCAATTACACTTTCTACTGGCATGTTATCGATGTGAAGTTGAAGTGATGTGTGTGAGCTTAGAGTTTGAAGTCTTTGTCTGGTTGTTAGTAACATTGATTTTGTTTTAGTGATGTTAATTTGCATACGGTTTGAATAGCTCCACCTAACTACATTATTTAATTCTTGTTGTAAAGACGACTCCAATAAAATACAGTTTTCAGCATTTGTGTACACTGTACAGTCGTCTGCAAATAGATCGCAGGACGATGAAAGATGCAAAGGTAGATCGTTAATATATATGGCAAACAATAGAGGGCCAAGAATAGAGCCTTGCGGTACTCCAATATTGAAGGTAGTGGTATGAGACAGACATTTATTATGTGATACTACTTGCTTTCTGTTTGATAGAAAAGATGATATTAGAGTGACTACATTAGGGCCAATTTTCATTGTCTCAAGTTTTTTAATTAAAATAACATGGTCTATCATATCAAATGCTTTCTTGAAATCAATAAACACAGTTCCACATAGACTGTTGTTGTTTATATTCTGGTGCCAATTTTCTATCATGTTTGTTAGGGCCGTATGGCAAGAATATTTTGGTCGAAATCCTGATTGGTTGTCAACAATAAGCTTGTTGCGAACTAAATACTGTAATGTTACTTTATGGATGTGTTTTTCTAGTGGCTTAGATAGTGATGATAGTAAGGAAATGGGTCTGTAATTGTTCGGGAGATCATTGTCCAATGAACCAGATTTAAGAAGAGGGTACACTTTAGCGATTTTGAAGAGAGCGAGAGAAGCGATAAACACTAAAACTTGTTGTGACAACTGGAAAGATTTATGGAGAGAAAGAAAGAGAGCGAGAGAAGATTCTGGAATGTATTATTGCATGGTCAGGACAAGTGTCATCTCATCAACTGGTGCAATCTGCTGGAGATCGTGAGTGTGGACATGAATGGTCACCCACGCCAGTGGGCAAGGTGCTTGATCATGCTCGTGATGATGATGATGATGATGATCATAATCATCATCATCATCATCATCATCATCAACAACATCAAGATGAGGAGTTTAGTTCTCACATTCTTATATTCAGCTAGAAACCAGCTGACATTTTTCATGGTCTCAGTTTTGTTGTTAAATTCTGGTATGCAATTTGTATGTTGTTAAACTCCGATGTTACATTCTAATATTCAACTATGCTGTATAACTCTGGTGTTATATTCTAGTGTTCCACTATGTTATAGAACCCTGTTATATTCTAGTAATTATCTATGCAATGCAAGCCTGTTGTATTATAATATTAAACAATGCTATACAAGTCTGTTATATTCTAGTATATAACTAAGCTTTATAAGTCAGATGTTATATTCTAGCACTCAGCTATGATATATTATGTTATGTTATATTCTACTATTGCACTAAGCTGCAAACTTGTATGGTTAGTTCCACGTAACCTGTAAGCTGTGTGGCCAACTCGTGCAGGTGGAGCGCCTTCTCGCAAGGATTCAACTTCGACACGGACATGGCAGGCTCGGTTCTAGGAGACAGCATCGCCAGGGAGCGCTGGGACCGGGATTTCTTTCGGAGACTCAAGGAGTGAGTGACTGCGTGCGTGTGTATGTGTGTGTGGGGGTGTGTGTGTGGGGGGAGGGGGTGTGCGTGTGTGTGAGAGTGTGTGGGGTGGGTGGGTTTGTGTGTGTGTGTGGGGGGGGGGTGGGTGGGTGTGCGTGTGTGTGTGCGCGTGTGCATGTGTGCGTGTGCGTGTTTGTGTGACCCAAATATCTGTAGAATGTGTCTGCGTGTCTGTAAACTATCTATTTGTGTGTATGTGTCTGTGTGGCTGTTTGTAGTATGTCTGCGTGTGTGGCTGAAGATACGATAGATGTACTGATATTTTACAGATATGATAGATGAACTGATATTTCATAGACACCATAGATGAATTGATATTTCATAGACACCATAGATGTACTGATATTTCATAGACACCATAGATGCACTGGTATTTCATAGACACTAGAGATGAACTGGTATTTCATAGACACGATAGATGAAGTTATATTTGACATCTGCAGCAACCATCAGAGCCACTATGAGCAGTGGGGGGAACTGAGGGGGAGGCTGTCTGTGGGCAGCCATGAAGAGACGGTGTATTTGCAGTGTGTGAGGGACCACAGTTTTGGTAAGTGTGATCACGTCTGACATAAATGACACAGGATCAGATCTCACATATATGACACAGGATCAGATCTCACATATATGACACAGAGTCAGATCTCACATATATGACACAGGGTCAGATCTCACATATATGACACAGGATCAGATCCCACATATATGACACAGGGTCAGATCTCACATATATGACACAGGGTCAGATCTCACATATATGACACAGGGTCAGATCTCACATATATGACACAGGGTCAGATCTCACATATATGACACAGGATCAGATCTCACATATATGACACAGGATCAGATCTCACATATATGACACAGGGTCAGATCTCACATATATGACACAGGATCAGATCTCACATATATTATGACACAGGATCAGATCTCACATATATGACACAAGATCAGATCTCACATATATGACACAGCATCAGATCTCTCATATATTATACAGGATCAGATCTCACATATATGACACAGGATCAGATCTCACATATATTATGACACAGGATCAGATCTCACATATATGACACAGGATCAGATCTAACATATATGACACAAGATCAGATCTCACATATATGACACAGGGTCAAATCTCACATATATGACACAGGGTCAGATCTCACATATATGACACAGGGTCAGATCTCACATATATGACACAGGATCAGATCTCACATATATGACACAGGATCATATCTCACATATATGACACAGGATCAGATCTCACATATATGACACAGGGTCAGATCTCACATATATGACACAGGGTCAGATCTCACATATATGACACAGGGTCAGATCTCACATATATGACACATGATCAGATCTCACATATATGACACAGGATCAGATCTCACATATAGACACAGGATCAGATCCTACATATATTAGACACAGGATCGATCTCACATATATGACACAGGATCAGATCTCACTATATATGACACAGGTCAGATCTCACTATATGACACAGGATCAGATCCACATATATTATGACACAGGATCAGATCTCACATATATGACACAAGATCAGACTCTCACATATATGACACAGGATCAGATCTCACATATCTGATACAGGATCAGATCTCACATATATGACACAGGATCAGATCTCCCATATATTATGGACACAGGATCAGATCTCACATATATGACACAGGATCAGATCTCACATATATGACACAAGATCAGATCTCACCATATATGACACAGGGTCAGATCTCACATATATGACACAGGATCAGGTCTCACATATATGACACAGGAATCAGATCTCACATATATGATACAGGGTCAGATCTCACATATATGACACAGGGTCAGATCTCACATATATGACACAGGGTCAGATCTCACATATATGACACAGGATCAGATCTCACATATATGACACAGGATCGGATCTCACATATATTATGACAGAATCAGATCTCACATATATGACACAGGATCAGATCTCACATATATGACACAGGATCAGATCTCACATATATGACACAGGATCAGATCTCACATATATGACACCAGGATCATATCTCACATATATGACACAGGGATCAGATCTCACATATATGACACAGGATCAGATCTCACATATATGACACAGGGTCAGATCTCACATATATGACACATGATCAGGATCTCACATATATGACACAGGATCAGATCTCACATATATGACACAGGATCAGATCTCACATATATGACACAGGATCAGATCTCACATATATGACACAGGATCAGATCTCACATATATGACACAGGTCAGATCTCACATATATGACACAGGATCAGATCTCACATATATGACACAGGATCAGATCTCACATATATGACACAGGAGTCAGATCTCACATATATGACACAGGATCAGATCTCACATATATGACATAGGATCAGATCTCACATATATGACACAGGATCAGATCTCACATATATGATACAGGATCAGATCTCACATATATTATGACACAGGATCAGATCTCACATATATGACACAGGATCAGATCTCACATATATGACACAGGATCAGATCTCACATATATGACACAGGATCAGATCTCACATATATGACACAGGGTCAGATCTCACATATATGACACAGGATCAGATCTCACATATATGACACAGGATCAGATCTCACATATATGACACAGGATTCAGATCTCACATATATTATGACACAGTGATCAGATCTCACATATATGACACAGGAATCAGATCTCACATATATGACACAGGATCAGATCTCACATATATGACACAGGGTCAGATCTCACATATATGACACAGGATCAGATCTCACATATATGACACAGGGTCAGATCTAACATATATGACACAGGGTCAGATCTCACATATATGACACAGGGTCAGATCTCACATATATGACACAGGGTCAGATCTCACATATATGACACAGGGTCAGATCTCACATATATGACACAGGATCAGATCTCACATATATGACACAGGTTCAGATCTCACATATATTATGACACAGGATCAGATCTCACATATATGACACAAGATCAGATCTCACATATATGACACAGGGTCAGATCTCACATATATGACACAGGATCAGGTCTCACATATATGACACAGGGTCAGATCTCACATATATGCACAGGGTCAGATCTCACATATATGACCAGGATCAGATCTCACATATATGACACAGGTTCAGATCTCACATATATGACACAGGATCGGATCTCACATATATTGACACAGATCAGATCTCACATATATGACACAGGGTCAGATCTCACATATATGACACAGGATCAGATCTCACATATATGACACAGGGTCAGATCTCACATATATGACACAGGGTCAGATCTCACATATATGACACAGGGTCAGATCTCACATATATGACACAGGGTCAGATCTCACACTATCATGACAACAGGATCAGATCTCAACATATATGACACAGGATCAGATTTACACCAATATATGACACAAGGTTCAGATCTCACATAAAGTATGACACAGGTTCCAGATCTTCTAAATCATATATGACACAGGAGACAGATATCACATATATGCCACAGGACAGATCCACCTATATATGGACAACAGGATCAGATCCTCACATATATGACACAGCGATACACATCTCTACATATGTGACACAGCGATAAAGAATCTAACACATATATGATCACAGGGTCCGCATCTCAACAGATACGACACTCCCAGGTGTCAGCATCTCACATATAGACAAGGAATACAGATCTCAAATCATATGATGACTACTCAGGATCAGATCTCACATATATGACACAGGATCATTTATCATATCATTGGCACCTTGCCGTCTTGACAGACGATAGTTTGTGCTTTAAAAAGGCATAATAACTTTTAACTATGGCGGTAGCGAGTGTGACTGATAAGGCCAATTTGCGCTGTAAATGTCCGTTCACAGTGGGTGCATGTGAACACGTGGTCATTTCCACCATCATGCACCATCTTACGTCTCAAACGCTTGGTGTGTGACTTTTCTGCAATAATTTTCTCCTTTGACTTTATTCCATTTCTGATATTTGCCCTCCATGCAACACTTTCAGCGGCGACTTGCTCCCAATGTGCATTATCAATGCCTGTATCAATCATGTCCCGCTTACACACATCTTTGTATCGTAGTAGAGGCCGACCCTGAGATCTCTTACCCATCTGTAATTCACCAAAAAAGATATCCTTTGGTATTCTACCATCATCCATCCTCCTAAGATGTCCTATCCATCTAAGTCTACGAAGACTGAGCATGGAATAAACTGTCACACAACCTGATCTTTCCAATACTTCAGTATTTGTGATTTTGTCTTGCCACTTAATACCAAGAATTCTTCGCAGACACCGCATATGAAAGCTGTTTAAGTTGTTCTCTTGGTGTGAGTAAGTTGTCCAGGTTTCACTGCCATAGAGAAGAGTACTAAGGACACAGGCTTGATAGACAAGGACTTTTGTTTTGGCAGTAAGCTTCCTGTTCTCCCAGACTCTTTTTCTTAACCTGTTCATTGTTGTTGCTGCCTTACCAATCCGGATGTTGATTTCCTGATCTAGGGATAATTTGCTATTTACCACTGATCCTAGATATGTAAAATGGTCTACTATCTCTAGTTCGGCGTCGTCAATAAAGATTGATGGTACCCCATGTGCACCTTGTGACATAATCTGTGTCTTCTTTTTGCTAATTGTTAAACCAAATTCAGAACAAGCATTGGAGAATGCAGATAGTAGACATTGCAATTCTTCCTCAGAGTGGGTCGTAACTGCAGCATCATCTGCAAAAAGCAACTCTCTGATCAGTACCCTCCTAATTTTGGTCTTAGCCTTCAATCTCTGAGCATTGTAGAGGCCGCCATCTGAGCGTGAGTGAATGTATATACCACCATCCTGATCACGAAATGCATATTTCAGTAGAAGTGAAAAGTATATTCCAAAGAGGGTGGGAGCTAGTACACAACCTTGCTTAACTCCACTCTTGATTTCAAATTCTTCAGAAGTTGCACCATCAAACTTGATTATACCCTTCATGCCTGTGTGGAACGATTCCACAATGGACAGAAGAGTTGGTGGGCAGCCAATCTTCTTTAGTGCCTTGAACAGACCCTCACGACTGACCAAATCAAATGCCTTTGTGAGGTCGATGAAGGCAATAAACAGTGGTTGATTCTGTTCACGGCATTTTTCTTGCATTTGTCGCAATGAGAATATCATATCAGTGGTAGACCGGTTCTGTCGAAAGCCACACTGTGATTCGGGGTAGACTTGATCTCCTAGGACTTGAAGTCTGCGCAGAACAATTCTGGCAAATACTTTTCCAACAATACACAGAAGTGAGATACCCCTATAGTTGTTGCAGTCGCTCCGATCGCCCTTGTTCTTGTACAGTGTTATGATGCTTGAATCTTTGAAATCCTGTGGGACTTGTCCTTCACGCCAGCATAGCTCTATTAGCTGGTGGATCTGTATAGTGAGTGTGTCTTGCCCACTCCTGATAACCTCTATTGGAATCCCATCTGTCGTAAGTCTTTCTTACTTACTTTAGTGTCGTCCTTGGAGTGATGGGAATCCACACCACATTTTTATTACCCCAATATTGTTGTCTTAGAGAAACCACCAGACTCCGTCCACAAAACTCCGTCGGTCTGCAAACCCCTTTTTCTTACTCTCACTCACCCTTAGATCATGCCCCCTCTCACTCCTCCCCAACATAACATACTCCACAACTCTAGCTTTAACAAATAAATACAAAATAATTTATTAAGCAAAGAGTATAAGTGTGAGAAGTGTGTGTTAGTAATGTGTAGAATGTGTGTCGAATATTCTAGTGGGTGCAGACTTAGACCAGGTAGCTGAAGAGCCCAGCCCGATCATCCCAGAAAGGATCACACCACATCTTCATTCAGTCCACGAAGACCTCACCCAGGTATGTGTCCATCCTGCTAGATGTAGATTTCCACCGGTGGCTGTTTGATCACTCAAAAGAACTAGTCACAGTCCGACCCTAAATCCTGTCTGGATCACACAGTTAATATATGTCTAATTTGTTCCTATACTTATAACACCCTTGTCTAGTGAGGACACGAACATACTGTTCTTTGAAATAAATGTACTTCCTGTCTCAAGTGTCTACTGTTCACAAGACCATTGTTATACTAACTTCCTAATAAGTTTATACTGATTTATTCCCATGTGATGGGGAATAACTGTATCTCTTTGTTTGTTCACCTGTCGTGTAAAACATACTGCCACTGGGCTGTTCCCAGGTGGTGTAAAAGAAATTCACTTTTTACTATTCTGTTCCCAAGTGATGTTTGAAACATTAATTTGACGATTGGTCTTCCTCCAAACTGGTGCGGAGAAAACAATTTCTGGTCTTCTGTTAATGTGTGACGTTTGATAATCCCTCTTATGCTTGTTCCCGTAAACCCTTTCTATCATGGGCTAAGTGCAAAAGATGTTGACCAACTGCCTGCACCAAGGTCTCCATTCTCAGTGACTTGAGTGACCTAAAGGAACCTGTCAACGAGAGAACAACACATTGGGTGATAGCAACTGTCCCCAACCTCCATTGGATGGGGGGGGGGGTGTCCGCCTCACTCAGATACATGACAGTTAACATTCTCTGTCATGGGCATAGGAGTTCTTCACTCCGGTCTGCAGTGGGTTAAGATCAGGACAGAGCAAAATGTAAAGTGTAGACCCCTAGCAGACATCACTAGAAGATCCCATCATTGTACATTCTCCCCATCCCCAATTTCCCCAATATCACCCCACTACACAATTCTCACTAGCAGAGCTAATTCTATTCATTACTCTAGCAAGTTTTACCGAGGCTACTGCTTATATTAACTAGGCTTAAATATACTCTCTACAATACCTTAAGCACAACACAACAGTGTCTTCGAAATCATATCCACATTTTGCCATAACAGGCACGTGTACAATTAAATCTAATTAATTTCCGCACACGGTAGATATTTTTTTTAAATCCACTGCAGTGACAAACACGTCCGTGCAAGTCAATCCTCAGAGTTACACTACTTGTAAACAAAGCATGTTTTTACCCAACAGCCTTGAGTGGCCACGTGACGTTCTTTTGATGTTAACAAAGGTGGTTCAAGGGCAGATTATCCATTTCTGAATAAATTCTTTCCCTTGGGTTTCATCAATGTCACAATAGTAGATTATCTCCCCCTTTTGGACAATCCATGCACAAGTCGCTTCCCCCTTTTTCTCAACATATGCCTACAATTTCCCGTCTTGTGGGGATTGTCAAAGAAGATTTCCTTGTTTGATGTTGGCGACTTAGCGGTGTCCTTGATCTAACTGGTAAACAACTGCAGATGTACATTCCGACTTTGTTTTTCTGTCCCGGTGTAAAAACAAATGTAGCTTTGCACACAGGCCATGAATATGACCGTCTGTATTGTCATTATCTGGTGGATACACAGTGAAATCATGACATAGGCCCCCTCTTAAGAGAGTAGTCCATCTCACTCTTCTCCACTGTGAATTCAATCCAGATGATTCATTCCTCTTCTTCAGGAGCTGGGTGTCTTGATAAGAAGTCCGCTCCAACATTTTCCTTCCCAGGAATATACTCAACTGTGAAATTGTAGGGTTGAAGTAACAACGACCACCGCATCAAACGGGCGTTGAGCTTCTGAGAAGTAGCCAGGAACATCAGGGGCTGATGATCTGACTGGACCCGAAACTTAACTCCATACAAATAGGGCTGGGAATTTTGCACGGCCCATACGAGAGACAAACATTCTCTCTCGACGGTCGAATAATTCCTCTCAGCCTGGAGTAGTTTCTTGCTTGCGTATGCCACAGGTTTCAAAACCGAAGCATCGTCTTTCCCTTCCTGTAACAACGCTGCCCCAATCCCAATCCCACTTGCATCCGTTCTCAACACAAAGGGTTTGGAAAGGTCCGGGAGCTGTAATACAGGTTTACTGACCAAGGCCTCCTTTAACTGACTATAGGCAGTCTCACATTCTGGTGTCCAAATGATTTGGTCCGGGAATCCCTTTTTCAAGGTTTCCGTCAATGGAGCTCCCTGTTCAGTGAAATGTGGGATAAATTTCTGGTAGAATCCACACAACGAGAGAAAAGATCGCACGTCCTTCTTCGTTTTTGGCCTTGGGGCATTTCTGATTTTCTCTAGGTTCTTCTCTTCTGGGACAATGTGTCCTGGAGTGATGGTGTGACCTAGAAATTCCAGAGTCTGGTAACCAATCATGCACTTGGTTGGACGAGCGGTAAGCCCTGCTTCCTTGAGTCTATTAAACACTCTCTCCAAGGATTGCAAATGGTCATCCAAGCTGCCACTGGAATCAGAATATCATCCATGAAGGAGATGATGGCCGGATCCTGTAAAGGATCTAGTAAAGTCCTCATCATACGTGTAAACACACTAGGTGCGTTGCTGAGACCAAAGGGCATGACCTTGAATTCGTAGTGTCCACTGGGTGTACTGAAGGCCAGCAGTGGTCGAATCTCCGGTTTGACTGGTATTTGATAGTACCCCCGACTCAGATCCACCTTTGAAAAGTACCGAGCCCTTATGGAGCCTAGCGAATAACTGCGTTGGATTCGGCAAAGGTTCCACCTGAAATTGTGTATGACCTGTTCAGAAGTCGGTAGTCTATACACAACCGGTGTTCTCCACTTGGTTTCCGTAACAAAACTACCCCCGCATTGTATGGGATGTGGATGGTGCAATCACGTCATCCTCCAGCAGTTTTTGTATTTCCTCCTCCAGGGCCTTTTCTTTAGAGAAGGGCACTGGGTAAACCTTCTGGCGAACAGGCTCCTGTGTAGTCAACGTCATCTCGAACTCCACCAACCTCGTTCGTCCTGGTTTATCAGTCAGTATCTCCTTATGAGACCTGAGAACCTGGGTTATCTTCTCCCTCTCCTGGGAGGTCAGATCAGGGTTCACCTGCACATCCTTGTAGGTTTCCTGGCTGTACCAGGGGATATTCCCTGCCCTCGCTGGTTCCCACTTCTGTCTCCACTGCAACTGCCATTGCCATGAGGTGAGCTGCTTTTTCTCCGGGTCTCTCTTCGTATTTCCGCAAGAGATTGATATGGAAAATCTTCGACTTTCCCCGGATCCGGATCTGATAGTTGGTTCTGGATATTACCCTTTCCACGGGAAATGGTCCTTGCCAACCTATCTCCAGTTTGTTGTTTCCCGTTGGGAGTAGCAACAAAACTTTGTCTCCCACCTCTAGAGATCTGTCTTTAGACCTACGGTTGTAGTAAGCCGCAATGTCTTTTCCTGGCCTTTTTCAAGTTTTGATTTGCCAGAGTCCATCCTTTGTGGAGTTTTTCTTTCAGTTCCTCCACGTATTGATAGGATGAGATTACTTCTTCTGACGTCCCCTCTTCAGTCCAACTCCTCAACATGGCTTCCAACGGTCCTTTGATTGGACGACCAAACAGCAACGTAGCGGGTGGTAGTCCTGTTGAGCCATGAGGAACTTCCCGATAGGCAAAGAGTGCTGCAGGGATATATTCATCCCACCTATCAGGTTTTTCCTGCGCTAGTTTCCTGAGCATTGTCATCAACGTGCCGTTGAAACGCTCTACTTGTCCATTGGCTTGAGGATGGTAAGGGCTGGTATGTATGTGGTTAGAGTGAAACACTCTAAATACCTCCTCCATGAGTTTTCCACAAAACTGGGACCCATTGTCCGTCAGAATTTGATCTGGGAAGCCTAATCTTGTAAAGGCCTCCATCAGTGCATCCGCCACTCGTTTCGAGTCAATCGTGGTCAACGGTATGGCTTCACCCCACATTGTACAGCAATCCACCATTGTGAGTATATACATGTTCCTCTTCCTAGTCCTAGGAAGTGGACCCACGATATCGATGGCTACCCTCTCGAAAGGAGAGTTCATGATGGGCATCTCACCCAGGACCACCGGTGCTGTCCAGTGTTTCGGTGCCACCCTCTGGCACTCAGGGCATGACTTCACATACCGACGCACATCCTCTGTCATTCCCGGCCAATAGTAGTGGCAGGAAATCCGCTGAATGGTGGCGGCAATACCCATATGTCCACTAAGGAGATGGTATGCCCCATATGAAGAATCTGGGACCGGTGAGCTTTTGGGACGACCAACTGACCGTATAGGTTGTCTCCCCTTCTGCTCTCCTGTAGAGTATCCTATTCTTCATGTAGTACTGCCCCCGTCCTGGTGGATCAGCACTTTTCTGCAGCTTTTTGTAGCAAGGACGTAAAGTATCATCCTCACTCTGGGCAGTTCGTAGCTCCCCCGGCATTGGGTTAGTCACAATTGCGTCTGCCTCTTCCGTTCTCGTCTGAGAGCGAGTCTGTATTGCTCCCATATGGATTGGCTCCCTGGGCATTCCCAGAAAGACATACCGGCAACCTAGGATTACTGGGAAAATGGGATCGGTCAATACAGCAGCCTTGATTGTGCCGGTGACATATCTTGACCGAATCTCCACGTTAGCAATGGGCAACTTCATGGCCACAGCACTCTTCTGTGCAGGCTGTATTTCCATGGTCTCACCTGTGAATTGTTCTGGGTGTACCAGATCCGCAGAAATCACGGCCTCCCCGTCCAGTCCTGTGTCGTACAAACACTCCACTTGACGACCGTTAACCTCTACCAATTCCACTACAGGTGGTTTTTCCTGGTCTGGAGTTTCTTCGTCGGCCTCGACCTGTTCAGTGGGCTCCACCTTAGGTCTCCCGGGGCACACGATGAATTTAGATTCTCCTGACTTTCTCTTGCAGTCAATAGCATTGTGCGTGTTTGACTTGCATTGGTTGCACCATTTCTCTGTCCTAGATTTTCTTGTGCCGGACTTGAGTGAGCTCTCCTGATGGTGAGCTATCTTGCTGACCTTGGCATTCTCCGTGACAACCTCCTTGGAAGTCACTTGACATGCTGCGAAGTGAGGGCTCTTAGCCTTCGATTTGCAGTCCCTCGTATTGTGAGTGGGTGACTTACAAATTGAACACCACTTCTCCGACCACGGTCGTTTTGGTGTAGAGCTCGAAGAGCTCTTGCTTCCCTCCTTCGTCTTCTCTGAACTATCCTCTGATTTGTGCACATAAGGTTCCCTCTTTTTTGTTCCAGAGCTTTTGGCTTTCTTCTTGTCATGTTTCTCCTGACTTTTGGTGTTGGTGGGAAGGTTTTCCCCGGCCTCCCCATGTACCTCTACGAACCGTTCTGCTAATTTTGTCACGAGGTCAATACGTTCCGCTCCTTGTTCTCCCAGGAATGTCCTGAGAGGTTTTGACATTTGCTTCTTCAGCTGGTCGACCACCATGAGTTCTTCCAGACTCTCATAGTCATGTGCGAACCCAGCCAAATCCATCCACTTATGGAGATAAGATTTAAGACGCAAACTGTAGGCGGCAAACAACTCCCCCGGTTCTCGTTTCGCTGCTCGAAATTTTTTTCCGGTAGGTATGTGACGTAACCTCGAATCGTTTCAGCAGAGCCGTCTTTAACTCATCATAATTGTTCTCATGTCCTGGTGGCAGGCGAGTATAAACTTCGTATCCCGTCCCGCGTAATCCCTGGGATAGCTTAAGATTCCATTTGTTACGCTCCAGACCCATAGCAACTGACATAGCCTCGAAGCGTTGAAGGTATTGGTCAATCTTCTCTTTGTCCTCCTCGTAGACCGCCAAAGGAAACTTCATAGCATGGTACCCCTGTCCACCTACTGGTGTTGAGCCTGGGACTGAGGAACCTCCAACTGCTCCCTCAGTTTCCCCATTAGATTGACTCTTGAGCTCGAGTTCCCGCATCCTGTACTCGTGCTCCCTTTTCTGAGCTTCTTGTTCAGCTTCCAGTTTCCTAGCTGCTTGCTCAGCTTCCAGTTTCCTAGCTGCTTGCTCAGCTTCCAGTTTCCTAGCTGCTTGCTCAGCTTCCAGTTTCCTAGCTGCTTGCTCAGCTTCCAGTTTCCTAGCTGCTTGCTCAGCTTCTAATTTCTTAGCTGCCTGCTCAGCTTCAAGTTCCATCCTTCTAGTGGCTTGCTCAGCTTCTATCCTCTTAGTTTCTAACTCCATCTTCCTCAATTCCAATTCGGGCCTTCCGATCGTCTCTTTCTGCTTGACGATACTCTCTCTCCACTTCCTGTATGTAATCCGTTAAAGCTGAACCAGACAAACCCATTCCTTCCCCCTTTGCCCTTAGTTCTGCCCCAGTTAATTTAGGAGTGGCCATTTTTCAGACAGGTAAGTCAGCAGATAGGGTGCAGATTATCTCCAAGAGGAATATATATATAATGAACAATCACTGTTAATCTAATAATTAAGACCACACACAACACCAATCACTCAGTGACAAGAGAAGAATCAGGACCACAGACCTATGCAGACGTGTGAGGTGTGAACAGGTAAGATATGTATCCTAACCCCTATCCACATTCACTCTAGCTGGATTCTCTCTCCAACAATATCACCGTCCTCTTAGTAAAGATCCCGTGTCAAAAAGACCCCGTTGTCAGGGAGATCCCACTGTCAAAGGATCCCGCTTACAAGAGATCCCGCTTACAAGAGATCCCGCTGTCCAAAGATCACGTTTACGAGCCCCCAATAAATGTCGTAAGTCTTTCTTACTTACTTTAGTGTCGTCCTTGGAGTGATGGGAATCCACACCACATTTTTATTACCCCAATATTGTTGTCTTAGAGAAACCACCAGACTCCGTCCACAAAACTCCGTCGGTCTGCAAACCCCTTTTCTTACTCTCGCTCACTCCTTAGATCATGCCCCCTCTCACTCCTCCCCAACATAACATACTCCACAACTCTAGCTTTAACAAATAAATACAAAATAATTTATTAAGCAAAGAGTATAAGTGTGAGAAGTGTGTGTTAGTAATGTGTAGAATGTGTGTCGAATATTCTAGTGGGTGCAGACTTAGACCAGGTAGCTGAAGAGCCCAGCCCGATCATCCCAGAAAGGATCACACCACATCTATCATTCAGTCCACGAAGACCTCACCCAGGTATGTGTCCATCCTGCTAGATGTAGATTTCCACCGGTGGCTGTTTGATCACTCAAAAGAACTAGTCACAGTCCGACCCTAAATCCTGTCTGGATCACACAGTTAATATATGTCTAATTTGTTCCTATACTTATAACACCCTTGTCTAGTGAGGACACGAACATACTGTTCTTTGAAATAAATGTACTTCCTGTCTCAAGTGTCTACTGTTCACAAGACCATTGTTATACTAACTTCCTAATAAGTTTATACTGATTTATTCCCATGTGATGGGGAATAACTGTATCTCTTTGTTTGTTCACCTGTCGTGTAAAACATACTGCCACTGGGCTGTTCCCAGGTGGTGTAAAAGAAATTCACTTTTTACTATTCTGTTCCCAAGTGATGTTTGAAACATTAATTTGACGATTGGTCTTCCTCCAAACTGGTGCGGAGAAAACAATTTCTGGTCTTCTGTTAATGTGTGACGTTTGATAATCCCTCTTATGCTTGTTCCCGTAAACCCTTTCTTTCATGGCTAAGTGCAAAAGATGTTGACCAACTGCCTGCACCAAGGTCTCCATTCTCAGTGACTTGAGTGACCTAAAGGAACCTGTCAACGAGAGAACAACACATTGGGTGATAGCAACTGTCCCCAACCTCCATTGGATGGGGGGGGGGGGTGTCCGCCTCACTCAGATACATGACAGTTAACATTCTCTGTCATGGGCATAGGAGTTCTTCACTCCGGTCTGCAGTGGGTTAAGATCAGGACAGAGCAAAATGTAAAGTGTAGACCCCTAGCAGACATCACTAGAAGATCCCATCATTGTACATTCTCCCCATCCCCAATTTCCCCAATATCACCCCACTACACAATTCTCACTAGCAGAGCTAATTCTATTCATTACTCTAGCAAGTTTTACCGAGGCTACTGCTTATATTAACTAGGCTTAAATATACTCTCTACAATACCTTAAGCACAACACAACAGTGTCTTCGAAATCATATCCACATTTTGCCATAACAGGCACGTGTACAATTAAATCTAATTAATTCCGCACACGGTAGATATTTTTTTTAAATCCACTGCAGTGACAAACACGTCCGTGCAAGTCAATCCTCAGAGTTACACTACTTGTAAACAAAGCATGTTTTTACCCAACAGCCTTGAGTGGCCACGTGACGTTCTTTTGATGTTAACAAAGGTGGTTCAAGGGCAGATTATCCATTTCTGAATAAATTCTTTCCCTTGGGTTTCATCAATGTCACAATAGTAGATTATCTCCCCCTTTTGGACAATCCATGCACAAGTCGCTTCCCCCTTTTTCTCAACATATGCCTACAATTTCCCGTCTTGTGGGGATTGTCAAAGAAGATTTCCTTGTTTGATGTTGGCGACTTAGCGGTGTCCTTGATCTAACTGGTAAACAACTGCAGATGTACATTCCGACTTTGTTTTTCTGTCCCGGTTAAAAAACAAATGTAGCTTTGCACACAGGCCATGAATATGACCGTCTGTATTGTCATTATCTGGTGGATACACAGTGAAATCATGACACCATTCTTACCTGGAGCCTTGCCAGATGCAAGTTCATTTATAGCACACTTAACTTCTGTTATGGTGGGAAGTGTGTCCAGGTGGTCAAGAGTTGGTAGAGCCTCTATGACGTTGAGGGCATCATCCGCTAGTTTGGTCTCACTTGAGTAAAGCTCCAAATAGTGCTCTACCCATCTGAACATCTGCTGTTTCTTATCAGTGATGATTTCTCCAGTCAAGGTAATGGTGCACTTCTTTTGATCACTGGACCACAGGCTTTCTTTATTCCTTCATACATGCTTCTTATGTCTCCCTTATCACTTGCGATTTGAATGGACTCACATAACTTGATCCAATAATCATTTGCACACTGCCTGGCAGCTTTTTGCACATCCTTCCTAGCTTGCCTAAGCTCACTCAGAGTGTTACGCGTTGGTCTTTCCTTGTTTCTTAAGAGAGCTTTCTTCTTCTTATCAATCAAGGGCTGCAGAGTCTCGCTGTTGGCCGCAAACCAGTCCTGCCTCTTATGATCCACAGTGCCGTAAATCCCTACGGCAGTTTTATAAAGAGTTTCCTTAATTTGACCCCACTTTTCATTTACTGTACAATTTTCTGGTGTACCAGTGAAAGCGTCTTCAAGTTGCTGTTGAAACTGAAAGCACTTTTCAGGATCATGAGTGTTAATAATATTAATCCTGAGGCTAGATTTGTGTTTAGCTGTGTAGATTCTCTTTGGTCTCAGTCTAACCCTTGCAACAACCAAAGAATGGTCCGTATCACAGTCAGCACTGTGGTAACTACGAGTCAATGATATATGGTTCAGATGTTGTCTCCGTGTGATGATGAAGTCCAGCTGGTGCCAATGGCCGGATCTTGGATGTTTCCATGTGACCTTATGCATCTCTTTTGTTTTAAAAAAAGAGTTTGTAATACATAGGTCATTACTGGTGCAATGCTCCAGCAGCCTTTGCCCATTTTCATTCATGCGACCGATGTTGTATTTTCCAAGGCACACTGGCCATGAACTCGAGTCCTTGCCCACACGAGCATTGAAATCACCGAGCATATAAATGTAGTCAGATTTTGGAACTGCCTTGATCACGGAGTCTAACTCCTCATAGAACGAATCCTTCACATCATCAGAGGAATCGAGTGTCGGTGCATATGCAGTAATAATGGTGGCAAACCCACAAGAGGTTGCCAAGCGCAGGGATAATAGTCTTTCATTTCCTCCTGCTGGAATTTCAATAATTCCCAGTAGCGAATTATTCACTGCAAAGCCCACACCGTGTTGCCTTTTTTCTGCCTGCCCTCTACCCTTCCAGAAAAAGGTGTAGTTGTTTTCCCTGAGTGACCCTTCCTCGGCGAGGCGAGTCTCCTGCAGGCCAGCAATATCAATGTTTAGACGATTGAGTTCGGCATCAATCACAGCCGTTTTTCTCACATCGTCAATATTGGTCAAGTCAGTGGAAAATCCTGGACACATGGTTCTCACGTTCCAGGTTGCAAGCCGTAGCTTGAGGTTTCTATTTTTATTTTTGTTTGTACCTTGTGCATTGGTTTTACAGCCTGCGATTCAGATTTTGTCCTAGCCCCAAGCACCCATTGAAGCAGGCAGGCTGTGGCGGATCAGCACCCAATTGGCTGGGGGATGCCCAGCTTGAGGCGGGCGGTAGCTGATCAGTGACACCTATAGGTGTCTCCCACCGTCAGAGGCAACGCGTGGCGCCCCATGTCTACGCCAACTGACAAGGACTTATAACCCGTAACAGTTGCCTCTCGCTTTGATTCCGAGACCATTTAAGATCAGGGATGGAGTTATTGCCTCTCCATAGCACAAAGACACAGGATCAGATCTCACATATATGACACAGGGTCAGATCTCACATATATGACACAGGGTCAGATCTCACATATATGACACAGGGTCAGATCTCACATATATGACACAGGATCAGATCTCACATATATTATGACACAGGATCAGATCTCACATATATGACACAAGATCAGATCTCACATAAATGACACAGGATCAGATCTCACATATATGATACAGGATCAGATCTCACATATATGACACAGGATCAGATCTCACATATATTATGACACAGGATAAGATCTCACATATATGACACAGGATCAGATCTCACATATATGACACAAGATCAGATCTCACATATATGACACAGGGTCAGACCTCACATATATGACACAGGATCAGGTCTCACATATATGACACAGGATCAGATCTCACATATATGACACAGGGTCAGATCTCACATATATGACACAGGGTCAGATCTCACATATATGACACAGGATCAGATCTCACATATATGACACAGGATCAGATCTCACATATATGACACAGGATCAGATCTCACATATATTATGACACCGAATCAGATCTCACATATATGACACAGGATCAGATCTCACATATATGACACAGGATCAGATCTCACATATATGACACAGGATCAGATCTCACATATATGACACAGGGTCAGATCTCACATATATGACACAGGATCAGATCTCACATATATGACACAGGATCAGATCTCACATATATGACACAGGGTCAGATCTCACATATATGACACAGGATCAGATCTCACATATATGACACAGGGTCAGATCTCACATATATGACACAGGGTCAGATCTCACATATATGACACAGGGTCAGATCTCACATATATGACACAGGGTCAGATCTCACATATATGACACAGGATCAGATCTCACATATATGACACAGGATCAGATCTCACATATATGACACAGGTTCAGATCTCACATATATTATGACACAGGATCAGATCTCACATATATGACACAGGATCAGATCTCACATATATGACACAGGATCAGATCTCACATATATGACACAGGATCAGATCTCACATATATGACACAGGATCAGATCTCACATATATTATGACACAGGATCAGATCTCACATATATGACACAGGATCAGATCTCACATATATGACACAGGATCAGATCTCACATATATGACACAGGGTCAGATCTCACATATATGACACAGGATCAGATCTCACATATATTATGACACAGGATCAGATCTCACATATATGACACAGGATCAGATCTCACATATATGACACAGGATCAGATCTCACATATATGACACAGGATCAGATCTCACATATATGACACAGGATCAGATCTCACATATATGATGCAGGATCAGGTCTGACATTGTGAAACTGGGTTGTTTAGCTCTCGACACATTACACCACCTTTCCTGGTCTCCAAACATTATACCACACATTCTGGTCTCCACGCATTAACCACATTACCTCATCTCCACACTTTACACCACATTACCAGGTCTCCACACATTACACCACACTTCCTGGTCTCTACACATTACACCACACATCCTGGTCTCTACACATTACACCACACTACACTTCCTGGTCTCCACGCATTACACCACACTACACATCCTGGTCTCCACGCATTACACCACACTACACTTCCTGGTCTCCACGCATTACACCACACATCCTGGTCTCCACACATTACACCATATTACCTGGTCTCCACGCATTACACCACACTACACTTCCTGGTCTCCACACATTACACCACACATCCTGGTCTCCACACATTACACCATATTACCTGGTCTCCACAAATTACACCACATTTCCTGGTCTCTACACATTACACCATATTACCTGGTCTCCACAAACTACACCATATTACCTGGTCTCCAAAAACTACACCATATTACCTGGTGTCCACAAACTACACCATATTACCTGGTCTCCACAAATTACACTACACTTCCTTGTCTCTACACATTACACCATATTACTTGGTCTCTACACATTACACCATATTACTTGGTCTCTACATATTACACCATATTACTTGGTCTCTACACATTACACCATATTACTTGGTCTCTGCACATTACACCATATTACCTGGTCTCCACAAATTACATCAAATTACCTGGTCTCCACACATTACACCACACTTCCTGATCTCTACATATTACACCATATTACCTGGTCTCTATACATTACACCATATTACCTGGTCTCTACACATTACACCATATTACCTGGTCTCCACAAATTACACCACACTTCCTTTTCTCCACACATTACACCACACTTCCTGGTCTCCACACACTACACCACACTTCCTGGTCTCTACACATTACACCATATTACCTTGTCTCTACACATTACACCATATGACCTGGTCTCCACACATTACACCACATTACCTGGTCTCCACAAATTACACTACATTTCCTGGTCTCCACACATGACACATTTCCTGGTCTCCACACATTACACCACACTTCCTGGTCTCCACACATTACACCACATTACCTGGTCTCCACACATTACCTGGTCTCCACTTATAACACCACATTACATGGTATCCACACATTACACCACACTTCCTGGTATCTACACATTACACCACACTTCCTGGTCTCCACACATTACATCACAGTACCTGGTCTCCACACATTACACCACATTACATGGTCTCCACACATTACACCACATTACATGGTCTCCACACATTACACCACACTTCCTGGTCTCCACACATTACACCACATTATCTGGTCTCCACATTTTACACCACATTACCTGGTCTCCACACATTACTCCACATGACCTGGTCTCCACACATTGCACTGTGCTTCCTGGTCTCCACACATTACACCACATTACCTGGTCTCCACACATTACTCCACATTACCTGGTCTCCACACATTACACCATGCTTCCTGGTCTCCACACATTACACATTACCTGGTCTCCACACATTACACCACACTTCCTGGTCTCCACACATTACTCCACATTACCTGGTCTCCACACATTACACCCTGCTTCCTGGTCTCCACACATTACACATTACCTGGTCTCCACACATTACACCACACTTCCTGGTCTCCACACATTACACCCAATTACCTGGTCTCCACACATTACACCGTGCTTCCTGGTCTCCACATATTACACCACACATCCTGGTCTCCACACATTACACCACATTACCTGGTCCCCACACATTACACCACATTACCTGGTCTCCACACATTACACCACACTACACTTCCTGGTTTCCACACATTACACATTACCTGGTCTCCACACATTACACCACATTACCTGGTCTCCACACATTACACCGTGCTTTCTGGTCTCTACACATTACACCACACATCCTGGTCTCCACACATTATACCACACATCCTGATCTCCATACATTACACCACATTACCTGGTCTCCACACATTACACCACACTACACTTCCTGGTCTCCACACATTATGCCACTCATACAAATATCCACTCAATACACCACATTACCTAGTCTCCACACATTATGCCACTCTTTGTAATCTCCACACATTACGCCACACTTCCTGGTCTTCACGCATTACACCACACTTTCTTGTCTCCACACATTACTCCACATTACCTGGTCTCCACACATTCTTGGTGTCTTCTAATTTAAGGAGAAAGAGACTGGAGATCTTTTCACAGATACATCATTCATTTTATTTACTTGGAGGTTAGTTGTATCTGTTTACTGTTGATTGTTGTCAGGTGATTGTTTATTTCAATCTGTTATTTTAATGTTGGTTGCTATGTTTGTTTATTATCACATGTTCTATCTGTTTACTGTTGTTTATTCTTGTTTAGTTATTGTTTACTTCACTCTGTTTCATTTTGATTTGCACATAAATATATTATGGAGGACTGATTGGTGCTCACAGAAGTATAGGAGAGCAATAGAGATCACAAGACACCCCAGACAACACAGGAAAGCTACATGCAGCGACTCGAACCTGTCTCCTCCACAGGATAGCAGCACCTCACTCTAATGTGACATATTACATTCACTGTTTGCTGCAGTGTGACATATTACATTCACTGTTTG
Source organism: Cepaea nemoralis (assembly GCA_014155875.1). Lineage (NCBI taxonomy): Eukaryota > Metazoa > Mollusca > Gastropoda > Stylommatophora > Helicidae > Cepaea > Cepaea nemoralis. The sequence continues at coordinate 327,242 of JACEFZ010002258.1, forward strand.
CTACAGTGTGACATATTACATTCACTGTTTGCTGCAGTGTGACATATAACATACACTGTTTGCTGCAGTGTGACATGTTAAATACACTGTTTATTGCAGTGTGACATATTACATTCACTGTTTGCTGCAGTGTGACATATTACATACACTGTTTGCTGCAGTGTGACATATTGCATGCACTGTTTATTGCAATGTGATATGTTAAATACACTGTTTTTGCAGTTTGATATATAACAAACACTGTTTATTGAAGTGTGACATATTACAAACACTGTTTATTGAAGTGTGACATATTACAAACACTGTTTATTGCAGTGTAACATATTACAAACAATGTTTATTGCAGTGTGACGTATTACAAAAAAATGTTTATTGCTGTGTGACATATTACATACACTGTTTATTGCAAATGTGACATATTACATACATGTTTATTGCAGTGTGACATATTACAAACACTGTTTATTGTAGTGTGACATATTACATACACTGTTTATTACAGTGATATTACATATACTGTTTATTGCAGTATGACATATTACAAACATTGTTTGGTGTGATATGACATATTACATATACTGTTTATTGCGGCATGACATATTGCATACACTGTTAGTCGCAGTATGACATATTACAAACACTGCTTGGTGCGGTGTTACTTATTACAAACACTGTTTGGTGCAGTGTTACATATTACAAACATTATTTGGTGCAGTGTGACATATTACAAAAACTGTTTGGTGCTGTGTAACATATTACAAACAATGTTTGTTGCAGTGTGATATATTGCAAACACTGTTTGGTGTGGTGTGACATACTACAAATACTGTTTATTGCAGTACGAATTATTGCAAACACTGTTAGTCGCAGTGTGACATATTACAAACAGCATATATTCCAGTGTGACAGACAACAAACACCTGTTTTTGCCGTATAACGTATTACAAACAGCATATATTGCAATGTGGCAGACTACAAACAGCATATATTGCAATGTATCTGTCGGCGCTTACCAAACCCGACACACCACATTGTGCCAACGGCTTCAGACGGAAGAGCGCTATCGGGAGGGTACAAGCCTTATTCTGGTGTGAGGAAATGCAACCTAAAAACAAAATGCCATTGCAGAGCAGGCCAGGGCCTAAGCCTTGGTTGGCGGCTGGTTTAGGATCAAAGCTCGGACAGGCGGACAATTAGAGCATTGCTTTGCTGATCCGGCAGCTTCTGCAGCTTGTCTTGTTCCAGATGTAGAGGTGTTATCTTTCCTCTGGAGTGAACTAGGCAGGCCGAGAGAGGGATCATGCTGCATGGGCAACACATGGTCTCTATAATTTAGCCCAGGCTTTGTGCTATGGAGAGGTATAACTCCATTCCTCGTCTTGGCATGTCTCGGAGTCAAAGCGAGAGGTGGCAGTTCCGGGTCGCCTCTTTGAAGCACAATGTAACAAATGATCGTCTGTCAAGACTGCAAGGTGCCAATGATATTGTAATGTGACAGATAACGTATTTTATAGCCGTATAACATATTACACACTCAATACCTCTTTATTTGTTTTCTTCTTTGGCCGTAATTTTCTCATCATTCTTCTGAACAACCACGTCTCTACAACCTGCAACCCCATCTCACTGCTGACTGTCCATCATTGGCACCCACAGAGTGGGACTTGTCACACACAATAAGCCAGTTTGCACGTTTTCCCTATTTCATGACTTTGTTTATACTTTTCAAACATCCTAGAGTCTGGTGATTGTGGTCTGTATTTCTGTGTCGCATCTCCCCTCAGATCTCGCAGTGTAGACAGTGTAGATGATTGGCATGTTTGATGTGTAAGTACCGACAATGTACCAAACACATTGCAATACATGATCTGTGCTCGTACACACCATATAACATCTTCTTGCAGACTGGCATCACTGTACAAGTTGGGGTCGTCAGTCAGCCATGTTTGATGTCGCAGTAAGTAGTCAGTCTAATGTCTCTACACGTGACATTTTGTGTACATGTCTCAGTAAGTGATACTTTATGTACAGTCTCAGTAAGTGATACTTTGTGCACTGTCTAAGTATTTGATACTTTGTGTACTGTCTCAGTACGTGATACTTTGTGTAAGACTACAAAAAGATACGACTACAGTGTTGTTATAATGTACTTACAAGATACGACTACAGTGTTGTTATAATGTACTTACAAGAAACGACTACAGTGTTGTTATAATGTACTTACAAGATACGACTCATTGGCACCTTTCCGTCTTGACAGGCGATAGTTTGGTACATTGTGCTTCAAAAAGGCTTAATAACTACGACCCATGGCGGTGGCGAGTGTGGCTGGTAAGGCCAATTCTTGCTGCAAATGTTTGCCCACAGTAGATGCATGTGAAAACATGGTCATTTCCACCATTGTGCACCATCTTACGTCTCTCACGCTCTGTGTGTGCTTTATCTGCAATCCTTTTCTCCTTTGTCTTTATTCCATTTCTGATAGTTGCCCTCCATGCACACGTTCAGCGGCGACTTGCTCCCACTGTGCATTATCAATGCCTGTATCAATCGTGTCCCGCTTACACACATCTTTGTATCGTAGTAGAGGCCGACCCTGAGATCTCCTACCCGTCTGTAATTCACCAAAAAAGATGTCCTTTGGTATTCTACCATCATCCATCCTCCTAACATGTCCTATCCATCTAAGTCTACGAAGACTGAGCATGGAATACACCGTCACACAACCTGATCTTTCCAATACTTCAGTATTTGTGATTTTGTCTGAGATCGACTACAGTGATGTTATAATGTACTTACAAGATACGACTACAGTGATGTTATAATGTACTTACAAGATACGACTACAATTTTGTTATAATGTACTTACAAGATACGACTGAGGTTTGGATGTATTTAATGGAGCATTGACCGAGTGTTGATTTACCGAGCGCTGTGTAGCTCATGGCGCAGACAAACAGATGTAATGTTGAATTGTTTCATGTGCAACATCACTGTGTTCTTGTTGGTGTGTTTCATGTACAACTTCATTGTGTTATTTTTGTTGTATTTAAGTGTAAAGATTGGCTAACTGTCGTACCCTAACGGCGACATTGTGTTGTATTTCAGTGTAAAGATTGGCTACCTGTCGTACGCTAACGGCGACATTGTGTCAATATCGGATGTGACTTTGAACCTTTGGGAAGTAGCAGAAGACAGCCAGGATCCGCCTCCATCTTGGACATTCTCATTTACAGCGGGTGAGCATGTTCATGTCTGGAGGTGGGAGAATCTGTGGCCGCGCCTCAGTTACATTGTTGATGACACCATGACATTGTTATTGACACCGTGACAGTGTTGTTGACACCATGGCAGTATTGTTGACACCATGGCATTATTGTTGGCATCATGACAGTATTGTTGACACCATGACAGTATTGTTGGTACCATGACAGTATTGTTGACACCATGACATTATTGTTGGCATCATGACATTATTGTTGACACCATGACATTATTGTTGGCATCATGACAGTATTGTTGACACCATGACATTATTGTTGGCATCATGACAGTATTGTTGTCACAATGACATTATTGTTGACACCATGACAGTAATGTTGACACAATGACAGTATTGTTGACACCATGACAGTATTGTTGACGCCATGACAGATTTGTTGACACCATGACATTATTGTTGACACAATGACAGTAATGTTGACACAATGACAGTATTGTTGACACAATAACAGTATTGTTGACACCATGACATTATTTTTGACACAATGACATTATTGTTGACACCATGACAGTAATGTTGACACAATGACAGTATTGTTGACACAATGACAGTATTGTTGACACCATGACAGTATTGTTGACACCATGACAGTATTTTTAACACAATGACATTATTGTTGACACAATAACATTATTTTTGACACCATGACAGTATTGTTGACACCATGACAGTATTGTTGACACCATGACAGTATTGATGACATCATGACAGCATTGATGACACCATGACAGCATTGATGACCCCATGTTATTATTGCACTTGTGTCTGCATGTCTGCATTAGTTCCCCACAGTTGGTGCTGTGTACCCATTCCTAGTGTGCGCATGTGTGCTCTAGTCCCCAAAGTTGGTGCTGTGTACCCATTCCTTGTGTGCGCATGTGTGCGCTAGTCCCCACAGTTGATGCTGTGTACCCATTTCTTGTGTGCGCATGTGTGCGCCAGTCCCCACGGTTGATGCTGTGTACCCATTCCTTGTGTGCGCTTGTGTGCGCCATCCCCCACGGTTGATGCTGTGTACCCATTCCTTGTGTGCGCATGTGTGCGCCAGTCCCCACAGTTGATGCTGTGTACCCATTGCTTGTGTGCGCATGTGTGCGCTAGTCCCCACGGTTGATGCTGTGTAGCCATTCCTTGTGTGCGCATGTGTGCGCCAGTCCCCACGGTTGATGCTGTGTACTCATCCCTGATGTATTCCCCCCAGACGGTCACGACTATGTGGTAGTAGCCACTCGCGGCACCACGCCTGTCTGGTATCACCACGAGGACAGAGGCGGCAAGGTCATGGAGGTCTTTACAGACTTTGAGGTCAACTCAGTTCAAGGACGAGGTATCAGCGAATTCTTTTACAGGTCAGTGATTCCAACATGCACAATACAGTTAGTCTGTCCTGCTCATTCATGTCAGTTCCTCTTGTTACTTTCTCTCAATCATTCCCCTTAATGGGCTGAGTGGTCCCGGGGTATGGTGTCCGTCTCGAGTGCTGGAAGTCCCGGACTCAAGCCCCGGTGAGGGCCGGGATTTTTTTTCACGTGGACTTCTAGTAATACAATTTCCCCTGGTCTCTGGGTAGTGAGATCGGACGCCCATGTGTATTGTTACGCATGTAAAAAAAAATCCCTTGGCAGTTGGAAATCGAAAAAGTCTAGCCTAACGGCGATGTCCGGGCAAAATTTCAAGTTAAAAATCTACCCAAAAGTATTTCAGGACCCTTGCCGGTGCTACGGAGTTCGTGCACTGAGCTGGCATTCATCGGACTCAGGCTTGAGTTAGGCGTAGAAAGGAGCACACATTGGTTACACCCATGTGCCGTGATGTTGATCCGTCGACTAAACTCAACTAAATCTTTCTCATTACTTTCTGCAATATGTTTTCTTATTTTCTGTCAATCTTTCGTATTACTTTATGTTAGTCTTCCTTGCTTTTCACTAAAATATATCTTGCTACTTTCACTCAATCGTTTTGTTTCTGTCATTAAATCTTGCTGACTATTGTAAATCTTCCATTGATACTTTATATCAACGGCTCTTGTTACTTTATATCAACGGCTCTTGTTACTTTATATCAACGGCTCTTGTTACTTTATATCAATCTTATTAGTCTTTCTTATCCCTTTCTGCTACACTTTCCTGTTACGTTCACCATTTGTGTTTCTTTCTGTAAGGTTGATGTTTGTTACTTTCATTATGAGATGAAAAGCTAAGAAATGACCCAAGACTCAACCCATAGTACATGCACAGCCGTCAGACAGAAGCCAGCAGAGAACCCAACCGTACAGCTGCCAGACAGAAGACATCAGATAACTTAGCCGTACAGCCAAAAGACAGAAGTTATCAGATAACCCAGCCGTCAGACAGAAGACATCAGATAACCCAGCCGTACAGCCGCTAGACAGAAGACATCAGATAACCCAGTCGTACAGCCGTCAGACAGAAGACATCAGATAACCCAGCCATCCAGCAGTCAGACAGCAAACAACACAACACATGCAGTAGAAGTAGCCTGCATGAATGCAGAGAGTGTTGGAGACACATTCAGCCTAACTTGAATGCGGTGATGGCATGTGATACTTAAGTGAAATCGATGTGTGTTTGTGTGTGGTATTACACGGTGAGCTGATGTGTTGATTTCTTCGTTAGAAACTCAGATGGGCCCTCCATGACAACAGTTCCGGTCTCGTGCCCTGTAGTGCAGGAACCTCCAGAGGATGAACTCAGCGACAGCCTAGCGGACCTGACACTTCCCTTCACCACTCCAGCCTGCAGATCCTCCACCCTGGTCGGGGGCAAGGGTGCCCAGCTGGCGCAGCTGACGGCTCTTCAACTCCAAGTTAAGTCGTTACATGAACATGTCACCCGAACATGTCACCCGCAGACACACCAACCAGTAGGAATCAGTGTCCATGAACTGTCTCCAGCTCACCAGAGGTTTTCCTGTCAGTGCCAGCAAGAATATTCAACTTTTTCTTTCCCCTTCGTACACCTCCACACGTCAACATGGACACGTACACCGACCTCCACACGTCAACATGAACACGTACACCTACCTCCACACGTCAACATGAACACGTACACCTCCACACATCAACATGAACACGTACACCTACCTCCACACGTCAGCATGAACACGTACACCTTCACACGTCAACATGAACACATACACCTCCATACGTCAACATGAACACATACACCTCCACACGTCAACATGAACACGTACACCTTCACACGTCAACATGAACACATACACCTCCACACGTCAACATGAACGCATACACCTCCACACGTCAACATGAACACGTACACCTATCTCCACACGTCAACATGAACACATACACCTACCTCCACACGTCAACATGAACACATACACCTCCACACGTCAACATGAACACGTACACCTACCTCCACGCGTCAACATGAACACACCTACCTCCACACGTCAACATGAACACACCTACCTCCACACGTCAACATGAACACATACACCTCCACACGTCAACATGAACACATACACCTACCTCCACACGTCAACATGAACACATACACCTCCACACTCCAACATGAACACATACACCTACCTCCACACTCCAACATGAACACATACACATACCTCCACACGTCAACATGAACACATACACCTCCACACGTCAACATGAACACATACACCTCCACACGTCAACATGAACACATACACCTCCACACGTCAACATGAACACGTACACCTACCTCCACACGTCAACATGAACACATACACCTACCTCCACACTCCAACATGAACACATACACCTCCACACTCCAACATGAACACATACACCTCCACACGTCAACATGAACACATACACCTCCACACGTCAACATGACACGTACACCTACCTCCACACGTCAACATGAACACGTACACCTCCACACGTCAACATGAACACATACACCTCCACACGTCAACATGAACACATACACCTACCTCCACACGTCAACATGAACACATACACCTCCACACGTCAACATGAACACGTACACCTACCTCCACACGTCAACATGAACACGTACACCTCCACACGTCAACATGAACACATACACCTCCACACGTCAACATGAACACATACACCTCCACACGTCAACATGAACACATACACCTACCTCCACACGTCAACATGAACACATACACCTCCACACTCCAACATGAACACATACACCTCCACACTCCAACATGAACACATACACCTCCACACGTCAACATGAACACATACACCTCCACACTCCAACATGAACACATACACCTACCTCCACACGTCAACATGAACACATACACCTCCACACGTCAACATGAACACATACACCTCCACACGTCAACATGAACACGTACACCTCCACACGTCAACATGAACACATACACCTACCTCCACACGTCAACATGAACACATACACCTCCACACGTCAACATGAACACATACACCTCCACACGTCAACATGAACACATACACCTCCACACGTCAACATGAACACATACACCTCCACACGTCAACATGAACACATACACCTCCACACATCAACATGAACACATACACCTACCTCCACACGTCAACATGAACACATACACCTGCCTCCACACGTCAACATGAACACATACACCTACCTCCACACGTCAACATGAACACATACACCTCCACACGTCAACATGAACACATACACCTACCTCCACACGTCAACATGAACACATACACCTCCACACGTCAACATGAACACATACACCTCCACACGTCAACATGAACACATACACCTACCTCCACACGTCAACATGAACACATACACCTCCACACGTCAACATGAACACATACACCTACCTCCACACGTCAACATGAACACATACACCTCCACACGTCAACATGAACACATACACCTCCACACGTCAACATGAACACATACACCTCCACACGTCAACATGAACACATACACCTCCACACGTCAACATGAACACGTACACCTCCACACTCCAACATGAACACATACACCTCCACACGTCAACATGAACACATACACCTCCACACGTCAACATGAACACGTACACCTCCACACGTCAACAAGAACACATACACCTCCACACGTCAACATGAACACATACACCTCCACGCGTCAACATGAACACATACACCTCCACACTCCAACATGAACACATACACCTCCACACTCCAACATGAACACATACACCTCCACACTCCAACATGAACACATACACCTCCACACTCCAACATGAACACATACACCTCCACACTCCAACATGAACACATACACCTACCTCCACACTCCAACATGAGCACATACACCTCCACACGTCAACATGAACACATACACCTCCACACGTCAACATGAACACATACACCTCCACACGTCAACATGAACACATACACCTCCACACGTCAACATGAACACATACACCTCCACACTCCAACATGAACACATACACCTCCACACTCCAACATGAACACATACACCTCCACACTCCAACATGAACACATACACCTCCACACTCCAACATGAACACATACACCTCCACACTCCAACATGAACACATACACCTCCACACGTCAACATGAACACATACACCTCCACACGTCAACATGAACACATACACCTACCTCCACACGTCAACATGAACACATACACCTACCTCCACACTCCAACATGAACACATACACCTACCTCCACACTCCAACATGAACACATACACCTACCTCCACACTCCAACATGAACACATACACCTCCACACGTCAACATGAACACATACACCTACCTCCACACGTCAACATGAACACATACACCTCCACACGTCAACATGAACACATACACCTACCTCCACACGTCAACATGAACACGTACACCTCCACACGTCAACATGAAACACTACACCTCCACACTCCAACATGAACACATACACCTCCACACGTCAACATGAACACATACACCTACCTCCACACGTCAACATGAACACATACACCTCCACACTCCAACATGAACACATACACCTCCACACTCCAACATGAACACATACACCTACCTCCACACTCCAACATGAACACATACACCTACCTCCACACTCCAACATGAACACATACACCTACCTCCACACTCCAACATGAACACATACACCTCCACACGTCAACATGAACACGTACACCTCCACACGTCAATATGAACACGTACACCTACCTCCACACGTCAACATGAACACATACACCTACCTCCACACTCCAACATGAACACATACACCTACCTCCACACTCCAACATGAACACATACACCTCCACACGTCAACATGAACACATACACCTCCACGCGTCAACATGAACACATACACCTCCACACGTCAATATGAACACGTACACCTACCTCCACACTCCAACATGAACACATACACCTACCTCCACACTCCAACATGAACACATACACCTACCTCCACACTCCAACATGAACACATACACCTCCACACTCCAACATGAACACATACACCTACCTCCACACTCCAACATGAACACATACACCTCCACACGTCAACATGAACACATACACCTCCACACTCCAACATGAACACATACACCTACCTCCACACTCCAACATGAACACATACACCTCCACACGTCAACATGAACACATACACCTCCACACGTCAACATGAACACATACACCTCCACACTCCAACATGAACACATACACCTACCTCCACACTCCAACATGAACACATACACCTCCACACGTCAACATGAACACATACACCTCCACACTCCAACATGAACACATACACCTCCACACTCCAACATGAACACATACACCTCCACACTCCAACATGAACACATACACCTCCACACGTCCAACATGAACACATACACCTCCACACTCCAACATGAACACATACACCTCCACACGTCAACATGAACACATACACCTACCTCCACACTCCAACATGAACACATACACCTCCACACGTCAACATGAACACATACACCTACCTCCACACTCCAACATGAACACATACACCTCCACACGTCAACATGAACACATACACCTCCACGCGTCAACATGAACACATACACCTCCACGCGTCAATATGAACACGTACACCTACCTCCACACGTCAATATGAACACGTACACCTACCTCCACACTCCAACATGAACACATACACCTACCTCCACACTCCAACATGAACACATACACCTCCACACGTCAACATGAACACATACACCTCCACGCGTCAATATGAACACGTACCCGACCTCCACACGTCAACATGAACACGTACACCTCCACACGTCAACATGAACACATACACCTCCACGCGTCAATATGAACACGTACACCTACCTCCACACGTCAACATGAACACGTACACCTCCACACGTCAACATGAACACATACACCTCCACGCGTCAATATGAACACGTACACCTACCTCCACACGTCAACATGAACACGTACACCTCCACACGTCAACATGAACACATACACCTACCTCCACACTCCAACATCAACACATACACCTACCTCCACACTCCAACATCAACACATACACCTACCTCCACACTCCAACATCAACACATACACCTACCTCCACACTCCAACATCAACACATACACCTACCTCCACACTCAACATCAACACATACACCTACCTCCACACTCCAACATCAACACATACACCTACCTCCACACTCCAACATCAACACATACACCTACCTCCACACTCCAACATCAACACATACACCTACCTCCACACGTCAACATGAACACGTACACCTCCACACGTCAACATGAACACATACACCTCCACACGTCAACATGAACACATACACCTCCACACGTCAACATGAACACATACACCTCCACACGTCAACATGAACACATACACCTCCACACGTCAACATGAACACATACACCTCCACACGCCAACATGAACACATACACCTCCACACGCCAACATGAACACATACACCTACCTCCACACGCCAACATGAACACATACACCTCCACACGTCAACATGAACACATACACCTACCTCCACGCGTCAACATGAACACGTACACCTCCACACGTCAACATGAACACGTACACCTACCTCCACACGTCAACATGAACACGTACACCTCCACACGTCAACATGAACACATACACCTACCTCCACACTCCAACATCAACACATACACCTCCACACGTCAACATGAACACGTACACCTCCACACGTCAACATGAACACATACACCTCCACACGTCAACATGAACACATACACCTCCACACATCAACATGAACACATACACCTCCACATGTCAACATGAACACATACACCTCCACACGTCAACATGAACACATACACCTCCACACGTCAACATGAACACATACACCTACCTCCACACTCCAACATGAACACATACACCTCCACACGTCAACATGAACACATACACCTCCACACGTCAACATGAACACATACACCTCCACACGTCAACATGAACACATACACCTGCCTCCACACGTCAACATGAACACATACACCTCCACACGTCAACATGAACACATACACCTCCACACGTCAACATGAACACATACACCTCCACACATCAACATGAACACATACACCTCCACACATCAACATGAACACATACACCTCCACACGTCAACATGAACACATACACCTCCACACGTCAACATGAACACATACACCTCCACACGTCAACATGAACACATACACCTCCACACATCAACATGAACACATACACCTCCACACGTCAACATGAACACATACACCTCCACACATCAACATGAACACATACACCTCCACACATCAACATGAACACATACACCTCCACACGTCAACATGAACACATACACCTACCTCCACACTCCAACATGAACACATACACCTGCCTCCACACGTCAACATGAACACATACACCTCCACACGTCAACATGAACACATACACCTCCACACGTCAACATGAACACATACACCTCCACACGTCAACATGAACACATACACCTGCCTCCACACGTCAACATGAACACATACACCTCCACACGTCAACATGAACACATACACCTCCACACGTCAACATGAACACATACACCTCCACACGTCAACATGAACACATACACCTCCACACGTCAACATGAACACATACACCTCCACACGTCAACATGAACACATACACCTCCACACGTCAACATGAACACATACACCTGCCTCCACACGTCAACATGAACACATACACCTGCCTCCACACGTCAACATGAACACATACACCTCCACACTCCAACATGAACACATACACCTCCACACGTCAACATGAACACATACACCTACCTCCACACGTCAACATGAACACATACACCTCCACACGTCAACATGAACACATACACCTACCTCCACACTCCAACATGAACACATACACCTCCACACGTCAACATGAACACATACACCTGCCTCCACACGTCAACATGAACACGTCTGTATATAGATAGCACAGGCACCTTGAGCTTATTGACATCTCCACCGAGTTTACATTTTCTGTACCAGCCAGGGACAGTTTAAATGCAACAGCCACTTTTGACTGCTCGCTCTAGCTACCAGCTAGACAGAATGTTGAGTATAACAGCAACTTCTGTCTGTTCAGTTCAGCTACTCAATCAATCAATCATGTGCCATGCCGGAAAGCATGGGCGGTCATGACTCGCCATTTAACTCGATCACCAGCGTCGTGGATCAGTTCAGTGTTCCTGTCTCGTCCATGCCATGTGGCCAAGCCATCCAAGTATTTTCCTATCGGTCTTCCCCTTGGTCTGTTCCCTTCGATCTTGTCAGTTGTCACTAAGTTCTCCAATCTATTTCTACTCATAACATGTCCAAAAAAATTTCACTGTCTACTTCTAAGTTCAGCTACTGTTTAGTCACAATTTGGCTGACTTTAGCTACTGTCTAGTCACAATGTTGCTGTCTTTAGCTACTGTCTAGTCACATCATTGCTGACTTTAGCTACTGTCTTGTCACAACTATGCTGACTTTAGCTACTGTCTGGTCACATCATTGCTGACTTTAGCTACTGTCTGGTCACATCATTGCTGACTTTAGCTACTGTCTGGTCACATCATTGCTGACTTTAGCTACTGTCTGGTCACATCATTGCTGACTTTACCTACTGTCTAGTCACATCATTGCTGACTTTAGCTACTGTCTAGTCACATCATTGCTGACTTTACCTACTGTCTAGTCACATCATTGCTGACTTTAGCTACTGTCTAGTCACATCATTGCTGACTTTACCTACTGTCTAGTCACATCATTGCTGACTTTACCTACTGTCTAGTCACATCATTGCTGACTTTAGCTACTGTCTAGTCACATCATTGCTGACTTTACCTACTGTCTAGTCACATCATTGCTGACTTTACCTACTGTCTAGTCACGATGTTGCTGTCTTTAGCTAATGTCTAGTCACATCATTGCTGACTTTAGCTACTGTCTAGTCACATCATTGCTGACTTTACCTACTGTCTAGTCACATCATTGCTGACTTTAGCTACTGTCTAGTCACATCATTGCTGACTTTACCTACTGTCTAGTCACATCATTGCTGACTTTACCTACTGTCTAGTCACGATGTTGCTGTCTTTAGCTAATGTCTAGTCACATCATTGCTGACTTTAGCTACTGTCTAGTCACATCATTGCTGACTTTAGCTACTGTCTGGTCACATCATTGCTGACTTTAGCTACTGTCTGGTCACATCATTGCTGACTTTAGCTACTGTCTAGTCACATCATTGCTGACTTTACCTACTGTCTAACCACAATGTTGCTGACTTTAGCTACTGTCTGGTCACAATGTTGCTGTCTTTAGCTACTGTCTAACCACATTATTGCTGACTTTAGCTACTGTCTAGTCACATCATTGCTGACTTTAGCTACTGTCTAGTCACAATGTTGCTGTCTTTAGCTACTGTCTGGTCACAATGTTGCTGTCTTTAGCTACTGTCTAACCACATCATTGCTGACTTTAGCTACTGTCTAGTCACATTATTGCTGACTTTAGCTACTGTCTGGTCACAAAGTTGCTGTCTTTAGCTACTGTCTAGTCACATCATTGCTGACTTTAGCTACTGTCTAGTCACATCATTGCTGACTTTAGCTACTGTCTAGTCACATCATTGCTGACTTTAGCTACTGTCTGGTCACATCATTGCTGACTTTAGATACTGTCTAGTCACATCATTGCTGACTTTAGCTACTGTCTGGTCACAATGTTGCTGTCTTTAGCTACTGTCTAACCACATTATTGCTGACTTTAGCTACTGTCTAGTCACATCATTGCTGACTTTAGCTACTGTCTAGTCACATCATTGCTGACTTTAGCTACTGTCTAGTCACATCATTGCTGACTTTAGCTACTGTCTAACCACATTATTGCTGACTTTAGCTACTGTCTAGTCACATCATTGCTGACTTTAGCTACTGTCTAGTCAAACCATTGCTGACTTTAGCTACTGTCTAGTCACGATGTTGCTGTCTTTAGCTAATGTCTAGTCACATCATTGCTGACTTTAGCTACTGTCTGGTCACATCATTGCTGACTTTAGCTAATGTCTAGTCACATCATTGCTGACTTTAGCTACTGTCTGGTCACATCATTGCTGTCTTTAGCTACTGTCTGGTCACATCATTGCTGACTTTAGCAACTGTCTGGTCACAATGTTGCTGTCTTTAGCTACTGTCTAACCACATTATTGCTGACTTTAGCTACTGTCTGGTCACAATGTTGCTGTCTTTAGCTACTGTCTAACCACATTATTGCTGACTTTAGCTACTGTCTAGTCACATCATTGCTGACTTTAGCTACTGTCTAGTCACATCATTGCTGACTTTAGCTACTGTCTGGTCACAATGTTGCTGTCTTTAGCTACTGTCTAGTCACAGTGTTGCTGTCTTTAGCTACTGTCTAGTCACGATGTTGCTGTCTTTAGCTACTGTCTAGTCACAATGTTGCTGTCTTTAGCTACTGTCTAGTCACTATGTTGCTGTCTTTAGCTACTGTCTAGTCACTATGTTGCTGTCTTTGGTTACTGTCTAGTCACAATATTGCTGACTTAAGCTACTGTCTAACCACATCATTGCTGACTTTACCTACTGTCTAATCACAATGTTGCTGACTTTAGCTACTGTCTAGTCATATCATTGCTGACTTTAGCTACTGTCTAGTCACAATGTTGCTGAGTTTAGCAACTGTTTAGACACAGTGTAGACGGGAATCATTGTGCAAGTTTACTTCTGTTGTGTGACACTGACGTAATAACGCATGTGTCATATTTTCTACTAATGTTGGTTACTCATTCAAACAACATGGTTATTGTTGTTGTTTCTCCCATATGGCTTATTTATATGAAAACACGTATATTATATGTTCTTGTCTAGTGTTGAATACTTACATCACATCATGTATGCTATATGTTTTACTGGAATTATTTATTGCGTATAAATCAACATTATGTTTGCCAGGGTGCGAATGCTGGGCTTAGGCGAATTAACAGATGCCTGGGGATATTAGTTATAACTTCTCGCCTCCTGTCCCATTCGCCACCGTGGTTGATTCTCTCTCAGCTTCGTCATCTAGCCCGAGAGACGGGCTCTATTACTTTAACATTCATCTGCACTCTACCTTGTCGAAGGTGAACTCTGCCATTCCTTTTAGACTACATCAACTCACCACCGAACACAACACGATCCACCAACACAGATGTAATTCGGACACAAATTTAGGTTTTCATCTATAATCAATACTCTAGAGTAGACATTGTCACAATCATATATTCCACACTGTAATATATAAGACACTACTATACACTCAATAAAATGGCGGCATTATGTTAAGCCACAACCATCTCCTCTACGTGGTGCGTCCGCACGGAACGACGTCCATGGCTAGAATGAATATCTGGGTGCCCTTGTCACCTTCGCAATCACGTGTGTTCGTTCCGGTAGCAATCTCGCTCGCCACATAGGTCCCGATCAACGATTGTCATGTCCCTCTGGGGTGACTTTTCGTCACTATGCCATAAGGTACAATTCAACGTATGGCAATGTTGTATGTTGTGCTGCAAATGATAACATAACAAAATATGTGTTCTATGTCCGTCTCCATTGTTGATTACTGACGAATGTGTATGTCATAGACTGTGTCGACAGACACGAGACCCAGTGTGGAGTTTGTCAGTGGACTCTCTGTTGTTTTATTGTGCAGGTCAACGCTCGTGTACCCCCGGGGTTCTGCCTGACCTTGGCATCCTGCCAGCTACACTTCCAGGTAAATACATTTAGTGCATGCCCAGTGTTTGTTCGGCTATTGTTGTACTGTTATGTTGTTATATTGTTGTAATACCATTGTTAGACAGTTATATAATGAAGCATATTAAAAACGCACCACTATTATGTATACTGATGCCGAGAAGCTGGAAAAAAATTGTGTGAATAGATTGTCCCCGTGTTTGTCATGAGGCGAGTGGCTGCTGGAATGGAAGTGTATGATTCAACCTACGGGTGTGTGTACAGCTATGACCCTGAAAATGTGTACACGTTATAGCAGAATATTCGGTATAAAAAAGGCCGTTGAGACAAAACAACCAGTACATATATGTTTGTGAAATGTCACGACTATCTGAAAACGACCGTCAACGAGCCATTGGTATGTTGGAGACCGGGATGAGCTCGCGGGCTATTGCCAGAATGATGAATTTCCACAACAGCATTATTGGACATCTCAATGAACGTTACGGAACCACTGACAGTGCCCGGGATAGACTTCGGAGTGGCCAACCACGCCTGCACAAGATCGTCATATTATGCCGAGTCACGTAAGAAATGGTTTTCTTTAGGCAAGTCAAATATCAACAGCAATAGTGGGTTGACGTGGGCAAGTCTCTCGAATGACAGTCATACTGTCACTCGGAGATACAGGCCTTTCTGCAAGACGGCTTTATGTTGTGCCAAACTTGACTCACAGACATCGTTAGCAGAGCAACATGTCAGATGGACTAGACTGCGGTGGAATAATGCTGTCCTATTCACAGTCGAGAACAGATTCAACCTATCCTTTGCTAATGGAGAATGCGGATTTTGCGACGGTGTGGAGATCGCTTAGCAAATTGCTGTGTTCGTCAGCACAACCGATTTGGTGATAGCAGTATTCATATTTGGGGAGAATTCAGTTCTCACCATTGCTTGCCTCTTCACGCCTTCCGTGGAAGTGTTAATGCTGTGACATATTGAGATGAGGTTCTGCATGCATTGGTTGCTCCCGCTTTCACAACTTATCCAGACTTGCAGCTTCTTGCGCAGGATAACTCACGTGCGAACATCGCATGCATTATGCAACAATATCTACAGCAGCAGAACAATGTGACGATTGATTGGCCTGCCCTATCACCAGACATGTTCCCTATAGAACACCTGGGACGAGACTTGATGCAGAGTCTACAGGCAAGGTTTTACATCTGATCTGCAACAACTCGACGCTGCTCTTACACTACGCAGGAAGCCAAAGAAGATTGATAAACCAACACGCTCTTACACGCGAATGGGACTTGATTTCCGCGAATTTCCTTCAGAGACTTGTGCATTCCATGCGGAGCAGCTGCCAGGCTTGTTTTCAAGCACACAGTGGACATACCAGATACTGAGGATAGTGTGCATGACTTTTGTACAAAATAATTTTAACATAGTAGTAAAGAACACATTTGATATGTTGTCTGATCTAGAGATCCTATTTCAAGATGTGGATGATCAATGAGAAATGTTGAAGAACTCAATCAGTTTGGCTGCAGAAAAAAAAAATAATATTCCAAAATTACAGAAAGTGGGTCGTAAGACCTGGATGACTGAATACAATATATGATACTGGAGATATTCCTCAAGAATTATGTTATTCTGTATTTATTGCAATCCCAAAGAAATCAGAAACCTTGGAATGTGATCAACATCTAATAGTTAGTATAATGAGTCACATCACGAAGATATTGGTAAGAATTATCATGCAAAGAGTTAGGAAGAAAATACAACCTGAAATAGGAGAAGAACAATGTGGGTTTGTAGAAGGCAAGAGCACAGTAAATGCTGTGTATATACTGAGAACAGTAATTGAATGTTCTAGAGAAGTAAACAAAGATTTTCACCTTTGCTTTATTGATTACATAAAGGCTTTCGATAAAGTGAGACATGTCGACATGATTAGGAAGATCGATGATCTACAAATTGACGGAAAAGACCTTAGATTAGTAAAAAAAAAAAAAACCCACACATACTGGAAACAGCAAGCTGCTATAAGAATTGATAACGAAGTAGGTCAATATCGGTCTATTAAGAGAGGTGTGAGACAGGGATGTATAGTGTTTTCAGATCTTTTTTTCCCAGTACAGTGAAAATATTTTCAGAAATATAGAAGATATGGAAGGAATCATCATTGGAGGACGATACTACAATAACATTAGATATGCAGATGATACAGTTTTGATTGCAGGCAATGAACAGGACCTGCAACATTTAGTAGATGCGGTTGTTGCACACAGTGAACAGCTATGGTTTGGATTGAATTGTAAGAAGACGCAGATTATGGTCGTCACTGGGAAGAAGGAAATACCACAATGTAATATACAAGTAAATGGGCATATTCTTAAAGAAGTGAATCGGTACAGTTATCTCGGAAAGGTCATAACATCAGATGGGAGATGCCTTGAAGAGATTAGAAGAAGAATTGCCATGTCGAAGGTAGCCTTTTGCAAGATGACAAACATACTGACCAATAAAAAAGATATCAATTGAAACGAGAAAAAGAGTGTTGAAGTGCTACATAGAACCTGTACTTTTGTATGGATGTGAAGCGTGGGCAATGAGCAAACAAGTTGAAAAACATCTGATAGCTGTGGAAATGTGGTTTCTGAGGAAAATGCAAAAAATACCATGGACACACAGAAAAACCAATGAATAAGTCCTTCAAAAAACAAATGAAGATTGTAAACTGATTAGAAAAATTAGACATAGACAGTCAACATATTTTGGGCATGTTATGAGAAGAAATGAATTGGAGAACTTGATGACAACTGGCAAGACCGAGGGGAAGAGACCAAGGGGAAGACCGAGAAGTAAATACCTGGATGGCTTGCCATGTGGCATGGTCGAGATAGACACACGGAGCTGATCCACGACTCTGGCAATTGAGTGAGATGGCGAAACATGACCTACTACGCTTACCGGCATGGCACATGATGTATGGAGTTTAATCTACTGCAAGTATATATCCTCTTCTTAAACAGATGGGTCGGTCGTCCGACATGTGAGAAGCTCATGGGCCTTTACGGCGCAGGCCGGAGGGAGAATTGTGAAGGAGGACTCTGGTGCTTTTGCTGAGACCACAAGTAGCCTGACTATGGAAGTCATGGCAGTAAGTAAAGCAATAACATGGCTCGAGACACAGACAATCACTAGGGCATGTGTCCTTAGCGACTCAATGAGCATGCTCAAGAGGGTAGAGATGGGGTGGATCCGTAGAGAGTGTTTGTGGTCTCTGGAGCGGTCTCGGCTGGCAAAGATTAGTTTCATCTTCGTGCCAGCGCATGTGGGAGTACAAGGAAATGAGCGGGCTGACAAGCTCGCAGGTATGGCTAATGTGGAGGTCGGACGCGCCATGGACCAGGCTGGCATTCTGAATGCGCTACGAGAAGTAAGACTTTAGCGAGAACCAAGTGATGACTGTGAATCTACAACCATAGTCAGACTGCGAGAACAGCAAATTAAAGTGGTGTGCCCAAACAAGAACACTAGCACAGGAAGCCAAAGAAGATTGATAAGCCAGCACAGAACCGGTGTCGTTAACCGCTACTCGCTGCGGGATTTGCTGAGGAGGGGATCCGAGCACTTATGGACTGAATGGTTTGATGTGCAATGACGATGATCTGTCGACTAACTAACTATATCCTGTTCTAGTTTAATTAGCCTCTTCCACATAATCACTGATAGTTACCATGGCAGTCCAAGGTATTCGCAACATCCGTCTGAGGAACCACATCTCCGTTGCATGGCGGCTCTGCCTAGTCTGTTTAGCCACGTTCCTTGATTCACTGCCATACAACAAGACAGGTTCCGCATTACATATCAGTATTTTCTTTCTGACATTCAATGATAATGTCCTATTGCATAAAATACGTTTTTTCTAAAATACAGCTTTTGCCTGACTTATTCTGCTGTTAATCTCTGCTATGCATCTTCCATCTGATGTTACGATTGTTTCTAAGTATTTAAATGTATCTGCTTGGTTAAGGATTTTTCCTTCTATTGTTATCTCACAGTTTATTGTCATCTGTTTCTTTGATGTAATCATTGTTCCTGTTGTCTTTATATTCAAGGAAAGTCCTTTTTACGCTGTCTGTTACTACGACGTCCAAGAGTTTAGGTTTTCTGCCGTTCCCGCCATCAACACCATGTCGTCTGCACAGAGTGTAGGTTGTTGATGTTATAACCTGCAGCTCGTGCTCCCGACCTCTCCGTGACCTCTCTCATAGAGACACCGTACGTTCGTAGAACAGGGCACAGACAAGGGTGCATGACGTCATTACCTGTCAGAGTCTTAGAGCACAAGCCCAACAGCACGGACAGAGAGCGAATGGGGACAGTATCACAATAGCTGCACTGATCTTCTGTCTGGAAGTGTTGTTCACACGCACACACACACGCGCGCGCGCGCACATAAAAACCAGTTCTTGTAGTTATGTTGTGTGATCTACCACTAACTGTCCCATATTTGTGTCCGTCTACACACACACACACACACTCACAGACACACGCGCGCACCCACACACTCACACACACACACACAGCACAGCGCACGCACACACACATACACAGAGAGAGAGAGAGAGAAGCCAGAAAATGTATTATTGTGTGACCTTGCACTAACTGTGCCATACTGTTGTCCTTACACACACATACACACACACACACACATACACAGAGAGCGAGAGAGAGAGAGAGAGAGAGAGAGAGAGAGAGAGAGAGAGAAGAGAGAGAGAGAGAGAGAGAGAAACTAGTTGTTGTAGTTATGTTGTGTGATTCCCCCAATAACTCTGCTAAATTGTCGCCCATCCAGACTCACAAGATGATAGTGGATGCCGTGGACGCGGTCGCTGAAGCTGCAGTGTAAGTTCATTATCCCACCATAGAATTGTTGTTTAGTCTTTGATATGTGACTCAATGTCAGAACCAACAACATACTGAACCAACATTTGTTATGTTGTGTCAGAACCAACAATAGATTGAGCCAACATTTATTATATCGTGTCAGAACCAACAATAGATTGAGCCAACATGTATTATGTTGTGTCAGAACCAACAATAGATTGAGCCAACATTTGCTATGTTGTGTCAGAACCAAATATCGATTGAGCCAATATTTGTTATGTAAGCCAACATTTGAGATGCCATGTTAGAACCAACAATAGATTGAGCCAACATGTGTGATGCCATGTTAGAACCAACAATAGATTGAGCCAACATGTGTGATGCCATGTTAGAACCAACAATAGATTAGAAGACGTCTCTGCTCGATCTTTTAAATATATCAGTTTCATATTTTCCAAGAAACTCTGCGTCTGCCCACACAACAGACACGCACAGTCTGCAGTGAATGATAGTTCATTTGATTATTTGATAGCAATACTATCTGGGAACACTTGAAAGCTGTCTGTATAGCTGCCATATTCTGGTTGTCTGGTATACAGTCTGGGAACATATGAAAGCTAACTTTATAGCTGTCATATTCTGGTTTTCTGGTTTACAGTCAGGGAACACATGACAGCTGACTTTATAGCTGTCATAGTCTAGTTGTATGTGTATGATAATTAGTGGAGGATTCTGAATCACACACTTCTGTGTTTATACTAATAATTAGTTGAGATTTCTATATCAGAACCTGTTGAAACACAAGGTTACTTAAACTGACTGAGACAAACACATTGCCATGCACCCCATTGTGACATGCTCTGGTTTAACAAACACAATCTTACTTAAACCGATTGTGACAAACACACTGCCACACATTCTATTGTGATATATTCTGGTTTGACACACTCAGTGTTACTTAAACTGACCGTGACAAACACATTGCCACACTCCGCATGGTGACATGCTGTGGTTTGACATGTTCTAACATGCTGTGGTTTGACATGGTCTAACATGCTGTGGTTTGACACGTTCTAACAGCTACAACCTGTCAGGATTAACTTCGGCCTGTGGCCATGCTGTTGAAGTGATTACCTCGGCAGAAGTGTGCGCCCAAGTGCAGGCGGCCATATTAGAATGCCTACATGCTTGTTTTGGTGGAGAATTTGAGCAGATGCAGTTTGCTGTCAGGTCGTCGGCTGCAGGTGATGTTTGTGAATGAACTAAACTGTCACTCTCCAGGTCTCGTCTGTCTAACATAGGGTCACAGCTGTAGGTTATGTTTGTGAATGAAATAAGCTGTCACTCTCCAGGTCTGGTCTGTCTAACATAGGGTCACGGTTGTAGGTTATGTTTGTGAATGAACTAATCTGTCACTCTCCAGGTCTCGTCTGTCTAACATAGGGTCACAGCTGTAGGTGATGTTTGTGAATGAACTAAACTGTCACTCTCCACGTCTCGTCTGTCTAACATAGGGTCACGCTGTAGGTTATGTTTGTGAATGAACTAAACTGTCACTCTCCAGGTCTCGTCTGTCTAACATAGGGTCACGGTTGTAGGTTATGTTTGTGAATGAACTAAACTGTCACTCTCCAGGTCTCGTCTGTCTAACATAGGGTCACAGCTGTAGGTGATGTTTGTGAATGAACTAAACTGTCACTCTCCAGGTCTCGTCTGTCTAACATAGGGTCACAGCTGTAGGTTATGTTTGTGAATGAACTAAACTGTCACTCTCCAGGTCTGGTCTGTCTAACATAGGGTCACGGTTGTAGGTTATGTTTGTGAATGAACTAAACTGTCACTCTCCAGGTCTCGTCTGTCTAACATAGGGTCACAGCTGTAGGTGATGTTTGTGAATGAACTAAACTGTCACTCTCCAGGTCTCGTCTGTCTAACATAGGGTCACAGCTGTAGGTGATGTTTGTGAATGAACTAAGCTGTCACTCTCCAGGTCTCGTCTGTCTAACATAGGGTCACGGTTGTAGGTGATGTTTGTGAATTAACTACACTGTCACGCTCCTGGTCTCGTCTGTCTAACATAAGGTTACGGCTGTAGGTGATGTTTGTGAATGAACTAAACTGTCACGCTCCAGGTCTCGTCTGTCTAACGTAGTATGTGTGCGTGTGCGTGCGTGTGTATGTGAATGTATATGTGTGTTCAGAAGGCTGAAAGCTAAAACCAAAATTAACAGCGGCACCGTCAGAGAGCTCCTGTTTGCTGATGATTGCGCTCTATACGCCAACTCAGAGGCGGACATGCAACATAATGTTTCAGCTTTCTCACATGCCTGTGCCAACTTTGGGCTCAATATCAACTTGGAGAAGACTGTAGTTATGTACCAGCCAGCTCCAGGGAATAATCACACTGTGCCGAATATCAAAGTGAATGATCATAGACTAAGTGTTGTGCACAAATTTACCTATCTTGGCAGCACCGTGTCACAAGCTGCCACAATCGATGACGAAGTGAATGCAAGAATCTCTAAGGCCAGTGCAGCCTTTGGCAGACTGTACAAGAATGTATGGGACAGAACTGGAATAAGCCTGCAAACAAAGCTAAAAGTCTACAAAGCAGTTGTATTATCCACACTGCTATATGCTTGTGAAACCTGGACTGTTTATCAGCGACACGCTAGGAAATTAAACCACTTCCACACAGTCTGCGTAAGGAAGCTACTGAAGATTAAATGGAAAGACAAGATTCCAGACACTGAAGTCCTAGAAAGAGCATCCATACCCAGTATCCACACTCTACTGATGAAGAATCAGA
Organism: Cepaea nemoralis; assembly: GCA_014155875.1. Lineage (NCBI taxonomy): Eukaryota > Metazoa > Mollusca > Gastropoda > Stylommatophora > Helicidae > Cepaea > Cepaea nemoralis. Next base: position 351,527 of record JACEFZ010002258.1, read on the forward strand.
TTCGCTGGGCTGGTCACTTGACTCGCATGCCAGATCACAGGCTCCCTAAACGAATTTTTTACAGCGAACTGAGTTGTGGTAAACGCTCCCAAGGTGGCCAGAGGAAACGTTTTAAAGACACTCTGAAAATTTCACTGAATGCTTTTGGAATTCATCATGACACCTGGGAGGCTGCAGCCAGAGACCGAAATTCGTGGCGTGCATCATTGCGCAAAGGTGCAGTTATATGTGAGGCAACCAGGACTGCAAGAGCTGTGAAGAAAAGGCAGGACAGAAAAACCACTGCAGGAAATCCTCCTCCAGAGACGTCAAGCATTCTTTGTCCACATTGTCAAAGAACATTTCGAGCCAAAATAGGCCTTATCAGCCATCTTAGAACCCACGGCTCCACACCTTCAACCCCACTGGATGAAATGAATGGTCATCATCATTCTTGATGGACAAACAACAACAACAACAACAATATGTGTGTGAGTGTGACATAGAGTCACAGCTGTCAGATGTAGATGTATGTGATTGTGTATAAGTGTGTATGTGTTCGACTATGTGGCGTGCGTGTGTGTGTGTGTGCATTCGTGTATCTGTGTTTGTCGTGTGTGTGTGTGTGTGTGTGTTTGTGTGTGTGTGTGAGCTTAAGATAGAGTCACAGTTGCCAGATGTATGTGCTTGTGTATAAGTGTGTGTATGCAACTATATGTGTGCGTGTAAGATAGTGTCAATTTGTCGCTTCTTCTGTGTTGATGTGTGGTGGCTACAGTCGGTCAATTCTTGAGTCAGTTATTGTATGTTGATGTGTGGTGGCTACAGTCGGTCAATTCTTGAGTCAGTTCTTGTATGGTGATGTTTGGTGGCTACAGGCGGTCAATTCTTGAGTCAGTTCTTGTATGTTGATGTGTGGTGGCTACAGTCGGTCAATTCTTGAGTCAGTTCTTGTATGTTGATGTTTGGTGGCTACAGGCGGTCAATTCTTGAGTCAGTTCTTGTATGTTGATGTTTGGTGCCTACAGGCGGTCAATTCTTGAGTAAGTTATTGTATGTTGATGTGTGGTGGCTACAGTCGGTCACTTCTTGAGTCAGTTCTTGTATGTTGATGTTTGGTGGCTACAGGCGGTCAATTCTTGAGTCAGTTATTGTATGTTGATGTGTGGTGGCTACAGTCGATCAATTCTTGAGTCAGTTCTTGTAAGTTGATGTTTGGTGGCTACAGGCGGTCAATTCTTGAGTAAGTTATTGTATGTTGATGTGTGGTGGCTACAGTCGGTCAATTCTTGAGTCAGTTATTGTATGTTGATGTTTGGTGGCTACAGGCGGTCAATTCTTGAGTCAGTTATTGTATGTTGATGTGTGGTGGCTACAGTCGGTCAATTCTTGAGTCAGTTCTTGTATGTTGATGTTTGGTGGCTACAGGCGGTCAATTCTTGAGTCAGTTCTTGTATGTTGATGTGTGGTGACTACAGGCGGTCAATTCTTGAGTCAGTTCTTGTATGTTGATGTTTGGTGGCTATAGACGGTCAATTCTTGAGTCAGTACTTGTATGTTGATGTTTGGTGGCTACAGACGGTCAATTCTTGAGTCAGTTCTTGTATGTTGATGTTTGGTGGCTACAGGCGGTGTTGTGAAACGATATTTTATACTCTTGTTACTGGCTTGGGCTTATCTGTTGTGTTTACTGGCTTGGGCTTATCTGTTGTGTTTACTGGCTTGGGCTTATCTGTTGTGTTTACTGGCTTGGGCTTATCTGTTGTGTTTACTGGCTTGGGCTTATCTGTTGTGTTTACTGGCTTGGGCTTATCTGTTGTGTTTACTGGCTTGGGCTTATCTGTTGTGTTTACTGGCTTGGGCTTATCTGTAATTAGTGTACTTGTTCTTCTGTTGTGTTTACTTGCTCTTCTCTTGCGTTTATTTGATCTTCTCTTGAGTTTACATTTTCTTCTTTTGTGTTTGCATGACCTTTTCTTCTGTTTACATGTTCTTCTCTTGTATTTACATGTGCTTCTGCTGTGTTTACTTCTTCTCTTGTGTTTACTTGTTCTTCTCTTGTGGTTACATGTTCTTCCATTTTATTTTTACTTGTTCTGCTATTATGTTGAAAATCCAACAGTTAGTTAGTTATTAGTTAGTTAGTTATCAGTTGGGGTATCTTCGTTGCACTCCGGACATGTCCATAGGTGCTCAGATCCTCCCCCCAGCATATGCATCAGCGTCCGGTGGCTAATAGTGCCAGTTCTGTGTTGGTTGACGAGGCGCTTCCCAATGTACCTCTCGCGTCTGGCTGTGCCGATTCTTACTCCCAGGTCTTTCATCCTGGAAAGCGATGTGGAATCACTGGCGTCAAAATCCTCTGTTCTCGCCATATCTTTAAAGGCGTTAATAACATCGGCACGATCCATGGGCTGGCCATCTACAGGGGGTGCAGAGCCAGCCAATTTATCAGCTCGTTCATTTCCCTCGACTCCCGCATGTCCCGGGACGAAGATGAAGGTGACTTTGCGGACAACAGACTTCCGCAGCGACTCAGTCCACTGTCTACGTACAGATCCAGCTTCGACCTTCTGAATCATGCTCATTGAATCACTTAGTACACACACGTTGGTATAATGCTGTGATTCCAGCCATATGAAAGCCTGTGTAACTGCCATCACCTCCATCGTCATGCTGCTCGTGGTCATAGAGTGGGCACCACTGGATTCTTGAACGGTTCGGCCCGCTGAACGGGCTGTAAATGCCCACGCACTTCTCTGCTGCTTTACAACAGATCCATCTGTATAGATGAGCACTTCGGGGCTATCTGAGTGATCATAGATGAGCGCGTTAACCTCTGCATTGACAGCGGCAGGGTTCTGCTCTCTGCACCGTCTGTCGAGTGTGATAATGCAGGAGAAGGTACACTTAAAAGCTGGAGGCACCGGCACCCATTCCTTGCCGGGTTGATACTGGTAAGACTGCAGACCTGTCCGACGACATCTTCCGCCCGACCCATCCATGATTTGCCCCTCTTTAGCCTGTCACCCTTTTCTCTGAATACAGCGTCATGCAGAGGGTGCTGCTCATCTGCACTTATTTTTAAGTATGCACGAGCTCTCCAGATCTTGATCCTGTGTTCCATTGTCGGGAAGTCAAGGAGGTATCTCATTGCTACACAGCTGGTGTCTCTCGTGCAGCCCAAAATGATGCGCATGGCTTCGTTTTGTACCTTTTCAAGTCTTCCAATCTGTGTAGGGCTGACAGTGAGGATGGCCAGGGCATACTCGATGCGTGAAAGCACAAGTCCTTGGAACAGAAGTAATAGCAGTCTTTGCTCGATATTGGCAGTCGCCATGACTCTCATTGCTGCCAAACCTTTTCGAGCCTTCGTTATGACATAATCGACATGATCTCTGAAGGACAGGCTACGATCAAGCCTCACGCCAAGATATGTCATTGACTGGGTTCTACTCAGAATGCTCCCATCCATTCTTACTGCCGGCAGGTCTGTTTTCACAATATGGTTGTTTAGTGAGAACCATGTAACCGTTGCCTTTGCAGGGTTGACAAGGGCATCGGCATCAGCACACCATGAGGAAATTCGATCTAGTTCGCCCTGCATATAGTTGGCAACCGCCTGTCTATCTCGACCCTGTCGATACACGAGGATGTCGTCAACGAATGATAGAGTCCTACCCCTCCCATCCAACTGTTGTTCAGTGATCGGCACCGTATACACGTTGAATAGTACTGGTGACAGTGGTGAACCCTGCGGCAATCCTGGACATATCGTTATCGGCTCAGAAGACCAACTCCCGCATCTTAGCACCACCTTCCTTTGGAGTAGAACTGCAGCTATCCATCGTACAAGGTGAGGGTGCACTTTCAGTCTGGGGAGGGTTTGCATCAAGTGCTCGAAAGATACTCTGTTATATGCGTTCTCTAAGTCTATGGCGGCCGCACATGTCTCTTCTCTGACCTGAAATCCTTCGTAAACATCTTGAGCAAAGACCGCCGCATTCAGCCATGACTCTTTGTTGCGTCTGTATCCTCCAAGTGTGGGCGGGAAGCAGCCGAGCTGTTCCAAGTCCCAAGCAAGTCTGTGTGCTACAATTTTCTCCAGTAGCTTGCCAACAGTATTCTGCATCGTAATGATTCTGTAGCCGCTTATCATGGAGTGGTCTTTGTTCGGTTTTGGCAGCGGCAGCAAGTAGCTGTGTAGCCATTCTTCTTTGACCTGACCCCTCTGGATACTGGTGTTGAATTCTCTGGCCAGTTCTTCCATGTCATCATCTGATATCACCATTAGGTCACCATATCGGATGCCGTCTGGGCCTGGGGCGGTGTTAGGTGATTTCTTGAGCATTGCAATCCAACAGTGATGTTTACTAGTTCTTCCCTCATGTTGGTGCATATCTTGTGTAGGTCAAATTTTTGTATTGTGTTTACCTGTAGCTTTGACACCTTTGATGAACATTCTCGTCCAGGTGAGGACGGTACGGAGGCATCTTCTGCAGGTCAGATGGACACAGTCTTGGGTGTTGTAGGTGTTTCTCAGGTGAGATATCTGAGTTATTGCAGTTGATATATCTGAGGTATTACAGGAATTTCTAGTTATATAATATATATATATATATATATATATATATATATATATATATATATATATATATATATATATATATATATATATATATATATATATATCCCATAGGACGGCATGGGATGGGACATGCATACATTACCACGCAATGTAAATTATGTCCCAAGGACAACCCTGGAGATATCTGAGTTATTGCAGGCATTTCTAAGATGAGATATCTGACGCAAGGCAAGCATTTCTCAGGAGAGATAACTGAGTTATTGCAGGCATGACTCTGTGAGATATCTGAGTTATTGTAGGCATTCCTCACGTGAAATATCCGAGTAATTGCTGGCATTTATCAGATGCGATATATGAGGTATTGTAGGTATTTCCTGGGTTAAATTCCTTTATTTTCAGACATAGTATGTTTTACATATGTTTATCAAGTGGGGAGGAGTGGGGTGGTAAAATTGAATAATATTTGTGTGGTGTATCATGCACGTCCCACGTTGCTATGATCTGTTGTTGTTTGTCCTTGACGTTGACGTTGTGATATCATCACCTATGTATCACAACAATTACTAATGTTTGATTTCTCATAGAATCAGTTGAGTTGTTGTGATACACCAATTATTAATGTTTGATCTCTCAGACAATCAGCTGAGTTGTGATACATCAATTACTCATGTTGGATCTCTCAGACAGTCACGTGACTTGCTGTGATACTTCCAGTTGTCAGCTACTTCCTGTGTTAGTGTGCACGATAAATGATCATTTCCCATGGAGCAAGTAGCTATGTTACGCTGTAGAAACAACAGACATTTGGCCATGGCTTTGTGAACTGAACCATACAGTTTCTTTTCTCTAACTGAAAGAACGGCAGACATGTAGATAAGTGGACCTGAGTTGTGGTGTTGTTGTTGTTGCAGACTCTGGATGCTGTCAGACGATGTTGGGCTTCAGCTTACACACACCAGGCCGTGGAGTACCGCAGACAGCACGGGCAGCCCATCCGGGTCCTAGTGGGCGTGGTCGTACAACAGATGGTGCCTGCAGACACCGCAGGTGAGAGCTTCCAGCGCTAGCTGCCCTCCTGTCTGACAGTTACCCTCCTGTCTGACAACTGCTCTCCTTTCTGACAGTTACCCTCCTGTCTGACAACTGCCCTCCTGTCTGACAGTTACCCTCTTGTCTGACAGCTGCCCTCCTGTCTGACAGCTGCCCTCCTGTTTGACAGCTGCCCTCCTGTCTGACAGCTGCCCTCCTGTCTGAAAGCTGCCCTCCTGTCTGACAGCTGCCCTCCTGTCTGACAGCTGCCCTCCTGTCTGACAGCTGCCCTCCTGTCCGACAGCTGCCCTCCTGTCTGACAGCTGCCATCAACTGACACACCACACAAAGCCATCAGCATCTGTGACATGTTCCGTGATCTTTTCTGTTACATTCTCTATGACATTCTTTGACGTTTCTGTGACACGTTATGTGGCATTCTCTGTGACAGTTTCTATGACATTCTCTGTGACACTTTCTGCGGCCTTATTGTTATTGCTCAAATACTTCCACTTTTTCTGATCAGTGGTCAGCTGTCCTAACTTAACCATCTTCTTCTCCCTGACCTCACGTGTGGTGGAGTGTTCTAGACCAGGGGTCACCATTTTCTTTTCACAGATAACTGACAAAATGTCGAGCACGGACCGCATACTCATTCTGTGCAGTACTTGCGCTGATCTCCACGTCGAAGTTCTTACGGACGCGGTTCTCAATCCCGCATACCCGCGTTAGAAACACAGCTGCGCTCGATTTAGTAGCAGACCGCGTTGCGCTGGTTTTTTACGCTATGTTATGGGTGTTTGTCGTTCAGAAAGCAATGGCAAACTACTGAACGTAAACTTTCCAAGACACTAACAACGGCAAAAGTCCTGTAAAGTATATGCCAATTAACTTTAACAATACTTTCAAAACAGAACGAAAGCTCTGGGGAAAAAAAGACGAAAAACTAAGTTAATCATGGTTGAGTGGCGTGCAATGCGCGGTAAATTTCTTCAGTTTCGGAAACTTAAAATCGGGTAAGCAGAGGTTAAATTCAAAAAGTTTTCCTTCTCTGTGCTTCACTTTCAACAAGTCATTTGCTTGCAAATCAATCAACTCCAACTGTAGTTCAACTGGCATATCATCAAAGTTACACGGATTCTGAAATAGAAGAATGTCACTCTCAGTTATGCCAAGATCTGAAAATCTCTCCAAAAAAATGCTTCTTCAAGTCACGAATAATTTTTTTCGAAAAAACGATGTTGACTTCTTCGGCGATTGTAGGGCAAAACACTTTGAAACAGTGAAAATTAGAAAAGTTTTCTCTTCCAGTTGTGCTTCAAACAATGACAGCTTTCTCCGAAATTTTTTGATGATTCTGTAGAGATCACAGACAAGGTTATCTTTTCTCTGAAATTTCAACTTCAGTTCACTCATGTGGGATGTGATGTCGACTAAAAATGACAACTTTAACAGCCAAGTAGTATCTAACAGCTGTGGATCAGCTCTATCTTTTTTTTTTTTTTTCAGTGAGGAAAACATCTATTTCGTTTCGGAGCTTGTAAAAACGAAACATGTCTTTACCGCAGCTAAGCCACCTCACTGATGCGAGATAAGGCAAGTCACAGAATTCAGAATCAAATTCTTACAGAAAAGCCTGGAACTGACGGTGACTGAGTGCATGTCCCCGAATGAAGTTCATAGCAGAAACGGCTGGTTTCAGTACACAAGAAATATCTAAGTCTTTCCCACAGAGTGCTTGCTGGTGTATGATGAAGTGTATGAACAGAGCGCCCGGAATTTGCAAATCTTCCAACTGCATCCTGATATGCCCCATCAGACCCTCCTCACTCCTGCCATGTTTTGTTTTCCTCCATCAACTGTAACAGCTCGAAGCTGATTCCACTGAAGTTTATAGTCTTGCAAAACTGTTTGCATTTTCATGAAAATATATTTTCTAGTTGTTTTTTCATGCATGCTGCAAACTGATGCCAACTCTTCCGTTATCTGAAAGTCCAAATTGACACTAATAATGAACACGAGAAGTTGTGACGTACTCGAGAGATCAGTAGACTCATCCAGCGCCAGAGAATACCACAAATTCCTAGTTTTCTCGTATCTGTAGCACTATGTTCTCTTCAAGTTGTTCTGTTCTTCGCACAACTAAACGTGCCGAAAAACTTATAGTTCCAAACAAATCAGCTTTCTCGGAACCCACGTCATTTGGTGCTTCCATCATACACTCATTGATGAAGTTTCCATCAGTAACCGGTTTACCTCGTTCTGCCATCTTATGCACTATTTTATAACTTGTAAGACTGACAGATTAATGTTCAACAAACTTTCTCGTGAAGAGATTTCTTTGTGATTCTCAACCACGTTTCATGGACTCATTTCTCAGAGCGTAACTTTTCAGAACACTTTGAATTTGTTGATAGATGTTTTGTTTCATAGTGACGCTGAAGATTGTATTCTTTCAAAACGGCAACACTTTCGCCGCATATTTCGCAACTGGTTTTCTGGTCCTTTGTTTCCACACAAAAAGCACTTAACTCCACATTCTTCATTGAAAAACGCGATACTCGGCGTCCACTTTTCTTTTCTTAGTAGCCATAATGAAGGGTGAAGTACACGGGATCTGAAGAAAAAAAAGAAACAAGACATTGAATTAGAAACATAATTAAAATCCTACTGAAACACAAGAAAAGCACAGGACTAGGGTTCACTGGTGAAGCTACGGCTCACCAAAGTTACATATAAAGTTTATAGGTACATTTGATAATAGAATATATCTCATAATAAGGTTTGCAAAATATATAAATAGGGCCTGCCTAAATAAACAGCTTAGAGCAGAGGTTTTCATTCGGGGTTCCACGAGTGGCAGCCAGGGGTTCCGGCGAAACAGACCGAAATCGCTTAAATGCAACATTTTTGTCCATCTGGTTTATTACATAAAGTAGGACAGACCGAAAAACATACTGACCAATAAAAAGATGTCAATGGAAACGAGAAAAAAAGTGTTGAGATGCTACATAGAGCCTGTTCTTTTGTATGGATGTGAAACTTGGACAATGAGCAGTCAAACTGAAAAACATCTGATGGCTGCAGAAATGTGGTTTCTGAGGAAAATGCAAAGAATTCCATGGACAGACAGAAAAACCAATGACCAAGTACTACAGGAGACTGCTGAAGAGTGTCTTAACGAACTTCAATCAAAACTATTTAACAGATAAGGTGTCCAGGGTGTGACACTCTTTCAACAAACTTGAAGCAGGAAAACTTAACGGCAATCAAAGGACTGTAGATCGGCAATAATCATTCTTCTTTGTAATTTTCAAACGTAAACATGATGAGTAATCAATCGTCTAAACACTAGCCCTTCTAATTGACCTTGCCGTAATATATCTTGTCTCGTTTGGATCTGTTGCCTTCGTTCTATTCTTTTCAGGCTCCTATATCCTTCTCACTTTGGACATTGTCCTTTGCCATCTATATTGGCCATAATGATGTCGCCCTGCTCTTCAATATTCTTTTCAAGGTCTGGACTATTTCAATGTGCCGTTTCCCTGTTGGAATCCATGATCCGACTCCCGTAACTGTTGATAAACGAAACTGACGTGATCCGCTAGTTTCTTAGTTATATCTATCTACGTTTCTGACCGAGAGTTCTGCTCCTTCTGTTTTTCGCGTCATGAACTTCAGTCACGACTTGGCAGAGACAAATGAAAATCGTAAACTGATTAGAGAAATTAGACGTAGACAGTCAAAATTTGTTGGATATGTTATGAGAAGAAATGGATTGGAGAACTTGGTAACAACTGGCAAGATCGAAGGGAACAGACCAAGGGTAAGACCGAGAAGTAAATACCTGGATGGCTTGGCCATATGGCATGGTCGAGACATTTTCACTGAGCTGATCCACGACTCTGGTGATCGAGTGAAATGGTAAGTCATGACCGCCCACGCTTTCCTGCATGGCACATGATTGATTAAGGACAGACACTTGGAGGAGTCCTCTGAGCAGTGTAAATATTTGCGTAAGGATCTGCTCCAGCAGAAAGGTAGAAACACACTGGCCTAGAGACCAGCTCGATTAACACCTCGACCGGGGAATTCTTCTGAGCTTGGGATAATATTTTCGTTATAACACAAGGCTTCTATGGCATTTTTATGCTATTTTTGCTACTTTATTGCCTCTATTTACACTTGTAGTTCACTTACCTATTACTGTAGGGCTGCGTGATCTCCAGGTATGGTGTTCGCCTCGAGTGCTGGAGATCCCGGGCTCAAGCCCCGATGATGTCGGGATTTTTTCTCGTGGACTTCTAGTAATAAATCTCCCCTGGTCTCTGGGTAGTGAGATCAGACGTCCGTGTGTATTGTTGCGCACGTAAAAAAATCCCTTAAAAGTTAAAAAAGAGTTAAAAATCTACCCAAAATTATTTCAGGATCCTCGCCGGTGCTACGGAGTTCGTGCACTGAGCTGAGTTTCTCCAGACTCAGGTTTGAGTTAGGAGGGGAACGGAGCACTTATGGGTTGCACCCATGTGCCGTGATGTTGATCCATCGACTATTTTTTCTGGTTTTCTGTCCATCATATATGGTGCTGTTGTTTGGCCAGTACAGTGATGAAACTGACTTTGCTCCTGAGCTATTCGGTCTGACTCTATATACACGTTAGATTATACGACAGACATTCTACACATACACTTTGCACACACCTGACACTTTTCTTTATTAAATTGTTTTTGTCAGTTTTTTAAAAAGCTGGTGTTGTGTGAGTATGTTTGGAAAAGAATGAGAGGGGGCATGGTCCATTGGTAAGAGTGAGTGTGTGTGTGTGAGAGAGAGAGAGAGAGAGAGAGAGGAAGAGAGAGAGAGAGAGGGGAGAGAGGAGAGAGAGAGAGAGAGGAGAGAGAGAGAGAGAGAGAGAGAGAGAGAGAGGGGGGGGATCCAGGGACTGACGGGATGTTGTGGACAGAAAGCTGGGAGATTCTCAGGATAAGGATTTGGGGTTAAAAGATGTCGGTTGTTGATTCCCTCACCTCCAGGGACGACACTATATAAAATACGACACTGACTCAGGCAGACGGATTTTGATTGACTCATGCAAGGTTAATTTTGATTTTTATTCACGTAGATATAATGTTGATTTATTCACGCAAAACTAACATGAAGAAAGACATATATGTTAATGGAGGAAAATTGGAGGTGGTGGACAATTTCGAAAATCTTGGGTTTTTAAATACCAACAATTGTGACACAATGGAAAAAAAAAAATTAAAAGACGAGTATCTATTGCTGTTCAATAACTAAAAAAGAAATTGAATAAATTAGGTTTGTAAGTGCATGCATCTTTCCCATTGCAACATACGCCTGTGAGACTGGACAGTTACTAAACAAGTTGAACAGCGCATAAATGCCTTTGAATATATATTTTATAGACGGATTATAAGAATACCATAGATACACCGGAATAATAAATTTAGAGTAGCAACATGGAATGTTAGGACATTAAATGAGCTAGGAAAGTTGACCAATGTTCTAAGAGAGATGGATAGCATGAAAATGAATATACTAGGCGTTAGTGAGATGAGATGGAAGGGATCGGGCAAAACTATAGCTGACGACCACACAATAATTTATTCAGGAGGGGATACACATAAAAAAGCTGTAGGAATAATACTTGATGAAGAAACAGCTTAAAGGATACTGGTGTATTTCAGATAGAGTTATTTTGGTCAAAATCAAAGGCAAACCAATAGATATAAATATTATACAAGTATATGCACCAACAACAATTAGTAGTGATGAAGAAATACAACACTTTTATGACGAAATAGAAATGGCAATGGCTCAAATTAGATCACAGGAAATAAAAATAATACTTGGAGATTTTAATGCAAAAGTAGAAAAGGGGAAAATGGAGGATGTAGTGTGGAATTATGGTTTAGGTACAAGAAATGAAAGAGGGGAAAAGCTAATAGAACGGGCAAATATCAATGATATGATAATTGTAAACACGTGGTTTAAACACCATAAAAGACGACTATACACATGGAAAAGCCCTGATCAGAAAATACGCAACCAAATTGACTACATACTAATTGATAAAAGATTTAGAAATGCTCTAATTAATGTAAAAACACAATGCCTGGCGCCGACTGTAATAGTGATCATGTACCACTATGTGGACAAATAAAAGTAAGATTAAAGAGAGAGAAACAAATGGTTAGGAACATGAGACTTAATAAAGAGGTTCTGAAAGTAAATAAAGAAATTCAAGAACAATACATAGTGACAATGCAATAGCTAAAATACAGAGTATAAATGAACAATGGGAAATGTTAAGGGACTCCATTCATCAAACTAGCAAAGAGATATTATTGGAGAGAAGTCAAATAGCTAAGAAAAAATGGATGAATGAAGAAATCTTACTGTTGATGGACAAAAGAAAACAGAGTAAAAATGACAAACAAGAATACGCTAAGATAAATAAGGAAATAAAAGATAAATGTTGGAAGGCAAAAGAAAGTTGGTTAAATGAGCAGTGCAAAACAAAATTGAATTAAATGCCATTAAAGATACAAAAAACATGCACAGACAAATCAGTGAGCTCAGGGGGGGGGGGGGGAAATAAGAATAAATACAGGGTGTTTGAAATCAAAAACAGAAAGAGTAGATATATTAACCAAAATGTTAAATTATATTTACAGCTGTGGATATCTACCCAGTGATATGCTGAAATCTGTATTTATAGCTATACCAAAAAGACCAGGAGCAATTGAATGTGAAGATTTTCGTACAATTAACTTCATAAACCATATCACTAAGCTTCTGCTCAGAATCATAATGAGAAGAACCAGAAAGAAAATAAAAATGGAAATTAGTGAAGAACAGTATGGATTTATGGAAGGAAAGGGCACAACAATGCAATATATACATTACGGACACTAATAGAAAGGTAAATAGAGAAACAGAAAGATATATATTTATGCTTCATAGATTATACTAAGGCATTTGATAAAGTAAAACATGATGAGCTGATTAAAATGTTGGAAGATATCAACATTGATGGGAAAGATTTAAGAATAATAAAGAATATTTACTGGAACCAAGTAGCAGCAATTAAAATTGGAAATAAAGAGGGTAGTTACGAACACATAAAGCTAGGAGTACGACAGGGATGTGTCTTGTCACCAGATCTCTTCTCCCTATATAGCGAAGTAATAATGAGAGAGATCAAAGAGATGCCAGGAATACTAGTTGGAGGTTATAATATAAATAATATACGCTATGCAGATGACACAGTATTGGTGGCAGATAAATCAACAGACCTACAACAATTGTTGGACACTGTAGTAACAGAGAGTGCAAGGAAAGGACTCTCCTTGAATATCAAGAAAACAGTAACAATGGTGATATCAAAGAAAATGGTGACACCAAAATGTGACATAGAAATAGAAGGAAAAATTCTTAACCAAGTGGATAATTTTAGATACCTAGGGACATTTATAACATCAGATGGAAGATGTACAACAGAGATTAAGAGCAGAATAGGGCAGGCAAAGGCCGCATTTCAGAAAATGAAGAGTATCTTGTGCAATAGGTCACTATCACTGAGTGTAAGAAAGAGAGTGCTGAAATGCTATGTAGAACCAGTTTTGCTGTATGGCAGTGAATCTTGGGATGTAAATGAACAAATTAAGAAGAAATTAGAAGCAACAGAGATGTGGTTCCTGAGACGAATGTTGAGAATTCCTTTGACTGCCAGAGTAACTAACGATGACTGCCTGAAACTGGCTAATGAAACTAGAACACTATATACAACAATAAGAAAGAGACAAACAGCTTTCTTTGGTCATGTAATGAGAAGAGAGGCATTGGAGAACATCGTGACAACTGGAAAGATCGAGGGGAAGAGAGGCAGAGGCAGACCAAGAAAAATGATGCTGGATGGATTGAGACGGTGGCACGGAGGAATATCAGCAGCAGAGTTGATCCAGAAAACCAAAGACCGAGATCTGTGGAGAGCCATGAACGCCTACGCCAGCTGGCAGGGCACTTGATGATGATGATGATAGATAATAAAAAAACAAATGCATCCTACATACGACAAGAGTTGAATATTGAAGAAGGTTAGTTATTAAAGACGATAAAACAAAGAAAATTGAAATATTTTGGTCACTTGAAACGTTATGAAAGTTTGGAGAGAACAATAATATGCCTTGGAAGGGAGGAAGAGGAAGACCACAGAGAATATGTTTGCAGGATGTGGCAGATGATCTTCAGATGGTTGTATTGAACGTGGGACATCTTGCTTATGACAGAGAAGTTTTCAGGAAGGTTGTTATGGGAGCCAGGTTCTGCATAGGGCATGTTAGTGAATTAATGAATTTACGTAGATGTAATGCTGATTGATTGACTGATGTTGGTGTAATCATTGATTGACTCACACGAGTATGATGTTGATTGATTGATGTAGATGTAATGTTGATTGATTGATGTAGATGTATCCTTGATTGACTCATACAGGCGTGATGTTCACGGCAGACCCTGTGACGGGCAGTGTCTGCAGTCTGGTCATCAATGCCAACTATGGGCTGGGAGAGTCGGTCGTCTCCGGCAGGGCCGACCCCGACACCATCTCCGTGGACAGGGACCCAGAGTTCCCCCACGAGCCGAGTGCTCTCCGCATTGGCAGTGTGACGCCTGGGGAGAAGAAGCTGAAGATTGTCCACTTAGGTGAGGATTTGTTGTTACTGTTGTTGTTACTGTTGCTGTTACTGTTGTTTTTTCTGTTGTTGTTACTGTTGTAGTTAATGTTGTCGTTACTGTTGTCGGTACTGTTGTCGTTACTGTTGTTGTTACTGTTGTTGTAGTTACTGTTGTTGTTACTGTTGTTGTAGTTACTGATGTTGTAGTTACTGTTGTTGTTACTGTTGTTGTAGTTACTCTTGTTGTAGTTACTGTTGTTGTAGTTACTGTTGTTGTTACTGCTGCCGTTAATGCTGTCGTTACTGCTGTTGTTACTGTTGTTGTTACTGTTGTTGTAGTTACTGTTGTTGTTACTGTTGTTGTTAATGTTGTTGTTAATGTTGTCGTTACTGTTGTTGTTACTGTTTTTGTTACTGTTGTTGTTACTGTTGTTGTTACTGTTGTTGTTAAAGTTGTCGTTATTGTTGTTGTTACTGTTGCTGTTACTGTTGTTGTTATTGTTGTCGTTACTGATGTTGTTACTGTTGTTGTTACTGTTGTCAGTTACTGTTGTTGTTACTGTGTTTTACTGTTGTCGTTACTGTTTGTTCTTACTGTTGTTCTTACTGTTGTTGTACTGTTGGTTAACTGTTGTTGATACGTTGCTATTGTTATTACTTTATGTACTCTTGTTGTTTGATGAGATAAGCACTGGGTAAGGAAATAGCTTGGAGTACTACCAGTCTGGTGGAGGGTAGCGACGTACTGCAAAATAAGCAAAGTTCGTCCTGTTCAACTCTGTCATGGAGAAAAAGCCAGACTGGCGATGTTGACGCGCGAATCTCCGGATGAGACAGTTAGCACCTCACAATTTGCACTCAAAACTGCAAGGAAGTGGAAGGTGGACAGCACGGCCGTAGCTGCCCAAGCATCACTTAAACTGAAGATGTCATGGCACACCCAGTCGGATAGAAGGGATTCGGATACATGGCAGAGCTCCGATGTTGTCAAAGCACGACCACGACGCAGAGACTTGGTGGTTTCAAGAGATCTGCAAAGGAGTTAATGAAAAGAAAGTGCAAATGCTGCCCAATATTCGCATCAAGGCCAGTGGATGTCATGTGAAGTGGCACTACATAAGTCCCTGATATGGAATGAGAATAAAGCGCTTACTAAGCTGGCAGCCATAGTAGATGAAGTCAGAATGCTGCCGAACAGAGGGGCCAGGCCGAGGCCGGTGGGGATTTACTTCGTCAGAGCTGGGCAGCAAGGTACACACAAGGAAGACTGCGCTGCTGATTTACTGTCCATCCTCGATGAGGTGGATGACTGGGAGCTGACTGTTGACCTGAAGTGCCGTTTCGACTGCGACCTGACATTCTACTACACATCCTCGTCAGCTCAGCAGCTAACGCCGATTGAGCTTGACTGCTCCATACAAGTCGAGAATCGAGAAGCAGCACACGTACAAGATTGAGAAGTACAGTGACATGGTCGCAAGTCTGAGACAGGAAGGGGTACTATTTCAGGAGGTAAGCGCAAGAGGTCTAATCTCCCACTCCGTGTATGACGTGCTCAAACAACTGGGCTTCAAATGATAGGCAAGAACGCGGACACAGAAACAACTTGGTGAAACAGCCGAAAAGGTCTCGTGCTGGCTATGGAACAATCAGAATCTGGAGAGGGACACGCCTCAGCAGTAAGATGGTTAGTATTTTTGTCTGTAGCTCCAGAGCAACTACATTTCAACCAACCAATATCTCAACTAAGATCTAGAACAGGGGTGGCCAACATGAGGCCCGCGGGCCGCATGCGGCCCGCCGGGAGTCATATTGTGGCCCGCGGAGTGGGAAACGGCGATGTGGTCGAAGCTCTAGCACGCTTGCTTGTTTACTTTAATTAATAAAACATTTTTTTTTTTTAAATTAGGTGCGTGGCCCGGCAGGAAATATTATTTCTGAAATGTGGCCCGCCTGCTGAAAAAGTTGGCCACCCCTGATCTAGAACTTGTACTGTCTCGTGTCGACTCTGTAGCCATCCCTCCGAGCGAGGGCAGTGCATCTGAGAACAGGACTGTTCGGTGTGGGTGTGGGATGTGGATTTTAATTTATGAGAATATTATGTTAAGTTGTCTAGGGGGTTTATTGATTCTCTGGTCACTTGGTTAGAATGCAGGGTGATCAGGGATATTTACCACAAATCCCCAGGAGAAAAGAGTTCAATCCTTGAAACAATGACATCTGTGTGTAGGTTTCCCTTCCCACTTCATCACCCTTTAAATTTACTATAGTGCTAGAAAGATATTGATTGCTCACAACATATAAACAACCACTGTTGGACACCACATTTACTTGATGTACACAACACTTTTGGACAAACAGTTCAGGTATTAACTCAAGATCTGCAGTTACATATATATGTGTAATGAACACTATGCATTTTCAGACAGGCATGGGAATTATTTGCATTGATTACAATATAGTACCCAGTGACCCCAGAAAAAAACAAGGTTATTACAAACAACACAACAACCACAATTGGGTCTACTTTCATTTTCCCTCATAATTAAGGCAAATAATGATCAAGTACATAGAACCCAGCATATCAACATTTGTTTCTGACACCTTTTACCATTTCTCATTTTAAAAAATAATGAGTTGGTGTCAAAATACTATACATATATACCATAACATAACCCTTTAGTTGTACACCATTACCAATAAAACACTCTTTATACATGGCATAAAAAAACACCCACATAAAAGCAGTTGATACTAATAATTAAATTAATTAATTATAGTGTTCATTTAGGCATTGCGGGTGGATATTCCTCTCCAGTGCTAAGCTGTTAATGTCCATAATTATCCGGGACAGCAATAAATACTCACAGTCATGTTTTAATGTCCACTGAAGTTTGTTGCGGAAATACTTATAATCCCTATTAGGAAATAAATTCACCACATATACATATCTCCTCCGTGGAGCTGAATTCAAGAATACTCTGTTGCCATTGAGTTGTGTTCCAAATGAAATTGGTGCCTAGGTCTGTCATACTTTCAGGAGATGCAACTTAAGCTCTTGCAGAAGGTTCTTCCCTATATCATCTTATTGATGAAAAGATGACGACTGTCCAACAGCTCGGTTTCCGTTAACCGTTTCCCAATTTAGTTCAAGAGGTTTTGTCACATACTCGGTTCATGTTGATAGGCCATCCCACACTTGATGATGGGGCAGTTAGGCCGACATGGGACCAGCAGTTCTGATTCATTATTAACTTTCAGTGTAGACATACAATTCTGCTTGTTATTCATTTGGTTCATCTGGAATTAATTCCAGGATTCTGCTGCAGGCATGAGACTGAAGAATATTATTCCACCACATATCCAGGGTTGCAAGCCATCAGGTGATTCCTGGGGTTGCAGGCGTAGAGGCATTTACTCCGCTAGCTGCTTTCATATGGTCTTTTTTATGTGTTCAGGTTTTTGAACCTTGAGGTAATCTGGTGTCGTTATGGTTCAGAGGTTCTGAAGTTGGTACATTTGTTTGTATTGGCTATAATGTTGTTTCAATGTCTCTTCTCATTTGTTTGAGTTGGTGTTCATAGCTAGAACTTGGTGGTGAATCAATCAATCAATCATGTGCCATGCCGGAAAGCGTGGGCGGTCATGACTCGCCATTTCACTCGATCACCAGTGTCGTGGAATCAGCTCAGTGTTCCTGTCTCGTCCATGCCATGTGGCCAAGCCATCCAGTAATTTCCTCTCGGTCTTCCTCTTGGTCTGTTCCCCTCGATCTTGCAGTTGTCACTAGTTCTCCATCCCATTTCTTCTCATAACATGTCCAAAAAAATTTTGACTGTCTACGTCTATTTCTCTAATCAGTCTACGATGTTCATTTGTCTCCTGTAGTACTTGGTCATTGGTTTGTCTGTCTGTCCATGGTATTCTTTGCATTTTCCTCAGAAACCACATTTCTGCAGCCATCAGATGCTTTTCAGCTTGACTGCTCATTGTCCAAGTTTCACATCCATACAAAAGAACAGGCTCTATGTATCCCCTCAACACTCTTTTTCTCGTTTCAAGCTAATTTTAACGTCTCTGTCCTTGTCTTGCGATGATCGGTCTTTAAGCGAATGAAGGTGGTGAATAGCTGAATCTCTATGTTTAACTGTTGCAGCTGTGAAACCGTTCTTTCGAAGACTTATCCATTGTTGGATATTAACTTGGTAATCCAACCAACAGTTGAAGGTTACTCACTGTTGTTAGTTTTAGTAACTTGTAGAAGGATTGTCCCAGTTTCACTGACTTGGTTGAATGATGAGGCCATAGGTGATACTTCTCAGAAGTAAAGCAGACGATACACTGTTGTCAGTACTCTGTTGATCTTCATCTTAGTAGATTATTAGATCTTGAAGTCCATCCTGGATATTCCTACTAAAATAGGACTTCCTCAATCACACCGTCAGTTGTCTTCGTATGTATCTCTTTTGCTTGCCTTTGCAGCTTATGAGTGCAGCAGTAAACGATATATTTATAAATCCAGAACATGGTTAAGCCATTTAGTCCTGACTCACCTTCATCAGGCTTTTAACCCAGGATCCTGATGATAGTTAGGAAATGCAGTTCCACCAAAACCACCACTCGCTTCTCTTCTATAGAAAAGGAATGACAAAGAATACAACACGAGCATTAACTTACTGTGATGTGTTAACTTTCACAAGACAATTACAAACAAAAATACAAAACAACAAGGGGAGAAGGGGAAAGGAGTGGGTGTCCACGTTCCACTGTCCCTCATTGCTGAGTAGAGCCATTCTGACTCTTCATAGTGAGTAAGGTATTTTCTCACTTATATTTGTTTCTGTTGTTACTGGGACTATTAGGATGAGTGAAAGTCATTCTGTCCATCCAACATGTTGATATTGTCTCTCTCATTACTTGAAGAGAATAGCCTATACAGAATCTCTGTGGTTTCTAATGCCGCGTCTTCCTTTCGGCACTATAATCATCACTAGGTCAAGACTATTCAACATTGGCTTCTTAAGTACTGACATACACATGGATTCTTCCATCAACATCCTCTAATCCCCAGGTGCAACATTAAAATATACCACAGGAAAAAGTAACAATCAGAACAGAGAAAATTCTCATACCAGAAAAAAACATACATGTACATGTCTCTGATATCAAGTACATGATAATCATACATAATAATATTAATCATACAATTTAATGCCAGAGCCAATGGTTTTGAATTTTCTTCAGGGGTTAATCCATAAACTAAACATACATTGTTTTCCCCCACTGCACACAGCACATGGGGATAGTAACCGCTGTGATATATTTTGCCAATGACTGCTATTATTCGGAGTGTATTTATTAGAATAACTTATGCCGCATGGTCCAGTATTCTGAATATTGCAAGCAGTTTATTCACATCAATCTTCGCTTTTGTTCCTACTACAGTGAGGTCAGGCGGATTGAAGGTACATCTTATCCGAACATTCATTTCTATCACGTGTTTACTTCCTTTGTTCTTGAATTTATAATCTCAAACATGGCATTTCCCTAGTAATATTTTATGAAATGATTACATGTCCCTCCTCATATGGAGTGGTTCCTAATCTGTTAACAAAAGGATGATACTAAAATTTAGCACTATAGTTCCAAGTTATAGATTATGAATTAGGAAAACAATTTATCCAAAATGAACTGAGTCCATGATATGCGTACTCATGTGTATGTCTCCGCATGGATACAATTTCCTTTCTATAGTACATAGATTATTTGCAGATTTCTAAGCATAGATAGTGAGATATAGTTCACTTGCATAGAAGTTATTTTTCATAGGACTATGAAATTGGCAGAAACGAGTTTTCTTCTTTGAAGTATGAATCAGGAGTCTGCTCCTACATTGAGAAAATCTCTAGAATGTGTTTCGGACATGAGAGTTGATACTCTATAGTACACATATTTATAGGTTAGGCACTATTAGTTAGATATAAGTTCATAATGCCTATAAAAGATTTTAACATATGGATTTGAAATGGTAAAACATAGGAAAAATTACAACGTGGCGCCCACATGTGTTTCATTGGTAAACATCATCCAGCCTGGTTTAAGAGAATTGTTGACTTATTATTCTTACTAATTCTTAATTAAACATACTGGTCTATGTAATACATAAATACATCTTAATAATGTAGATATAACATACCAATTGGCTTGCAGAGAATGATGATTTTAAAAGGCAAAAATACCTTTCCCCACACGGGGAAAGCACGTCTGTTTCCTTTCTTTGTCCGAACTAAAAATGGCTACTCTAGTCTTTGTTTTCAACCAGTCCCGGTCTTGCCAGGTACGTGAAAAAAACAAAGCCAAATAAATTAATCTGTGCCACGTTCAGTCTATCGCTGTTTTAATTCCTACTCCTACATTAAGCAAGATACTTAAACAGTAATTGTAAGGGTTTGTTTATTTTTAAGGGAGTCAATGCTTCGGAAAGGGTGAGGACGTTTTATTATATCACAGTGGGTGAAACGCCATGCGTTAGCAGTCGCCGAAGTCAGGTAAATGTCGGCCGAAGTGCAACCTCCATTCTGCGAGGTCGGCACTCCGCAGCAAAGAACGGGTGAAGGGTCGAAGAACCAAATCTACAGCTAAGTAACCTAGAGGAAGGGCTGGCGTTCCAGAGTGCGGCTCCGTGAACCATGAACGGGATACGAAGAAAGGATCATGACAACGAAGACGAACACCGGCGCATAGCACGCGCCGGCGAGGAGGCGATAGAGGCAATGGCCAGGGAGGAAGCTGGCTTCCCACGGCCACCGTTGCTAGGGTGCACGAGGCTCTCCTCCTCGAGCGAGGGGTGGCTTGGAGAGAGGGGAGATTGCCGGTCTCCGTGGCGAAGGTGTTTACGGACACGGTTCGTAATCCCGTATACCCGCGTTCGAAACACAGCTGCCCGCGAATTGGCACCAGACCGCATTGCGTTAGTTTTGAGTTGGTATCGGCGCCGATTGCTCAGAAAGCAATGGCAAACTACTGAACGTAAACTTGCCAAGACATCACAGTGGCAGAAATGCTGGTGTTGACTGCGAGGTCCTGTAAAAAGAATATGCAAAAAATAGGGGGGGGGGGGGGGGGAGATAAACACGGAAACAACGCATGACAACGCAAGAACCAAACATGGTTCGAACTTACGACAGGAAAAAGACACCTGGAGTCATGACTCGGGCGGGTCGCTCCCAGAGCGTCAAGAAGATAAAGGGCCGAAACACACTGGGAAGGGTGACTACTTCTGACACCATAAGCCTCCTGTCGTGCTTGCTCCGCACATTTCACTGAGTCAATGATCCTCTAAACTAGTGGTTCTCAATCTTTTTTGGCTCGTGCCTCCCTTCACCATATTTTCAGAATGCCACCCCCCCCCCCCCCTCCTTTTCGTATTTCCTACCTAAAAATTTTGCCCGTGCCCCCCCCCCCCCCCTTTCACCATATTTTCAGAACGTCATTCCCCCCCTTTCGTATTTCCTATCTAAATATCCAGCCCCCACCCCTACACAGTATACGTAATAATGGACGCTAGATTTAATAGCACATACTAAAACAAGTCTAGACATCCACATAAAACGTGATTTGTGGGTCTACTTACTTTATAAATTGAATTTTAGAAGGGTGAGACGTACAGATAGTTAGTCGACAGATCATCCTCGTTGCACATCGAACCATTCAGTCCATAAGTGCTCGGATCCCCTCCTCAGCAAATCCCGCAGCGTGTAGCGGCTAACGACGCCAGTTCTGTGTTGGTTTATCAATCATCTTTGGCTTCCTGCGTAGTGTTCTTGTTTGGCCACCCCTCTTTTAATTTGCTGCTCTCGCAGTCTGGCCATTGTTGTAGATTCACAGTCATCAATTGGTTCTCGCAAAAGTCTCACTTCTCGTAGAGCATTCAGAATGTCAGCCTGGTCCATGGCGCGTCCGTCCTCCACAGTAGCCTCACCTGCGAGCTGGTCAGCCCGCTCATTTCCTTGTACTCCCGCATGCCCTGGAACGAAGATGAAACTAATCTTTGCCAGCCGAGACCGCTTCAGAGGCAGCAACCATTCTCTTCGGATCGACCCCTCCTCTATCCTCTTGATCAGACGTACAGAACCGTACAGTATGAAGGGAAAACCAATATCAAATAATCGGTTCTTGTATTAACGCGATCTTGAAATAATCTTAATTTCCCCCTCTGGAAACCCTAAAATTCCCCCCTGGGGGGGGGGGGATTCCCCACCGGTTGAGAACCACTGCTCTAAACACTCTCCCACGTCACTGGGTCGATTCTCTGACCCCATCCTAAATGGGGAAGGACAAGTTTTGGGAAATAAAGGCATAGTACAGTTGCGACATCAAATATGTATACTCTTCTACCTCTCCCTCGACAGGTGACTGGAGGGTGCTTGAGGAAATGACATCAAGTGACACATCACATGTGTTTGTCTTTACAGATGACATGATCCTGAACTTGGCAGCTTTAGGCCTTGAGGTACGTCAGTGTTTGTCAGTGTCTCTCAGTGACTGCACTCAGTGTCTGTCAGTGTCTGCAGTCACTGTCTGTCAGTGTCTGCAGTTACTGTCTGTCATTGTCTCACTCAGTTTCTGTCAGTGTCAGTCAGGTGTCTGTCAGTATCTACACTTAGTGTTTGTTAGTGTCAGTCTGTGTCTGTCAGTATCTGCACTTGTGTCTGTTAGTGTCAGTCTGTGTCTGTCAGTATCTACACTCAGTGTCTGTTAGTGTCAGTCTGTGTCTGCACTCACTGTTTGTCAGTATCAGTCAGTGTCTGTTAGTGTCAGTCTGTGCCTGCACTCAGTGTCTGTTAGAGTCAGTGTATGTTAGTATCAGTATCTGTCAGTATTTGTCAGTGTCTGTCAGAATGTGTCAGTGTCTGTCAGTTTGTCAGTGTCTTTTAGTGTCAGTGTTGACTTTACCTGGCACAAGTCTGAGGTAAAGTTTTACTAACACAAGTCTGAAGTAGAGGTTTACTAACATAAGTCTGAGGTAGAGGTTTACTAACACAAGTCTGAGGAAGAGGTTTACTAAAACAAGTCTGAGGTAGATATTTACTAACCTCGAGAATTCGCTAGACGGTGATGCTGTCATCTATACAGATGGGTCAGTCGTCCGACATGTGAGAAGCTCATGGGCCTTTACGTCTCAGGCCGGAGTGAGAATTGCGAAAGAGGACTCTGGTGCTTTTGCTGAGACCACAAGTAGCCTTACTATGCAAGTCATGGCAGTAACTAAAGCAATAACATGGCTCGAGACACAGACATTCACTGAGGCAGTGGTTCTCAACCTTTTTTGGCCCGTTAGTTAGTTAGTTAGTTAGTCGACAGATCATCCTCATTGCACATCGAACCATTCAGTCCATAAGTGCTCGGATCCCCTCCTCAGCAAATCCCGCAACGTGTAGCGGCTAACGACGCCAGTTCTGTGTTGGTTTATCAATCTTCTTTGGCTTCCTGCGTAGTGTTCTTGTTTGGCCACCCCTCTTTTAATTTGCTGCTCTCGCAGTCTGGCCATTGTTGTAGATTCACAGTCATCACTTGGTTCTCGCAAAAGTCTTACTTCTCGTAGAGCATTCAGAATGTCGGCCTGGTCCATGGCGCGTCCACTCTCCACCGTAGCCTCACCTGCGAGCTTGTCAGCCCGCTCATTTCCTTGTACTCCCGCATGCCCTGGCACGAAAATGAAACTAATCTTTGCCAGTCGAGACCGCTCCAGAGGCAGCAACCATTCTCTTCGGATCGACCCCTCCTCTATCCTCTTGATCATGTTCATTGAATCACCATATTTTCAGAACGTCATTCTCCCCCCCCCCCCCCCCTTTTTTTTCGTATTTCCTACCTAAAAATTTGGCCCGTGCTCCTCCTCTTTTCACCATATTTTCAGAACGTCATTCCCCCCTTTCGTATTTCCTACCTAAACATCCCGCCCGCCCCTACACAGTATACGTAATAATGGAAGCTAAATTTAATAGCACATACTAAAACAAGTCTAGACGTCCACATAAAACATGATTTGTGGGTCTACTTACTTTATAAATTGAATTTTAGAAGGGTGAGACGTACAGAACCGTACAGTATGAAGGGAAAAACAATATCAAGTAATCGGTTCTTGTATTAACGCTATCTTGAAATAATCTTAATTCCCCACCCCTCCCCCACCCCTGGAATCCCTAATATTCCCCCCTTGGGGGGAATTTCCCACCGGTTGAGAACCACTGCATTAGGGCATGTTTCCTTAGCGACTCAAGGGGCATGCTCAAGAGGATAGAGATGGGGTGGATCCGAAGAGAATGGTTGCTGTCTCTGGAGCAGTCTCGGCTGGCAAAGATTAGTTTCATCTTCTTGCCAGGGTATGCGGGAGTACAAAGAAATGAGCGGGCTGACAAGCTCGCAGGTGAGGCTACGGTGGAGGTCGGACGCGCCATGGACCAGGCTGACATTCTGAATGCTCTATAAGAAGTAAAACTTTTGCGAGAACCAAGTGATGACTGTGAATCTTCAACCATGGCCAGACTGCGAGAACAGCAAATTAAAAGAGGTGTGGCCAAACAAGAACACTACGCAGGAAGCCAAAGAAGATTGATAAACCAACACAGAACTGGTGTCGTTAGCCGCTACACGCTGCGGGATTTGCTGAGGAGGGGATCCGAGCACTTATGGACTGAATGGGTCGATGTGCAATGAGGATGATCTGTCGACTAACTAACTAACTAACTGACTGACTGACTGACTGACTGACTGACTGACTGACTGACTGACTGACTAACTAACGTCTGAGGTAGAGGTTTACTAACACACGTCTGAGGTACAGGTTTACTAACACAAGTCTGAGGTAGAGGTTTACTAACTGATGTGGCAATCTGTCCCTTACTACTCTGCTGCATACAACAAGACGTATGTCTACAGCAAGTTGGCCTGCCAGGAAGAAACAGTACACTCCCTTATTCCTATTTTTCGAGCGTTGATGCTCTGTCTGGAACACATTCCATAGAATAAGATAAATCAACAATAACGATAAGTCAACGTGACAGATTACAATGTGATATATTACATGTTATTGTGACAGATTAGAATGTGATATATTACACATCAATGTGACAGATTAGAATGTGTTATATTACATGTGAACGTGACATATTAGAATGTGATATATTGCACGAGAACGTGACAGATTAGAATGTGATACATTACACGTGAACGTGACATATTAGAATGTGATAAATTACATATGAACGTAACAGATTAGAATGTGATATATTACATGAGCCTGACTTGCTTCACTTGTACAGATAAATGTGCCAGTGATACATTGTCCCAGTTGTTTTCCACGTGAACTTTTTCAATGTTCTCTGTAGTTGGAGAAACATTTTGGAGGCCCCAGGGACGTCGAATGGGCCATAGTAGGCACGGATGTGTTCATGCTGCAGGTAAGAGCGGAAGTCCACTTGTCACACAGTGAAACTCATACATACACTTCCACTTGTCACACAGTGAAACTCATACATACACTTCCACTTGTCACACAGTGAAACTCATACATATACTTCCACTTGTCACACGGTGAAACTCATACATACACTTCCACTTGTCACACAGTGAAACACATACATACATGTCCACTTGTCACACAGTGAAACTCATACATACATGTCCACTTGTCACACAGTGAAACACATACATACACGTCCACTTGTCACACATTGAAACACTTACATACACGTCAACTTGTCATACAGTGAAATACACATACACGTCCACTTGTCACACATAGAAACACATACCCCCAGAAGTCAGATGTGTCGGTCTAACTGCGCAAGAACGCAGCTCTGCTGTAAACATGCACAACGCAATCACGTCCGGAAAAAATATAACAACTGGATGAAAGCAGAAGAAGGAGAAGAAGAAGAAGAAGAAGAAGAAGAAGAAGAAGAAGGAAGAATGAGGAAAAAGGAAGAAGAAGAAAGAAGAAGAAGAAAAAAGGAAGAAGAAGACGAAGGAAGAAGACGAAGGAAGAAGACGAAAGAAGAAGAAGAAGAAGAAGAAGAAGAAGAAGAAGAAGAAGAAGAAGAAGAAGAGGAAGAAGAAGAAGAAGAAGAAGAAGAAGAAGAAGAAGAAGAAGAAGAAGAAGAAGAAGAAGAAGAACGAATGAACGAACGAACGAACGAACGAACGAACGAACAAACTTTATTTTAAAAGGGTAACAAATTGGGCACGCAGGCCCGTCTTACATTCGGCCCTTTCGATCACTCATCTTTCATTCATCAAATGTGCATGTTACATTTACATAGGGGAAAAGAAACATTGTCAAATGGATTTTGTAAGCATAAACAATGCATATTACTCATGGTACATTCACATGGGGGGAAAAAAAACATTGTCAAATGAAAGTTGTAAACATAAACAGTGCATATTGCAATGTTGTGAGACACATCCCCCATCCACCCTCACACCGCGCAGCCACCCACACATCCCTCAGCCACCCACACATCTCCCACCCACACATACCTCCACGCACTCACACAGACTCAGGCAAACATATATGCCGCCACAAACCCACTGATCCCTTACCCATACACATTTCCCAACCCACACATACATCCTCCACCCACCCCATAACCGACACACACACACACACACCCACCCACATATTCTCCACCACCCACCCACACACCCGCAACCACCCAGAAAAACACATCACAAAACCACATACACATACCCCCGTCAACCCACACATCCCGCACCTATCCACACATACATCCCGCACCCTCACAGTTTTCCTCACCTGCCCACACACACATCAGCCAACCTACACCCACTCATCCACCCAATATCCGCCACCTCTCAACTGCACATCCCCCACCTATACACACATCCCTACCCACAAACACATCTTCCCACCTGCCCACACATATCCCCCACCCATAAACACCCAAAAATCGCACACCTCCCACACACACACCCCACAACCCACATATACCCCACCCACACATACCCCATCCACACACATCCGCCGCTCACGCACATCTTCCCACAAACACACACATCCCCCAACCATACACTCATCTCTCACACACATCCACCCGCTCACGTACTCATCCATCAACCACTCACACCCAAACATCACCCACCCGACCATCAACACATGCATCTCTCATCTACCCTCCAACCCACACACACACCCCAACCACCCAGCCAAACACACATCCCCCATCCTCACATACATCCGTCATCCACCTGCACATCCCACACCTCCCCCCTCTCACACATCTCCCCTCCCACACAAAACTCCACCCATAAACACATTCTCCTCACACACACACATCCCCCACATGCATTCGTCATACACATCCCTGCCCACATATCCCTCACCCACACCCACATCTCCCCATCCACCCACACACCCCCACCTACAAACATCCTCACCACCAACACATACATCCTCCACCCACTAACATTTACCCCAATCCACACTCACACAATCCTACCCACACAGACATATCCCATTCCAGACACCTCCCCCCCCCCCCCCACACTCATCCCTCACACCCATTACACACCCATCCCTCAACCCACACAATCTCCTACATACCCATTCACCCACCCAAATACACATCCCTACCCACACACCCCAATCCACCAGCACCCAGATACTTCCAATAATCCTCCCAAATATCCCTCCCCCACACACACACACTTATCCCTCACACACACATACATCCCCCACCGACTACACATCCCTTCACCCATCCACACAGAAGAAGAAGAAGAAGAAGAAGAAGAAGAAGAAGAAGAAGAAGAAGAAGAAGAAGAAGAAGAAGAAGAAGAAGAAGAAGAAGAAGAAGCAGAAGAAGAAGAAGAAGAAGAAGAAGAAGATGATGATGATGATGAGGAAGACGTCCACTTGTCACACAGTGAGACACATACATGCACGTCCACTTGTCACACAGTGAAACTCATACGTACACGTCCACACAATGAGACAATCTGAGAAAGTACAATTAGAACAGTCGCTCGCCCTGAGACACACAGTGAAGCAATCTGAGACACACACAGACCTAACAGCACACGTAGACAGCCCCAAAAGCACCCAGAGACAGCCCTAAAAGCACCCAGAGACAGCCCTAATAGCACACAGAGACAGTCATAACAGCATACAGAGACAGACTTAACAGTACACAGAGGCAGACCTAACAGCGCACAGAGACAGACCTAACCGCACACAATATCAGAGACAGATCTAACTTCACACAATATCAGAGTCAGACCTAACAGCACACAATATCAGACAGTGCTAACAGCACAGAGAGATAGACCTAACAGCATACAGAGACAGATCTAACCACACACGATATCAGAGTCAGACCTAAAAGCACACAATATCAAAGACAGAGCTAACAGCACAGAGAGACAGCCCTAACTGCATACAGAGACAGAATTGACAGGGCACAGAGACATACCTAACAGCACACAATATCAGAGACAGACCTAACAGCACACAACACCAGAGACAGACCTAACAGCACACAGAGACAGACCTAACAGCACACATAGACCGACCTAATAGCACATAGAGACAGACCATCAGCACACGGAGACAGACCTAACAGTCTACAAAGACAGACCTAACAGCCCACAGAGACAGACCTAACAGCACATAGAGACAGACCTAACAGCCCACAGAGACAGACCTATCAGCACACAGAGACAGATCTAACGGCACACAGTATCAGAGAAGACCTAAAGCACACAATATCAGAGATAGTCCTAAAAGCAGAAAGAGACAGCCCTGTCAGCACACACAGACAGACCTAACAGCCCACAGAGACAGACCTAACAGCGCACAGAGACAGACCTAACAGAACATAGAGACAGACCTAAAAGCACACAAAAACGGACCTAACACCACAGAGACAGATATAATAGCACACAATATCAAAGATAAACCTAACAGCGCACAGAGACAGACCTAACAACACACTGAGACACACAGAGACAGGCCTAACAGCAAAAAGAGACAGACCTAACAGCACAGAGTATCAGAGACAGACCCAACAGGAAACAATAACAGTTACAGGCCTAATAGCACACAGAGACAGACATAACAGCACACTGAGTCAGACCGAGCTACACTCAGTGCCAGACTTAACAGCACAGCAAAACAGGCCTAACAGTGCACAGAGACAGGCCTAACAGCCAACAGAGACAGGCCTAACGACACACAGAGGCAGACCTAACAGCACACAATATCAGAGATAGACCTAACAGCACAGAGAGACAGACCTAACAACGCACCAAAAACAGACCTAATAGCGCACAGAGACAGACCTAACAGCACACAATATCAGAGACAGACCTAACAGCACACAGAGACAGACCTAACAGCACACAGAGACAGACTTCACAGAGCACAGAGACAGACCTATGAGCACACGAAGACAGATCAACGGCACACAGAGACAGACCTAGCATCACACAGAGACAGACCTAACAGAGCACAGAGACAGACCCAACAGCGCACAATATCAGAGACAGTCCTAACAATGCACAGACAGACATAACAGCACACAGAGACAGAGATGAACAGCACACAGAGATAGACCTAATAGGTACACAGAGATAGACCTAATAGCGCACAGAGATAGACCTAACAGCACATAGAGACAGACCTAACAGCACATAGAGACAATATCAGAGACAGAGATGAACAGCACACAGAGGAAATATCAGAGACAGGGTTGAAAAGCATGGGGAAGACGTGCAAGAAACTTAGAGAGGTGGCACACGACGGGACGGTTATAATCCATTTATAAATGATTGTCCTCATTCACGATCAATTTTTTTTCTAAATGTCTATTGCATCATTATGAAAATTTTTCCTGCCATCATATATTTACCCACACCCAAGGAATATGTCTTTTATAGGTCCAAAAGCAACTTAAATCATGGAAAGTAGCGACATTTCTTTGATGTTTTGGTGAATTCACGCTAACAAACTTCTTGTATAGTAATGCACGTCAATTCTGGTAAAGACACAAGGCTATCCAGATACGTATGGAAGGAGTGCAATGTGTAAAATTAGTAAAGATGGAGAATTTACAGACTCATAGGGTAAATAATGGGTAATTGAAATGGACAGGAAAGTAGAAGAAATATATTTCTTACCTTATTTTTCATTTCCTTCTTTTTTCTTCAGCTGCAGGTTAATATTGTGTACACAAGGAGTCATGCTACTAGAATGCATTTCGCTTTTTATATGGAGTTAATTAAAGTTTCCAAATAGCTGTGCATTAATGTGCATATGGAGTTACCAGAGATGATACCGCAATTTAGTCATCATGTGTCAATTTTTAAGAATCTGGTCAGTTGTGTAGATTGTTCACACGTGCACGTGGGTGACAGAACAGTTTTGAGTCTTCGTGAGAGATTGTCTACCTCTGCTGTTTTACTGTTCAGAGACGGAACATGATTACCTTTTTTTCACGACGAATATAGTTGTGAATGTCTCTGTAGTGGGCTTCCTTATTAACGGCCAAGATATTTGTCCTCTTTTCATTGAAGTTTATATATTGATTCGTAAGTTCGTGTGTTGTCCCCTAACTACAGGCCTCCCGACCTCCGTGTACTACAAACCTACTGATGCTCACGGTTTCCTCTTGTACAGCTCATCCCACCCCAAAAGCTGCAAAGATTCCATCCCATATTCCCAGCTACTCCGCCTTCGTCGTATCTGTCAGGACGATAATGACTTCCTCGAGAGAGCCCACGAAATGCTGGACATTTTCCGCTGACGGTCCTACCCAGAGGACGTCTTGCCCACAGCTTTCTGTCGCATAACCCAGGTCACGCGGGAAATGTCCCTCGCCAAACATATGCGACCTCCGAACAATGAACCCAAGCTTATCCTCACCTTCCATCCACATGCCTATGCCATCAAGCACATTTTCCTGAGACACTGGTCCATCTTGGAATCCGATCCAACCACTCGTGAGGTATTCTCCAATGGCCCCAGGGTAATTTTCCGCCGTAACCAGAGCCTCAGAGACCACCTTGTGCATAGTCGCCTCCCCACGGTTACTTCATCCGTGGGCACATTCGAATGCCATCGTAAGAACTGTCTGACATGCCCATACGTTGTTCAGACACCAGAGATTGCATTTCCCCGAGGCACCTTCACCTTGAAAGATTCTTTCACTTGTACATCCCGCAATCTGATTTATGTTATCATCTGCAAACGATGTGACATGAAATACATTGGCCAAACGGGCAGACGTCTTGCTGATCGTTTTAGAGAACACCTCAGAGACATCAATCAGGGCGCTGACAAACCTGTCCCCAACCATTTCAATTCCTCCAACCATAATGGAGCCGACGATGCATGTGTCACCGCATTAAAACCCTGCTTCTCCAATAGCTCAGTCAGACTTAAAATTGAATGCCAGCTAATCAACAATCTGGGATGCATCCATCCAGCAGGTATCAATACTGTTGTGGACGCTACGGTATAACTGTGGCATCTTCCCGTATTGTGTACACTATATATCACTATGCTGTCCCCCCCCCCCCCATATCTAGACCTAACTGTCCCCACATCCCTATATTTTCATAGCAGACTGTTCACATATTTTTGGCTACTTAAATCCTTCTTGGCAACCCACTTTTAATTCTAGCCAACGAGCGCCTTCGCAGCTGGCCAAGTCACCTTTTCTGCCCCACATGGCACAGTGATAGGTCGTGTGTGTGTTTTTTCGTTGTTTGCTGTATTTCGTTGTTAGCTATGTGTTGTCATTGACAAAGATTCTGAGAATCGAAACGTCTGTGTGTCGTATTGTACGCGTTCGTGTGTATTTTATTTTATTTTATTATTCATGTTATATATTTATTGAGTGCTTCTGATTTCGGATTTTCACCTTATTTCGCGATACGTGGATCTCCTTGTAGGGTATGTGAAACTTTGTTGTTGTTTAGTACGTTTTTTCTCGCAGGAGTTTAATATACCTATTTGTTTCCAATTCATATTGTTATATCCTGCTGCAACCGCTGCTTTTTCTTTTTATTCCTAACTTGACAACATGTTTGTTCTCTCGTTTCTTGTTACGCCACAAGATGTCAGTTTCCACCACAATATTACTCTTCTGTTGGTATTCAATGTATTTAGTGTTGTTTTTTCAATACCAGTTGTTTGTCACCGTTGAGAGCTTGCGGACCTGAAAATTCATTACTATGGAATACAAACTGCTGCCGTTGCCAAGTTGTATTGTTTGTGCCGATGCTGTAATGTTTAGGATCTGCAATTCTTCTGAATAGTTGAAGCAAAAGTATCTCAGTAGGTGTGCATATGGATTAATGTCTGCGATCTGCCCAGACCTTAATCTGTTTCGGACGATTCCAGTAGGTTGATGACTGTTCTCGGTTGCATAAAATTCAATCCATCCTTTCTCCAACGGTCATCTTCCTCTTTCAACACATGGTCCTAACATGTTTTCTAGTAACTTTTATCAATATTTAATAGCGCGGACTGGGTTAGCATCTTGATGTCGGACAATTTGAATGTAGTATTGTCAGCTGCCACCTGTTCTTTAATTTTATCCCCCACAAGTTCTATAGGGTTTAAATGAGAATGGTACGGCTGAAGTCTCAAGCACCTATGGCCATGCTCTTCTATCAACTTGTCGATTTGATAGTTCTTGCTTTTTTTGGGCCTGTTTTACAAGAGTCAACAATTCTAGTTTGAAATGCGTTTCTGGAAATGGTATGTTTTCCCTTCGGAGCCATATCTTTATTCCTTCCTTTATGAGCGATGCCGTAGATATTTGCCTTCTTGGGCAACAAAATTTTGATATGATGCATATTGTCTATAATTAGGCAAGGCGGTCTATCTAAGGATGAAAGCATTGTATTCTCGAGCCAATCTCTAAATACATTACCATTCATCTCATTATTATTTTTTTTTTCCCTCACTCGCTTGCTTTGTGATTAGCTTTCCATATTAACAGTGTCCATCGCCTTCAGGCGAACCCACTCCGACTTCAGAGGTACTTGTAATTTACGTCCCAAAGTCAATGACGACAGGTTAACATTTTAGTCCAGCTGTCCGGTGTAAGGGTTGAACCGCTAACCTCGACATCAACAATTCTATGATAATCCCTATTGTCTGTATGCTTTGATACGAACATGAGTCCAGCATTCTATAGTAAGCCATTATGTGTACTACCAGCATGGACTATGACCAAACGCTGTCCTTTAGTACTGGGCACATATCGCTTTATCTTTCCATCCACTGTGCCATTCCTTTTCACTTGTCTGGTGCGCATTGATCCAGATTTCATCCAAATACACTATGTCATAATTTTCTTTGCGCATTTCCTTTACTTCACGTAGGTATTTGCATCTCATGGCTCCTAAATGCGTTGATCTCAAATGATATTTCTACCTCCCTTATACTTTCTAAACGTGAAGCCTTATGTCCTCATAATTTTCCACAAAGTTGTTTTGGATAGCTCTATGTTATTGTTCTTTCTCAACCAAACCCTAAGTTTTCTTACTGTCACTTTTTCTTTGGTATCCAGCATTTTTATAATAGCTCGCCTTATGACATCCTTGTCAAAGCTGACTAGAATTGCCTTTCTACCTACCATTTGCTTATCACTTGTTGGTTTCATTCCAGATTCTTGCATCCATCGACGAAATCACTGTTTACTCAAACCCAGTGCATGCACTGTTCTTGTCTCGGAATTTGTAATAGTATGAAACAGTTTCCTGTGATGTGTTCAACTTCATAGCGATGCTTTGAAGTGTACAAACCTTCACATTCAATCCCATTCAACAATATTTACACATTCAGATGTTAGTGGTAAATGGTAAGATTTATAAAATAATCACGTTTCATTAAAGTACCCACTATAGGTAGAAATATTGACGACACTTCTGAACACTCCCGTTCCACTACGTGAGGTTCTTTTCATAAGGTCATTCTCGTGCATCACGAGAAAATTCCCCAATGAACGCTGATGTTTCTGTATGAAGGTGTAATAGATTTTATAATACACACTTCATCTCTGACCCGTAAATTATATATGGCATTTAAACAAACATTGAAATCTGCTGTACAATCTCCAGAACACATTTTATTTTGTGTGGACATAATAATAAGGTTATATGCTAAATCTCATAATTTTCCCTCAGTTGGTTACTGAGATGTGGATTTTTATATGGGGGAAACAAATGTAAACGGACTATAGGCATGAGTTGGGTATCAATATGTGGCCCAGTGGGGTGTTAGTGCTAGAAATGGCAGAATCTGTTTTATGATGATTATCCTGTGTATTATGTTGCAAATGCCAATAATACAATGTTCATTTTGTGTAGTGTTCATATATTATTTAATTGTAATATGTTTGAAATTGTTAGTATGTGTATTATACGTGTGGTGTTTATCAGTTTTGCTTTCCTTTGCAACTATTAAATTGTTTAAAAACATAGGTGAAGTTTTCCTAGAAATGTTTTTAAAAATACAATAAGATTGTGTCTCGATGGTAGCATAATGGCTGAATGGGTGCACAACAATCATCTTGTATCCTAGTGCCGTCCAATCACAGTGGCTGACAGAGACACGGAAGAAGATCTTCTCCACGAGTTCGACAGTCCGATGACCTGTGACTGCCAATGGTTGACCACATCTAACATCAGGTACAGTCTCTTCTCCTGTGACTGCCAATGGTTGACCACATCTAACATCAGGTACAGTCTCTTCTCCTGTGACTGCCAATGGTTGACCACATCTAACATCAGGTACAGTCTCTTCTCCAGTGACTGCCATTGGTTGACCACATCTAACATCAGGTACAGTCTCTTCTCCTGTGACTGCCAATGGTTGACCACATCTAACATCAGGTACAGTCTCTTCTCCTGTGACTGCCAATGGTTGACCACATCTAACATCAGGTACAGTCTCTTCTCCTGTGACTGCCAATGGTTGACCACATCTAACATCAGGTACAGTCTCTTCTCCTGTGACTGCCAATGGTTGACCACATCTAACATCAGGTACAGTCTCTTCTCCTGTGACTGCCAATGGTTGACCACATCTAACATCAGGTACAGTCTCTTCTCCTGTGACTGCCAATGGTTGACCACATCTAACATCAGGTACAGTCTCTTCTCCTGTGACTGCCAATGGTTGACCACATCTAACATCAGGTACAGTCTCTTCTCCTGTGACTGCCAATGGTTGACCACATCTAACATCAGGTACAGTCTCTTCTCCTGTGACTGCCAATGGTTGACCACATCTAACATCAGGTACAGTCTCTTCTCCTGTGACTGCCAATGGTTGACCACATCTAACATCAGGTACAGTCTCTTCTCCTGTGACTGCCAATGGTTGACCACATCTAACATCAGGTACAGTCTCTTCTCCTGTGACCTGTGACTATCAGTAGTTGACATATAAATCAGGTTGCTAACGGTGTACGTGACAGTTGCTACAGCTTTAAAACAAAATTAGCTTAAAAGTTGACAGGGTCGACTTCGTTGCACCGGGATTTGTATCCCATATGGCTCGGTCTCTTTCCACAGCGCGTGACAACTGTATATGTGATTGTTTCTACCGGTGTATGCAAGGATAAATGAAAGTTGCTACAGCTTTTTGGGCAATATGTTTCAGTAGCTACATTTGTGTGTGACAATATGTGACAGCCGCTAAAGGTGTATATGACAATATGTGACAGTTTATACATCTGTATGTGACAATATGTCACAGTTGCTACATCTGTATGTGAGGATGTGTGACAGCCGTTATAGCTGTATGTGACAATAAGTGACATTTGCTACAGCTGTATGTGACTTGTTCATTGTATGTCCAGTCTATGACATCTGTAGACATTTTCACTGTATGTCCAGTTTATGACATTTGAAGACGTGTTTATTGTATATCCAGTTTATGACATCTGTAGACTTGTTTATTGTCTCTTCAGTTCACGATGATATTTGTAGACTAGTTCATTGTATTTATAATTGATGATGACATCTGTAGATTTGTTCATTTATGTCCAGTTCATGATGACATATATAGACTTGTTCATTGTATGTTCAGTTTATGATGACATCTTTAGACGTTTTCATTGTCTGTTCAGTTCATGATGCCATCTGTCGTCTTGTTCATTGTATGTCCAGTTCATGATGCCATCTGTCGTCTTGTTCATTGAATGTCCAGTTCATGATGACATCTGTCGTCTTGTTCATTGTATGTCCAGTTCATGATAACATCTGTAGACGTGTTCACTGTATATTGTGTGAAGACCTCAGTCCAAACATATGTAGACTTGTTCATTGTAAAATGTATGTGAAATCTTCAGACCTGACATATGTAGACTTGTTCACTGTAAAATGTATGTGAAATCTTCAGACCACACATATGTAGACTTGTTCACTGTAAAATGTATGTGAAATCTTCAGACCTGACATATGTAGACTTGTTCACTGTAAAATGTATGTGAAATCTTCAGACCACACATGTGATACTCTTATGTGGAGAGTATAACAAGATTATTAAACTGTATGTGAAGACTTCAGACCACACATGTGATACTCTTATGTGGAGAGTATTACAAGATTATTAAACTGTATGTGAAGACTTCAGACAACACATGTGATACTCTTATGTGGAGAGTATTACAAGATTATTAAACTGTATGTGAAGACTTCAGACCACACATGTGATACTCTTATGTGGAGAGTATTACAAGATTATTAAACTGTATGTGAAGACTTCAGACCACACATGTGATACTCTTATGTGGAGAGTATTACATGATTATTAAACTGTATGTGAAGACTTCAGACCACACATGTGATACTCTTATGTGGAGAGTATTACAAGATTATTAAACTGTATGTGAAGACTTCAGACCACACATGTGATACTCTTATGTGGAGAGTATTACAAGATTATTAAACTGTATGTGAAGACTTCAGACCACACATGTGATACTCTTCTGTCAACAGCGAAATGATGCCGGGCGCAGTCACCCCTCTGACACTGAGCACTTTTGCACGTGCCATCGAGTACGGTATACAGGTACGGTTGGATATTATTCTGACGCCTCCCATCTACTTAATCCTGTGGCTTGTTTGACATCTCTATCTACTTTATCTTGTCTGCCCTATTACATTTCTCGTATACATTATCCTATCCCCTTCTTACATCACTCAGCTATTTTATAATGTCTCCTTTCTTACATTGCGTATCTACCTATACTATCTCCTTTCTTACATTGCATATCTACCTATCTTGTCTCCTTTCTTATATTTCATATCTACCTATCATGCCCCCTTTCTTACATTGAATATCTACTTATCCTGTCTCCTTTCTTTCTTTTCATATCTCCCTATCATGCCCCATTTCTTATATTTCATATCTACCTATCCTGTCTCCTTTCTTACATTTCATATCTACCTATCCTGTCTCCTTTCTTATATTTCATATCTACATATCCTGTCTCCTTTCTTATATTTCATATCTACCTATCATGCTCCCTTTCTAATATTTCATATCTCCCTATCATGCCCCCTATCTTATATTTCATATCTACCTATCCTGTCTCCTTTCTTACATTTCATATCTATCTATCATGCCCCTTTTCTTATATTTCATATCTACCCATCCTGTCTCCTTTCTTACATTTCATATCTACCTATCTTGGCTCTTTTCTTACATTTCATATCTACCTATCCTGTCTCCTTTCTTACATTTCATATCTACCTATCTTGTCTCTTTTCTTACATTTCATATCTACCTATCCTGTCTCACACTTCTGCCCGTAATTCACCTTATTTTGTCTCCCTTTACATTTCTCATGTACTGTATCCTATAATACTTCTGATATCTCTCATCTACTTTATCTTTTAATACTTCTTACATTTCTCATATATTTTATCTTTTAATACATCTTACACCTCTTATCTACCTTAGCATATCTCCCTTCCAACGTCTTCTTTCTCATCTATTCCATCTCTTTTCTCTTATCTGGCTTCACAGCTACGAACTAGTCTAGCTGGAAATACAGACTTTCAACCAGACATGAAACACATACTTACACTAGACATAAAACACAGAGTTTCACCAAGAAATGAAATACAGACTTTCACCCAGACATGGAATACAGACTTTCGCCAAGAAATGAAACACAGACTTTCACCCAGTCATGAAACAGAGACTTTCACCCAGTCATGAATCACAGACTTTCTCCCAGACATGAAAGACAGACTTTCACCCAGACATGACACACAGACTTTCACCCAGACATGACACATAGACTTTATCCCAGACATGAAATATAAGATACATATTTTCACCCAGACATGAAGCACAAACTGTCAATCAGACGTGAAGCACAGACTGTCACCCAGACATGACATATAGACTTTCACCTAGACATGACATATAGACGTTATCCCAGACATGAATAACATACTTTCACCCAGACATGAAGCATAGACTGTCACCTAGACATGACATACAGACTTTATCCCAGACATGAATAACATACTTTCACCCAGACATGAAGCACAGACTGTCACCTAGACATGACATACAGACTTTATCCCAGACATAAAATACATACTTTCACCCAGACATGAAGCACAGACTTTCATCCAGACATGACATATAGACTTTATCCCAGACATGAAATATACTTTCATCCAGATATGACATACAGACTTTCACCCAGACATGACAAACAGACTTTCACC
The DNA here is from genome assembly GCA_014155875.1 of Cepaea nemoralis. Classification (NCBI taxonomy): domain Eukaryota; kingdom Metazoa; phylum Mollusca; class Gastropoda; order Stylommatophora; family Helicidae; genus Cepaea; species Cepaea nemoralis. The sequence continues at coordinate 390,605 of JACEFZ010002258.1, forward strand.
CAGACATGACACGCAGAGTTTCACCCAGACATAAAACAGGCTTTCACCCAGACATGAAGCACAAGCCTTCACCCAGACATGAAGAACAGACTTTCATCCAGACACGAAGCACAAGCTTTCACACAGACATGAAGAACAAGCTTTTACCCAGACATGAAGCACGGACTTTCACCCAGACGTGAAGCACAGACTTCCACCCAGACGTGAAGCACAAGCTTTCACCCAGACATGAAGCACAGACTTTCACCCAGACATGAAGCACAGACTTTCACCCAGACATAAAGCACAAGCTTTCACCCAGACATGAAGCACAGACTTTCACCCAGACATGAAGCACAGACTTTCACCCAGACATGAAACACAGACTTTCACCCAGACGTGAAGCACAGACTTTCACCCAGACGTGAAGCACAGACTTTCACCCAGACGTGAAGCACAAGCTTTCACCCAGACATGAAGCACAGACTTTCACCCAGACATGAAGCACAGACTTTCACCCAGACATGAAGCACATACTTTCACCCAGACGTGAAGCACAAGCTTTCACCCAGACATGAAGCACAGACTTTCACCCAGACGTGAAGCACAGACTTTCACCCAGACGTGAAGCACAAGCTTTCACCCAGACGTGAAGCACAGACTTTCACCCAGACGTGAAGCACAAGCTTTGACCCAGACGTGAAGCACAGACTTTCACCCAGACATGAAGCACAGACTTTCACCCAGACATGAAGCACAGACTTTCACCCAGACATGAAGCACAGACTTCATCCCAGACACCCTTTTTCTGTGACTCCACTAATATGCACAGGTAGACTGAGGTGGGCGGAGTCTCCGAAGAGGTCAAGGTTGACCTTCTTGTGCCAGTCCACGCTGGTGTTAGAATGCAGGGTGTTAGAGGGAAAGGTGTTGGAATGCAGGGTGTTAGAGTGTAGTGTGATAGAGTGCAGGGTGTCAGAGTGCAAGGTGTTAGAGATCAGTGTGTTAGATGGCAGGGTGTTAGAGTGCAATGTGTTAAAGTGCAGGGTGTTAGAGTGCAGGGTGTTACAGGGCAGTGTGTTAGATGGCAGGGTATTAGAGTGCAGGGTGATAGAGTGCAGGGTGTTAGAGGGCAGTGTGTTAGATGGCAGGGTGTTAGAGTGCAGGTTGTTTGTGTAATCTTGAGACAGGTGTTTTTTGAAATTATGTATTGTTTAGCACAGGCAGTGTGTAATCTTGAGACGGGTGTTTGTGTAACTCTATGTTGTTTAGTCAGATAGTTTGTAATCTTGAGACAGGTGTTCGTGTATCTCTGTATCGTTTAGTGCAGGTAGTGTGTAGTCTTGAGATAGGTGTTTTGTAAATCTATATTATTTAGAGCAATTAGTGTGTAATCTTGAGACAGATGTTTGTGTAACTCTTCAGACGTTGATTCGGTATTCGGGAGCCAGACAGAGTGCTACCTACCTGCCCAAGTGTTTGCCTTCAATATGCAACCATCACTTCATCGGCTTTCTGGTGAGTAGACGGGCCTAGCCTTGTGTTCATTACAAGGCAGACAGCCAGACTGGGTGATTGATTGATTGATTGATTGATTGATTGATATAGATTATGTTTTACGTGTATGTTGTTATAACATATTGTGTTTATATGTAAATATGGTTATAACATAGTATGTATATACGTGTATGTGGTTACAACATATTACGTTTATACGTGTATGTGGGTATAACAGATTATGTTTGCACGTGTATGTAGATATAACAGATTATGTTTACACATGTATGTAGGTCAGTCGTGAGGGTCTGTTCAAGACACTAAAGAAGATTGGCTGCCCATCAACTCTTCTGTCCATTGTGGAATCGTTCCACACAGGCATAAAGGGTATAATCAAGTTTGATGGTGCAACTTCTGAAGAGTTTGAAATCAAGAGTGGAGTTAAGCAAGGTTGTGTACTAGCTCCCACCCTCTTTGGAATATACTTTTTACTTCTACTGAAATATGCCTTTCATGATCAGGATGGTGGTATATACATTCACTCACGCTCAGATGGCGGCCTCTACAATGCTCAGAGGTTGAAGGCCAAGACCAAAATTAGGAGGGTACTGATCAGAGAGTTGCGTTTTGCAGATGATGCTGCAGTTTCGACCCAGTCTGAGGAAGAATTACAATGTCTACTATCTGCATTCTCCAATGCTTGTTCTGAATTTGGTTTAACAATTAGCAAAAAGAAGACACAGATTATGTCACAAGGTGCACATGGGGTATCATCAATCTTTATTGACGACGCCGAACTAGAGATGGTAGACCATTTTACATATCTAGGATCAGTTGTAAATAGCAAATTATCCCTAGATCAGGAAATCAACACCCGAACTGATAAGACAGCAACAACAATGAACAGGTTAAGAAAAAGAGTCTGCGAGAACAGGAAGCTTACTGCCGAAACGAAAGTCCTTGTCTATCAAGCCTGTTTCCTTAGTACTCTTCTTTATGGTAATGAAACCTGGACAACTTACTCACACCAAGAGCAACGTTTAAACAGCTTTCATATGCGGTGTCTGCGAAGAAATCTTGGTTTTAAGTGGCAAGTACAAAATCACAAATACTGAAGTATTGGAAAGATCAGGTTGTGTGACGGTTTATTCCATGCTCAGTCTTCGTAGACTTAGATGGATAGGACATCTTAGGAGGATGGATGATGGTAGAATACCAAAGGACATCTTTTTTGGTGAATTACAGATGGGTAAGAGATCTCAGGGTTGGCCTCTACTACGATACAAAGATGTGTGTAAGCGGGACATGACTGACTGATACAAGCATTGATAATGCACATTGGGAGCAAGTCGCCGCTGAACGTGTTGCATGGAGGGCAAACATCAGAAATGGAATAAAGACAAAGGAGAAAATTATTGCAGATAAGTCACACACCGAGCGTGTGAGACGTAAGATGGTGCATGATGGTGGAAATAACCACGTGTTCACATGCACCCACTGTGAACGAACATTTACAGCGCGAATTGGCCTTATCAGTCACATTCGCTACCGCCATAGGTAAAAGTTATTATGCCTTTTTAAAGCACAAACTATCGTCTGTCAAGACGGCAAGGTGCCAATGAAAATGAGTATACGTGTATGTGGTTACAACATATTACGTTTATACGTGTATGTGGTTATAACATATTATGTTTGCACGTGTATTTAAGTATAACAGATTATGTTTGCACGTGTATGTAGTATAACAGATTATGTTTGCATGTGTATGTAGGTATAACAGATTATGTTTGTACGTGTATGTAAGTATAACAGATTATGTCAGTACGTGTATATAAGTATAACAGATTATGTTTGTAACGTGTATACAGTTATTGTCCGCTGCTGACATGGTCTGTGTTCTGTGGCCAGGAGATGAGCACCAGCTTCATGGCTGTGCCTTTCATGCAGAAGGACGCCCTGGAGATCAACCTGCTGGGAGCCGTCCTGCCGGAGCTGACCGTCCAGCGCATACAAACCTACTACGGACGGCCACCTGCCACCTTGGCCCAGGGAGTGGTGAATATTATGAGAATGATCAAAGTGAGCGCCCAGTTATACAGCATCGGTGTTATACAGCATCAGTGTTATACCGCATCAGTGTTATACCGCATCAGTGTTATACCGCATCAGTGTTATACCGCATCAGTATTTGTCGGATAACGTTGGGACAACCCCAATGACATAGAGGATACTAAAGTTCCTCTTTCCCAATGTGATCCTGTCCGTTCTAATTATCTTAACTTTCAATGGCTCAAATGCTTGAGTCCATAACTAGAGTCTCGGAGAACCAAGGAATTCCTCCAGGAAAACAAGGAAAAGTTTCCTTGAATAACAATATCCTTTTGGTGCTTCCTTGCCTCTCCTCTCTCAGCTAATTAATTAATATCTAGGGTTTTTAATTAAACAACTTAACAACGACAAGAAAAAAACACTCAAGAGAGGAAATGACCTTCTTTTCATAATTTAATAATCATAAATTGGGTTATTGATCATTAAGTTCTAAAACAACAATCCAATTCAAAAAGGTCATATATACATATATATATATGACATTGATGCCTCAAACATACATTTCACTAACGTCAAGCTATATTCCAGTTCCTCATTGATAGTTACTATACATCTTCCATTGGAGTAGATTATGTCTGAAACTGAGTATACACTCAGGTTGATTTATTTCAGGGTTCTTCGATCCCTGTGGCAAACAGTTCAATGAAATTATGCATATTAAATTTCCCTAGAGTGTTGATCTGTTCCAGGTACTAATAAGATAGTGGCTTCAGTTCTCCACCCTCAGATACAAGAATACGTTCTGTATGTTACCTGTCCTAAATGTTTAGTGGAACTTCTTGCAGGTAGTTGCTTTTGGAATAGTTTTCTGCATCACTCTATCCAGGTGCTTCAATCAAAAGTCAGGTCTGGATCTAGATGGATCTAGCCATTACCTGAAATTTCAGCATCAAACATATATCTACTGATATCATCAATATGAACATTAGAAATGGAAGACTGTAAAACTCCCAAGAAAAACAAGGAAAATAAATACAGGGGATTTTGATCCTAGGAAAAATAAACAAGGGAGGAAGAGGGTCTTGGTGTTCTCCAATAGTTATCAACCCCACGACTGGTTACTCTCCATCCAATCCTTCATTATAGGGCGCTCAAGGTTTAGACTACCAGATAAGCAGTGTCATCTTCACCCATTCCTGTCACCCATGGTCTCCAGGTTGAGTAATACCTTGATCGATTCAGAATTTGATAACTATGTTCACCATTCCTTTTGTACATAATTATTTTCTCTAGATATCCTTCCATTTAAAAGAAAATGTCTCATACAGTAAGGGTTTTAATTCATTCCCAAATGCAATAAGTATTTGCTTATAAACAATATAAGTACATTATGGTATCATCTCCTGTATAACATTCAGGAGAATTCTTCCTAATCAAATGCTTCGAGGGGGAGTATCTCTCCCCCCCCTCTTCAACATGTATTTAATATGCCTTTACCTCATACATCTATAAGATTTTCCTTCATCATCATCATCATCATCATCATCATCATTATTATTATCATCATAATTATCATTATTATCATCATCACTATCATCATCATCATCATCATCATATCATCCAACACAATTCAGAACACAAAACCATATGAGTGTAACATGATTGATATGGAATACAGAGTCGTGTCATAATTAGAAGTGCACTAAATTATTAATTATTGTATGGGTTATCACTAGCATCTTTTCCTCTGATAGACAAGACATTATACATCAAATTGCCTACTATCATGAGATTCTCCTTCTCAATATGTCACTTCTCTTCACTCAATCCACAATCATTCATCAGAAATCATAACCATACTTGCGCCCCCCCCCCCCCCGATGTGTCCTCAACCTTGTTGCTCGGATTGGAGGGGGGGGGGGGGGGCTTGCGTGTCCCAGAGATCCCATGAGCATTGTCGACGGATGCACAACTACATGTCGGACAAGCCTTGGGTTAGGGACCAGACCAAGAGAGACCAACCTGCTGCTCTGCAGGTAGACTGAGGATAGCAGTCAATGTCTAAATTAGGCGCACGATGCCGCTAAAGTTTGGTCCGGACACATACTCTAAGGCTCTCAGCTGAGGGATATGGCTGAACGCCTCTAAGCCATAAACACTCGGATGTGAGAGCCGGGTCGATACCCACCTACAGATAAATGGAGGTGAGATGCTGAGCACGCTTCATGCTTAGTTCAGATACTTGTTCGAAGGCTCTCAACTGGGGGATATGAGGGATCCCCGGATGAGAGGGCCTTGGCCGTTTCTCGCTCACTGAACGCGCACGATGGTAAGGTGCTGAGCCGGCAGCACATGTAGCCTACCTCGTGAGCGAGTACTAAAGGTAGAAAAGTGCCCCAGTTGCATGAAATGGTTACGAACAATGTCTGTATCTATACTCATAGAGAGTGTCGTCAAGGTGGAAAAATGTCTCAATAACAGGCTTTAGACGGCCTATTTGTGTCTTCCAGTCGAGGAGACCTAATCATTCGGGGCCACTTCGATTGACGGATGTTAGTCGCGGTGATCGGGCAAATTTTGAGCTATAGCCTGCGATGGGTGGTGTTGTGATATTCTAGTGTGATAATTTGGTCGCGTCTAGCGTGTGTCGCGTGATTTAGTTGTTACACACCCGCGTCACACGCCATTGATCCAGGTTCGATCCCGGGTCTAGTCAAGGATATGCACGATTGACGAGCTCAAACGAGAGCGAAACTCGAGTCTAGTGCTTCCAGATTGGCGTGGACAATGGCCTTGGGTTCGTGCCGGAATACGATCAGCGTTGTCAGTAGTGGGTCGTGCTCAATGTTTAAATCTCAAATCCCGGAAAAGACCAAATAAATTAATATACATCATCATCATCAAGTGCCCTGCCATGTGGCATACGGGGTTCATGTCTCGTCACAGATCTCGGTCTTTGGTGTTCTGGATCAACACTGCTGATTATGTTCCTCCATGCCACCGTCTCAACCCATCCAGCATCATTTCTCTTCGTCTGCCTTTGCCTCTCCTTCCCCTTTCCAGTTGTCACGATGTTCCCCAATGCCTCTCTTCTCATCACATTACTAGTGTTGATAGCTTCCAACATTTTAATCACGTTTTACTTTATCACATGCCTTGGTATAGTCTATGAAGCACAAATAAATGTTTTTCTGTGTCTCTATTGATCCTTATATTAGTGTTCGTAAAGAAAACATTTATGTCAGGATTGATGTACTCTATAACCTGTTTATGTTCATGCGTCTTATCACTTTGTCTTATCGTTGTGTCTTATCACTGTGTCTTGTTGCTGTGTCTTTTCACTGTGTCATTTCACTGTGTCTTGTCGCTGTGACTTGTGACTGTGTCGTGTCACTGTGTTTTGTCACTGTCTTGGTGCACTGTGTCTCGTCACTGTGTCTTGTCACTGTCTTGGCGCACTGTGTCTTGTCACTGTGACTTGTCGCTGTGTCTTATCACGTCTTGTCACTGTGACTTGTCGCTGTGTCTTGTCACAATGTCTTGTCACTGTGTCTTTTCACTGTCTTGTCACTGTGTCTTGTCACTATGTCTTGTCACTATGTCTTGTCACTGTCTTGTCACAGTGTCTTGTCACTGTGACTTGTCACTGTGTCTTGTCACTATGTCTTGTCACTGTGACTTGTCACTGTGTCTTGTCACTGCGCCTTATCACTGTCTTATCACAGTGTCTTTTTACTGTGCCTTATCACAGTCTTGTCATTGTGTCTTGCCACTGTGTCTTTTTACTGTCTTGGCACATTGTGTCTTGTCATTGTGTCTTGTCACTGTTTCTTGTTACTGTCTTGTCACTGCGTCTTTTCACTTTCTTGTTACTGTGTCTTGTCACTGTGTCTTGCCACTGCGTCTTGTCAATGTGTCTTATCGCTGTGTCTTGTCGCTGTGTCTTGTCGCTGTGTCTTGTGACTGTGTCGTGTCACTGTGTCGTGTCACTGTGTATTGTCACTGTGTCTTATCCCTGTCAGGATTCCTGTACTCTATAACGTGATTATGTTTGTGTGTCTTGTCAACAGATGTGGCATACAGCAAGCCGTGTGACCGCCGAGTGGTATGTAAAGATTCCCAACTACACAGTTGGCCCAGGATCAAATACCGCTAAAGATCTCTATCAGTGTATATGTACCCAGTTAGCAGATTATGAAACAGTAAGTCCAGTTAGCATGGATCCTGTGCGGTTATGAGAAGAAGTCTGTGACGCTATAGGCAGCTAACTATGACCTGGCGAGCTAGAGACAAGTGGTGTCTGTGACGAGATAGACTGCTAACTACCGCCAGTAGATATAGAGACATGTGGTGTCTGTGACGAGATAGACAGCTAACTGCGGCCAGTCGAGCTAGAGACATGTGTCTGTGACGATATAGATGACTAACTACGGCCAGGCAAGATAGAGATACGTGGTGTCTGTGACGAGATAGACAGCTAGCTACAGCCAATAGATCTAGAGACATGTGGTGTCTGTGACGATATAGATTGTTAACTACGGCCAGTCGAGCTAAAGGCATGTGGTGTCTGTGACGAGATAGGCGGCTAGTTACGCCCAGTCGAGCTAAAGACATGTGGTGTCTGTGACGAGATAGACAGCTAACTGCGGCCAGGCGAATTAGAGACATGCGGTGTCTGTGGCGATATAGATGGATAACTATGGCCAGTAGATCTAGAGACATGTGGTGTCTGTGACGAGATAGACGGATAACTACGGCCAAGCGAACTAGAGACATGTGGTGTCTGTGACGAGATAGACGGCCAGCTATGGCCAGTAGATCTAGAGACATGTGGTATCTGTGGCGAGATAGACGGCTAACTACGGTGATTAGATCGAGAGAAATGTGGTATCTGTGACGAGATAGACGGCTAATTACGACGATTAGATCGAGAGACATGTGGTGTATGTGACGAGAATGACGGCTAACTACGACGATTAGATCGAGAGACATGTGATGTCTGTGACGAGATAGACAGCTAACTACGGCCAGTAGATCGAGAGCCATTTGGTTTCTGTGGACTGCTAACTGCGGCCAGTAGATCTAGAGACATGTGGTGTCTGTGGCGATATAGACGGCTAACTGCGGCCAGTAGATCTAGAGACATGTGGTGTCTGTGGCGATATAGACGGCTAACTACGGCCAGTAGATCTAGAGACATGTGGTGTCTGTGGCGAGATAGACGGCTAACTACGGCCAGTAGATCTAGAGACATGTGGTATCTGTGGCGAGATAGACGGCTAACTACGGCCAGTAGATCGAGAGCCATTTGGTTTCTGTGGACTGCTAACTACGGCCAGTAGATCTAGAGACATGTGGTGTCTGTGGCGAGATAGACGGCTAACTACGGCCAGTAGATCTAGAGACATGTAGTGTCTGTGGCGAGATAGACGGCTAACTACGGCCAGTAGATCTAGAGGCATGTGGTGTCTGTGGCGAGATAGACGGCTAACTACGGCCAGTAGATCTAGAGACATGTGGTGTCTGTGGCGAGATAGACGGCCAACTATGGCCAGTAGATCTAGAGACATGTGGTGTCTGTGGAGAGAAAACGGCTGACTACGGCCAATAGATCTAAAGACAGGTGGTGTCTGTGAAGAGATAGACAGCTAACTACTGCCAGTATATTAGAGACATGTGGTGTCTTTGACTAGATAGACGGCTAATTACGACCAGTCGAACTAGAGACATATGGTGTCTGTGACGAGATAGACGGCCAACTATGGCCAGTAGATCTAGAGACATGTGGTATCTGTGGCGAGATAGACGGCTAACTACGGTGATTAGATCGAGAGACATGTGGTATCTGTGACGAGATAGACGGCTAACTACGACGATTAGATCTAGAGACATGTGGTGTATGTGACGAGAATTACACCTAACTACGAGATAGACGGCCAACTATGGCCAGTAGATCTAGATACATGTGGTATCTGTGGCGAGATAGACGGCTAACTACGACGATTAGATCGAGAGACAGGTGATGTCAGTGACGAGATAGACAGCTAACTACGGCCAGTAAATCGAGAGACATTTGGTTTCTGTGGACTGCTAACTACGGCCAGTAGATCTAGAGACATGTAGTGTCTGTGGCGAGATAGACGGCTAACTACGGCCAGTAGATCTAGAGGCATGTGGTGTCTGTGGCGAGATAGGCGGCTAACTACGGCCAGTAGATCTAGAGACATGTGGTGTCTGTGGCGAGATAGACGGCTAACTACGGCCAGTAGATCTAGAGACATGTAGTGTCTGTGGCGAGATAGACGGCTAACTACGGCCAGTAGATCTAGAGACATGTGGTGTCTGTGGCGAGATAGACGGCTAACTACGGCCAGTAGATCTAGAGACATGTAGTGTCTGTGACGAGATAGACGGCTAACTACGGCCAGTAGATCTAGAGACATGTGGTGTCTGTGGCGAGATAGACGGCTAACTACGGCCAGTAGATCTAGAGACATGTGGTGTCTGTGGCGAGATAGACGGCTAACTACGGCCAGTAGATCTAGAGACATGTAGTGTCTGTGGCGAGATAGACGGCCAACTATGGCCAGTAGATCTAGAGACATGTGGTGTCTGTGGCGAGATAGACGGCTAACTACGGCCAGTAGATCTAGAGACATGTAGTGTCTGTGGCGAGATAGACGGCTAACTACGGCCAGTAGATCTAGAGACATGTAGTGTCTGTGGAGAGAAAACGGCTGACTACGGCCAGTAGATCTCTAAAGACAGGTGGTGTCTGTGAAGAGATAGACAGCTAACTACGGCCAGTATATCTAGAGCCATTTGGTGTCTTTGGCGAGATAGACGGCTAATTACGACCAGTCGAACTAGAGACATATGGTGTCTGTGACGAGATAGACGGCCAACTGTGGCCAGTAGATCTAGAGACATGTGGTATTTGTGGCGAGATAGACGGCTAATTACGACGATTAGATCGAGAGACATGTGGTGTATGTGACGAGAATTACGGCTAACTACGAGATAGACGGTCAACTATGGCCAGCAGATCTAGAGACACGTGGTATCTGTGGCGAGATAGACGGCTAACTACGGTGATTAGATCGAGAGACATGTGGTATCTGTGACGAGATAGACGGGTAATTACTACGATTAGATCGAGAGACATGTGGTGTATGTGACGAGAATGCCGGCTAACTACGACGATTAGATCGAGAGACATGTGATGTCTGTGACGAGATAGACAGCTAACTACGGCCAGTAGATCGAGAGCCATTTGGTTTCTGTGGACTGCTAACTGCGGCCAGTAGATCTAGAGACATGTGGTGTCTGTGGCGATATAGACGGCTAACTACGGCCAGTAGATCTAGAGACATGTGGTGTCTGTGGCGATATAGACGGCTAACTACGGCCAGTGGATCTAGAGGCATGTGGTGTCTGTGGCGATATAGACGGCTAACTACGGCCAGTAGATCTAGAGACATGTGGTGTCTGTGGCGAGATAGACGGCTAACTACGGTCAATAGATCGAGAGAAATGTGGTGTCTATGACGAGATAGACGGCTAATTACGACCAGTCGAACTAGAGACCTGTGGTATCATTGACGAGATAGACAGCTAACTACTGCCAGTAGATCTAGAGACATGTGGTGTCTGTGACGAGATCGACGGCTAACTACGGCCAGGCGAGCTAGAGACAGGTGGGCGTCTGTGTGAAGGATCACGATCTGAGTATGGTTATAAGTTTTCTATATTATCTCATGTATCAATTGCCTCCTCATTTTAAGTATAGCACACTGGACCAACGCCAAGCAGCGCTTGACTATATGTTGTGATGTTGGAGGTTTCTGTTGTGATGTTGAATATTTATTTTGTGATGTTGGATGTTTCTCTTGTGATATTGGAGTGTTTCTGTTGTGATGTGTGAATATTTATATTGTGCTGTTGAATTATTCTGTTGGCAGGTGTGGGTGTGGACGTTAATCAACAGTGGCAGATCTGCAAACGCAACCACAATATTGATGTCCATCATTGGTGGAGAGCCCAGCAGTAAGCACCCACCCTCACTCCACACAGCAACATTCCCCACGTCTGTCAGTACTGGACACTCCACACAGCAACATTTCCCACGTCTGTCAGTACTGGACACTCCACACAGCAACATTCCCCACGTCTGTCAGTACTGGACACTCCACACAGCAACATTTCCCACGTCTGTCAGTACTGGACACTCCACACAGCAACATTTCCCACGTCTGTCAGTACTGGACACTCCACACAGCAACATTTCCCACGTCTGTCAGTACTGGACACTCCACACAGTAACATTTCTCACGTCTGTCAGTACTGGACACTCCACACAGTAACATTTCTCACTGTCTATAAGCCTCTGAGAGAGCGCTAGCCCTAGCCCTCAATCTCAACTCTGCCTCTGACCTTCAGTCTGAACTCTACCTCTGATCCTCAGTTTCAGCTCTACCTTTGACCATCAGTCTCAACCCTACCTCTGACCGTCAGTCTCAACCCTACCTCTGACCATCAGTCTGAACTCTACCTCTGACCATCAGTCTGAACTCTACCTCTGACCATCAGTCTGAATTCTACCTCTGACCTTCAGTCTCAACTCTACCTCTTACCTTCAGTCTCAACTCTACCTCTTACCATCAATCTCAACTCTACCTCTTACCATCAGTCTCAACTCTACCTCTGACCATCAGTCTCAACTCTACCTCTGACCATCAGTCTCAACTCTACCTCTGACCATCAGTCTCAACTCTACCTCTGACCTTCAGTCTGAACTCTACCTCTGACCATCAGTTTGAACTCTACCTCTGACCATCAGTCTCAACTCTACTTCTGACCCTCAGTCTCATCTCTACCTCTGACCCTCAGTCTCAACTCTACCTCTGACTCTCAATCTGAGCTCTAGCCACTAACCAGGATAGCAAAGGGCACCCAAGTTGCCCTTAGAGTCTAAACATGGAAAAGTGGATGGTAACCATTCATCACATCGGCTGCTGCTGCTGCTGCAACTACAACAAGAAGAACATGATGCAGTTTGTCATATCGGTGGCTTCAGGTGCCACGGCGCGACTGATATGCGTAGAGGATCAAAGATTTATATAAGTCTACGTTTACTTGTAATACTAATGCTGGGACTGACATCCGAAGGGACATTAATGTACCCTACAATGATTTGCACAGAATGTGTCGTATATGTACAGCTCGACCTCTGGGGGGTTGCTAGAATACACCATATATGAGGACATATACTTTTCATACTGGAGATTGTCGCTTCACTCTCTCCATCGCCACTGTTGTTCTTCTAGGGCTTTACTTGTATACCGTGGTTATTTTCTCGGCTCATTCGTCTTTGCAGAACCCAGCTCTTTGTAACTGGACATAAGTCTCTTATAGAAACGAGAAGTTATAAAAACGAGCAGTTCTAGAAACGAGCAGTTATATAAACAAGCAGTTTTATAAACAAGCAGTTTCATAAACAGCAATATTATAAACACGCAGTTTATAAACACACGGTAATAAAAATCGAGCAGTTATAAAAATAAATAGTTATGGAAGAGCAGTCAGAAACCAATAGTTGCAGAAGCGAGGTCAAACAATGAATGATGTGAATTGTTTGTGTGTTGCCAGAATGGACCAGTGATCACTATGGCGACATTACCTTGTTGTTGTCCAAATGTCACGGAGTTTACAGTGCTGAAGTTCCTCACGCCATGGAGGTAAGCGTTTCAATTCCACTCAATACATTTGTTATGTCTCCTCCTTCTCTATTTACATGACCTCTCTTCCCTACTTAAACTCTGACTCTCTTTCTACATGTATGATCTCTGTCTCGACTTGTGTGCCCTCTGATTTCACTTGTATAACCTCTGTCTCTTTTTGTATGACTTATGTCTCTACTAGTATTACCTCTGAGCCCTCTCTCTTATTGTGTGGCCTTTCTTGCATGACCTCTGTCTCTTACTGAATGACCTCTGGCCTTTCCTGTATTACATACCCCAGCTATTAGCGAGAAGAACCACAGTAGCCTCCACATTGACAGACATGACTGTAAGATCTGTCATGTGACACGCCGAGTCTCTGCCAGCGTCCTTGACCGCATCATACACTGTCTGGTTGAACAATCATTGGAAGAACTGTCTAGAACTATCTTGTTGAAGATTGGAAGAACTTTCTAAAACGTCTGGTTGAATAATAAGGGAAGAACTTGCTAGAACTGTCTGGTTGAACAATCATGGAAGAACTTTCTAGAACAGGTTGAATAATATTGGAAGAACTTTCAAGAACGGTCTGGTTGAAATATTATTGTTTGTCCTGTGTTGTGTCTAAAAGTATTTCAGTTGCCGTATTCACTGTTACAGTTATTTTGCCTTGGCTGTGGTTGGCGGTTTAACAGACTAACTGTGGTTGACAATTTGATGACTTATTGTGGTTGACAATTTGATGACTTATTGTGGTTGACAATTTGATGACTAACTGTGGTTGACATTTCATGAAATGACAGGAGGGCAACTTGTTTGGGGAGGTTTACAATGAGGACTAAATCACTGCACTGACGGGGGAGGGAATAAGATAGGGCGTGGAGGTAGGTGGCTTGAGTGGCAACAGATTCTGGCACGAGTGGAAGAAGATTCTGGTATGAGTGGCAACAGATTCTGGCATGAGTGGAAACACATTTTAGCTTGAGTGGCAACAGATTCTGGTGTGAGTGGCAACAGATTCTGGCTTGAGTGGCAACAAACTCTGGCTTGAGTAGGTACATTCATTCTGGCTTGAGTACCAACAGATTCTGGCATGAGTGGCAATATTCGTTCTGGTGAGCTCTAGGAAATGACGTCCTTCTTCAGCTGAAATCGATCATTGATTGATTACTGATTATTTCAGAATATTGCTCAAGAAATTGTCAAAATCAGCTCTCAGTTCACAGAAACATTCCTGTCAACACCTGATCAGGTAGGAAAGTGTGATGTGTACATGTGTTATGTGTATGAGTGTGATGTGTACATGTGTGATGTGTGTGTGTGTGATGTGTACCTGTGTGATGTGTACATGTGTGCTGTGTACGAGTGTGATGTGTACGAGTGTGATGTGTGCGTGTGTGATGCGTGCGCGTGTGAGGTGGGCGTGTGTTATGTGTCCGTGTGTGATGTGTCAATGTGTGATGTGCCCATGTGTGATGTGTACATGTGTGATGTGTGTGATGCATGCTGTGTGATGTGTCTCTGTGTGATGTGTCCATGTGTCATGTGTCCATGTGTGATGTGTACATGTGTGATGTGTACATATGTGATGTGTACATGTGTGATGTGTACATATGTAAGGTGTATATGTGTGATAAGTACGTTTGTGATGTGTACATGTGGGAAGGGTAGTGTGTTATGTATACATATGTGAAGTGTGTGGTGTGTACGTGTGTGGTGTGCACGTGTGTGGTGTGTACGTTTGTGGTGTGTACGTATGTGGTGTGCACGTGTGTGGTGTGTACGTGTGTGGTGTGTACGTGTGTGATATGTACGTGTGTGATGTGTACGTGTGTGGTGTGTACGTGTGTGATGTGTACTGTGTGATAAGTACGTGTGTGATGTGTACATGTGTGATGTGTACGTGTGTGATATGTACGTGTGTGAGTGTACGTGAGTGATGTGTACGAGTGTGAAGTGTAGTGTGTTATGTATACATGTGTGCAGTTATATTGTGAAGTGTGCGTGGGTTATGAGTACGTTTGTGATACTACGTATGTGATGTCACGTATGTAATGTGTTGTGTTTCTGTATTTTATGTGTACGTTTGTGATGTTTTGTTTCAAAGTTTACATGATTTATACATGTGTTGCATTGGTGTATGGTTTGTATGTTATCTTATACATGTGATGCATTTGCATGTTATCTTATACATGTGATGTGTGTGTATGCATGTGTGTGTGCGTGCGTGCATGCGTGCGTGCGTGCGTGCGTGAGTTCCCCATTTTTGTAGAATGTTTATTGTCTCGTGCCACTTCAGAGATATATCGGAGAAATAGATCTATGTCTTGCTGACAGGCTTATGCAACACCTCTATGATATCAGCAGTGATGCCTAAAAACCGATATGCATACACTTCAGCAGTTCTGATCGCTATAGCGTGGCCGACATACTGGTAACGGAGATAAAATCGTGTGCATCTCACGAACGTAATCCTAAGACATTGGAAAACCGTCTCATCTTCCAGTTGGGTTCACTCTCCCCTCATGCTCCAATGTCCAAATGAGTTTCATTTAACTTCCGAACTCCTCCCTCACTCCGCCATTCCCATCCCCGCAGTTATATAGTCCACTAGAAAAAGGTGGCGGCATATCCTTTACAGGACGTCGCAATCAACCGCAGCATTATTTTTGCTGTTTGTGATTGTTTGGCAAATTTGCATTCAGTGGCACGTCATTGCTTTCTGAGCGACGGGCACTCATAACAGTTTATGAAAACCAACTCAGGGCGGTCTGCATTCAAATCGCCCGATGCTTGCTTTCAATCGCGTTATGCGAATTGCGAACTACGTCCGTGACACCTTCGCCACAGAGCCGGCTATAGTCCACTGCTAATGCCCATTTTACGGTTCGCTCACATGGGCGTCTCCTCATCCCTCCCATCGTGTGGCTAAGCCAATCCCGTAGCTTCTGACATTATTGATCTTTAGTCCATTGACCTGCTTGAACCACGCATCAGATTCATTTCTTCCACATCAAACGCTTTAAGCTCCTAAAACGTATTCAAACAAACAAAGATTCAGATAAGTAACCTTTGTGTTTTCATGTAGTGCTTTTCGTGTAGTTGTTTGTCTGTTTGTGTTTGTTCGTTCTGTGCTGACGAAGACTTTAGCCGCAACGTCCATTTTGTTTATTGTAATCGTGTTCTAGTAAAGCTCACAATCTACTTCTCGGTGGGTTTTTTTTTTTTTTTATTTGATTCATTCATTACTTCAGAGTAGAAAGTCTCGTGCTACTGCCAAATAGAAAGTCTCGTGCTACTTCCATGCAGAAAGTATCGTGCTACTTCAGAATAGAAAGGCTCTTTGTATTTCCATGTAGAAAGTCTCGTGTTACTTCCATGTAGAAAGTTTCGCGCTACTTCCATGTAGGAAGTTTCGTGGTATTTCCATGTAGAACGTCCAATAATACTTCGATGTAAAGATGTCATATTGATGTGTACCTCCATTTTTTCCAGGACGGCCTGGAAATTCTGAGACAACATCCTAATGTGGAGAGGTTGGTGAATGAGTTCCTAGATCGCCACGGACACAGATGTTTGCGAGAGGTGATGCTTTACTGCCACATTTCTTCTCTTGTATTTTACATGTATTTTATAGAAGTAAACAAAGATCTACATTTGTGCTTTATTTACTACACAAAGGCTTTCGATAAAGTGAGACATGTCGACATGATAATGATGCTTGAAGATCTATAAATTGATGGAAAAGACTTTAAACTTGTATAAAAACGTACATTGGAAACAACAAGCCGCCATCAGAACTGATAATAAAGTAGGTCAATATCAGCCTATTAAGAGAGGTGTTAGGCAGGGATGTGTAATGTCTCCAGATCTTTTTTTCCCTATACAGTGAAAATATTTTCAGAAATATAGAAGACATAGAAGAAATCAACATTGGGGGACGATACATCAATAACATAAGATATGCAGATGATACAGTCTTGTTTGCAGACAATGAACAGGATCTGCGACATTTAGTAGATGCGGTTGTTGCACACAGTGAACAACTAGGGTTAGAATTAAATTGTAACAAGACACAGTTTATGGTCGTCACTGGGAAGAAGGAAATACTACAATGTGATATACGAGTAAATGGGCAGATTCTTAAGCAAGTGAATCGGTACAGTTATCTCGGAACAGTCGTAACATCTGATGGGAGATGCCTTGAAGAGATTAGAACAAGAATTGCCATTGCGAAGGTAGCCTTTTGCAAGATGAAAAACCTACTGACCAATAAAAAGATATCAATTTAAACGAGAAAAAGAGTGTTGAAGTGCTACACAGAACCTGTACTTTTGTATGGATTTGAAGCGTCGACAATGAGCAGACAAGCTGAAAAATATCTGATGGCTGTGGAAATGTGGTTTCTGAGGGAAATGCAAAGAATACCATGGACACACGGATAAACCAATGAATAAGTCCTCTAAGAAACAAATGAAGATCGTAAACTAGTTAGAGAAAGTAGACGTAGACAGTCAAAATATGTTGGGCATGTTATGAGAAGAAATGACTTGGAAAACTTTGTGACAACTGGCAAGATCGAAGGGAAGAGACCAAGGGGAAGACCAAGAAGTAAATACCTGGTTGGCTTGGCCACGTGACATGGTCGAGACGAAAACACGGAGCTGATCCACCACTCTGGGGATCGAGTGAGATGGCAAAATAGGACCGCCCACGCTTATCGGCATGGCACATGATGGATGGGTGGATTTTACATGTAGGTGTTTCACTGCCACATTTCTTCTCTTGTATTTTACATGTAGATGTTTCAAACAATGCGAGGTCAATTAATGACATGTGATGGGAGGTATCACACACACACAATGTATTAAGAGGTCAATTAATGACATATGATGAGAGATGTCACATACACACACACACGCACGCACACACAAACACACACACACAATCAATATGGTGACAGGTCAATTAAAGACTTACACTCAGGAAATAAATGACCGTAGACCTCGAGGTAGACCAAGAAGACGGTGGAAAGATAATATATATACAGACCTACAAGCACTTGGAATCAACGACTGACAAGAGAAGGTCCACCAGAGAGACGAATGGAGACGGATTGTATCTGCAGCAAAGAACCTCAATGGCTCGGAACGCTGAAGAAGAATAAGAAGATGGGATGTCACACACACACAATGTGGTAAGAGGTCAATTAATGACACATGATGAGAGATGTCTCTCTCTCTCTCTCTCTCTCTCTCTCTCTCTCTCTCTCTCTCTCTCTCTCTCTCTCTCTCTCTCTCTCTCTCTCTCTCTCTCAAACACACACACACAATGCGGTGACAGGTCAATTAATTACATATGATGGGAGGTGTTACACACACATTGTGGTGTAAGATAAATCACAGAATATGAAGGGAGTCACATTAATTACAGCTAAACATTCATAATCTTCTTCTTCTTCTTCTTCTTCTTCTTCTTCTTCTTCAGCGTTCCGAGCCATTGAGGTTCTTTGCTGCAGATAAAATCCGTCTCCATTCGTCTCTCTGGTTGACCTTCTCTTGCCAGTCGTTGATTCCAAGTGCTTGTAGGTCTGTATATATATTATCTCTTCACCGTCTTCTTGGTCTACCTCTGGGTCTACGGTCATTTATTTCCTGAGTGTAAGCGAGTTTTGTTTCCCTATTATCTTCCATTCTTTCTATATGCCCCAGCCATTGTAGTCTCACACAAACATTCATAATGAAATACAAAAATAAAGATAGTCATTGAAAGAAATGATAACCCAATCACACTTGGTGAAACCTCACAACAGGTAAAATCATACACATATTTGGGTAGTAATACACATAGAATCGATGGAGAGAGAGAGAGAGAGAGAGAGAGAGAGAGAGAGAGAGAGGGAGAGGGAGAGGGAGAGAGATTGTTATCTCTTCCCCCCACCCTGTCTAGTGCTGACACCAATGTTTGTCTGTTGCTGACAATAATGTATGTCTGTTTCTGACAACAATGTCTGTTTGTTGCTGACAACAATTTATGTATGTTGTTGACATCAATGTCTGTCTGCTGCTGACAGTAATGTCTGTCTATTGCTGACAACAATGTACGTTTGTTGCTGACAACAATGTATGTTTGTTGCTGACAACAATGTCTGTCTTTTGCTGACAACAATGTATGTTTGTTTATCTGCCAGTCCGAGCTCCGAGAGAAGTCCTGGCGTTCTGCTCCAGAGAAATTCATTTCTGTTTTGAAGGTGAGATATTTTTCTTGTTTGTTGTAACTTTCTTGTTAATGTCTAGATCGATATTTTAGTCGTAACTGCTAGATCGATATGTTAGTTGTAACTTTATTGTCAATGCTAGATCGATATGGTAGTTATTTTGTCAATGCTAGATCGAAATGTTAGTATTAACTTTGTTGTCAATGCTAGATCGATATGTTAGTTGTAACTTTCTGGTCAGTGCACAGATAAAATGAATATAAATGATGAAAAATAGATACCACTAACAAAATATGTGCAGATAATTTAATGACTGGTGTGCAAGTCATGTTATGAATATGAAAAGATCAAAATATTTTAAAAGGTATTGGACCGTGTAAGATAGAATATTACTGGTCAAGTTAACTGACTGGCCTTTGATGTCAACATCATAGAATATTACTGATATAGTTAACTGACAGACCCGTTGATGTCAACATCATAGAATATTACTGATCTAGTTAACTGACAGACCTTTGATGTCAACATCATAGAATATTACTGGTCAAGTTAACTGACTGGCCTTTGATGTCAACATCATAGAATATTACTGATCTAGTTAACTGACAGACCCGTTGATCTCAACATCATAGAATATTACTGATCTAGTTAACTGACAGACCCGTTGATGTCAACATCATAGAATATTGCTGGTAAAGTTAACTGACAGACCTTTGATGTCAACATCATAGAATATTACTGATCTAGTTAACTGACTGGCCTTTGATCTCAACATCATAGAATATTACTGATCTAGTTAACTGACTGGCCTTTGATCTCAACATCATAGAATATTACTGATCTAGTTAACTGACTGGCCTTTGATCTCAACATCATAGAATATTACTGATCTAGTTAACTGACAGACCCGTTGATCTCAACATCATAGAATATTACTGATCTAGTTAACTGACAGACCCGTTGATCTCAACATCTTAGAATATTACTGGTCAAGTTAACTGACTGGCCTTTGATGTCAACATCATAGAATATTACTGATCTAGTTAACTGACAGACCCGTTGATCTCAACATCATAGAATATTACTGATCTAGTTAACTGACAGACCTTTGATCTCAACATCATAGAATATTACTGATCTAGTTAACTGACTGGCCTTTGATCTCAACATCATAGAATATTACTGATCTAGTTAACTGACTGGCCTTTGATCTCAACATCATAGAATATTACTGATCTAGTTAACTGACAGACCCGTTGATCTCAACATCTTAGAATATTACTGGTCAAGTTAACTGACTGGCCTTTGATGTCAACATCATAGAATATTACTGGTCAAGTTAACTGACTGGCCTTTGATGTCAACACCATAGAATGTTACTGACCTAGTTAACTGACAGACCCGTTGATGTCAACATCATAGAATATTACTGGTCAAGTTAACTGACTGGCCTTTGATGTCAACATCATAGAATATTACTGGTCAAGTTAACTGACTGGCCTTTGATGTCAACATCATAGAATATTACTGGTCAAGTTAACTGACTGGCCTTTGATGTCAACATCATAGAATATTACTGGTCAAGTTAACTGACTGGCCTTTGATGTCAACATCATAGAATGTTACTGATCTAGTTAACTGACAGACCTTTGATGTCAACATCATAGAATATTACTGATCTAGTTAACTGACTGACCTTTGATCTCAACATCATAGAATGTTACTGATCTAGTTAACTGACTGACCTTTGATCTCAACATCATAGAATATTACTGATCTAGTTAACTGACCTAAGTGCCTAGTATATCATGATTCGCTTAAAGACCGATCATCGCAAGACAAGGACAGAGACGTTAAAATTAGCAACTTGGAACGTTAGGGCGTTAAACAACGACGGAAAATTAGAAAACATAAAACAAGAAATTGAAAGGGAAAAATTAATATTTTAGGTATGTGCGAAACGAGATGGACAGGAGCAGGCATCAAGATAGAAGAAGATTTCAACATTATTTATTCTGGAGGTGAAGATCGTCATAGGGGAGTGGCAATTATTCTGGACCGGAAAACATCAAAATCTATTCAAGGATATTGGGCCGTGTCGGACAGAGTTCTACTAGTTAAATTAAGTGGCAGACCTTTTAGCATAAATATTATTCAAGTATATGCCCCAACAGGAGAATCCAGTGAAGATAGTGTAGAAGAATTTTATAATGACATTGAGTCTGCCTTAAAGAAATGTAAACATTCAGAAATAAACATCATAATAGGGGACTTCAATGCAAAAGTAGGAAATCAAGGAGATAGATACACAGTAGGAAACTATGGTTTAGGAGAGAGAAATGAAAGAGGATACAGAAAAGAACAGGAAATGATTGTAGGAAACACCTGGTTCAAACAACACCCTAGAAGATTATGGACATGGAGGAGTCCTGATACCAGGATTAGAAATCAGATTGACTACATTCTGATTAGCAGAAGATTTAGAAACACATTAACAATAGCAAAAACAGTTCCCAGTGCTGATTGTTATAGTGACCACAGATTACTCACAGGAACATTGAGGATAAAGTTGAAGAAAGTCAAGTATATAACAGGAAACACTAAATATGATTTGTGTACATTGAGTAATGACAAGGAAATACAAAACAAATTCAACATAGAAGTACAGAACAGATTTGAAATTTTGTCTGATCTAGAGATCCTATTCCAGGATGTGGATGATCAATGGGAAACGTTGAAGAATTCAATCAATGTGGCTGCAGAAACAACTATTCCAAAATTAAAGAAGGTGGGTCGTAAGAAATGGATGACTGAAGGAATTTTACACCTCATGGAAACAAGAAGACTCAGCAAAAATAATTCTGTCAAATATGAAGAAATTCACAGACAAGTCAGAACATTATGTAAGGAGGCAAAAGAAGCATGGCTGGAGGAAAAGTGCTTAGAAATTGAAAGCCAACACAGCAGTCAAAATACCAAATTAGTGCACAAAAGAATTCAGGAACTTACTAATAAAAGAACAAGTACATCAACCGGGTGTCTAAAAACTGAAGATGGCAAAATCATAATAGAAAAAGACCAGATTCTACAGGTATGGACAGATTATGTGAAACACCTTTATGATGATAACAGAGACGAACAGTATGATATTAGATTTAATAATGAAGGACCGCCAATTTTGGAGATGGAGGTTCGAAATATTCTTAAGCATATGAAAGCTGGCAAGGCCCCCGGTGCAGATAACATCACAACAGAAATGATTAAAGCTTTAGAAGAATTTGGACTAGATCAAGTCACCAGACTGCTGAACACATTATATGATACTGGAGATATACCTCCTGAATTATGTAACTCTATATTTGTTGCAATCCCAAAGAAATCAGGAACCTTGGAATGTGATCAACATAGAACAATTAGTATAATGAGTCACATCACAAAGATTTTGCTAAGAATTATCATGCAAAGAATGAGGAAGAAGATACAACCTGAAATAGGGGAAGAACAATGCGGGTTTGTAGAAGGAAAGGGTACAGTAAATGCTGTGTATATGCTGCGAACAGTTATTGAACGTGCTATAGAAGTAAACAAGGATATACATCTTTGCTTTATTGACTATACAAAGGCTTTTGATAGCGTTAGACATGTCAGCATGGTGGATATGCTTGCAGATCTACAAATTGATGGGAAAGACATTAGACTTATAAAAAACATATATTGGAAACAACAAGCTGCAATAAGGATTAATAATGAAGTGGGACAGTATCAGCCAATTAAGAGAGGTGTTAGGCAGGGATGTGTGATGTCTCCAGATCTTTTTTCCCTGTACAGTGAAAATATTTTCAGAAATGTAGAGGATATAAATGGAATCAGCATTGGAGGACGAAACATCAATAACATTAGATATGCAGATGATACAGTATTAATTGCAGACAATGAGCAGGACCTGCAACAATTAGTAGATGCGGTTGTTGTACACAGTGAGCAACTGTGGTTAGAATTAAATTGTAAAAAGACTCAGGTTATGGTCGTCAGTAGGAAGGAAGAAGTGCCACAATGTAATATACAAGTAAATGGAAATATTCTTCAACAAGTGAATCGGTACAATTATCTTGGAACAGTTATAACATCTGATGGGAGATGCCTTGAAGAGATTAGAACAAGAATCGCCATGACGAAAGTAGCCTTTAGCAAGATGAAAAACATTCTGACCAATAAGAAGATGTCAATTGAAACGAGAAAAAGAGTGTTGAGGGGATACATAGAGCCTGTTCTTTTGTATGGATGTGAAACTTGGACAATGAGCAGTCAAGCTGAAAAGCATCTGATGGCTGCAGAAATGTGGTTTCTGAGGAAAATGCAAAGAATACCATGGACAGACAGAAAAACCAATGACCAAGTACTACAGGAGACAAATGAACATCGTAAACTGATTAGAGAAATTAGACGTAGACAGTCAAAATTTTTTGGACATGTTATGAGAAGAAATGGATTGGAGAACTTAGTGACAACTGGCAAGATCGAGGGGAACAGACCAAGAGGAAGACCGAGAGGAAAATATCTGGATGGCTTGGCCACATGGCATGGACGAGACAGGAACACTGAGCTGATCCACGATACTGGTGATCGAGTGAAATGGCGAGTCATGACCGCCCACGCTTTCCGGCATGGCACATGATTGATTGAGTTAACTGACAGACCCGTTGATCTCAACTTCATAGAATATTACTGGTCAAGTTAACTGACAGACCTTTGATGTCAACATCATAGAATATTACTGGTCAAGTTAACTGACTGGCCTTTGATGTCAACATCATAGAATATTACTGATCTAGTTAACTGACAGACCCGTTGATCTCAACATCATAGAATATTACTGATCTAGTTAACTGACAGACCTTTGATCTCAACATCATAGAATATTACTGGTCTAGTTAACTGACAGACCCGTTGATCTCAACATCTTAGAATATTACTGGTCAAGTTAACTGACTGGCCTTTGATGTCAACATCATAGAATATTACTGGTCAAGTTAACTGACTGGCCTTTGATGTCAACACCATAGAATGTTACTGACCTAGTTAACTGACAGACCCGTTGATGTCAACATCATAGAATATTACTGGTCAAGTTAACTGACTGGCCTTTGATGTCAACATCATAGAATATTACTGGTCAAGTTAACTGACTGGCCTTTGATGTCAACATCATAGAATGTTACTGATCTAGTTAACTGACAGACCTTTGATGTCAACATCATAGAATATTACTGATCTAGTTAACTGACTGACCTTTGATCTCAACATCATAGAATGTTACTGATCTAGTTAACTGACTGACCTTTGATCTCAACATCATAGAATATTACTGATCTAGTTAACTGACCTAAGTGCCTAGTATATCATGATTCGCTTAAAGACCGATCATCGCAAGACAAGGACAGAGACGTTAAAATTAGCAACTTGGAACGTTAGGACGTTAAACAACGACGGAAAATTAGAAAACATAAAACAAGAAATTGAAAGGGAAAAATTAATATTTTAGGTATGTGCGAAACGAGATGGACAGGAGCAGGCATCAAGATAGAAGAAGATTTCAACATTATTTATTCTGGAGGTGAAGATCGTCATAGGGGAGTGGCAATTATTCTGGACCGGAAAACATCAAAATCTATTCAAGGATATTGGGCCGTGTCGGACAGAGTTCTACTAGTTAAATTAAGTGGCAGACCTTTTAGCATAAATATTATTCAAGTATATGCCCCAACAGGAGAATCCAGTGAAGATAGTGTAGAAGAATTTTATAATGACATTGAGTCTGCCTTAAAGAAATGTAAACATTCAGAAATAAACATCATAATAGGGGACTTCAATGCAAAAGTAGGAAATCAAGGAGATAGATACACAGTAGGAAACTATGGTTTAGGAGAGAGAAATGAAAGAGGATACAGAAAAGAACAGGAAATGATTGTAGGAAACACCTGGTTCAAACAACACCCTAGAAGATTATGGACATGGAGGAGTCCTGATACCAGGATTAGAAATCAGATTGACTACATTCTGATTAGCAGAAGATTTAGAAACACATTAACAATAGCAAAAACAGTTCCCAGTGCTGATTGTTATAGTGACCACAGATTACTCACAGGAACATTGAGGATAAAGTTGAAGAAAGTCAAGTATATAACAGGAAACACTAAATATGATTTGTGTACATTGAGTAATGACAAGGAAATACAAAACAAATTCAACATAGAAGTACAGAACAGATTTGAAATTTTGTCTGATCTAGAGATCCTATTCCAGGATGTGGATGATCAATGGGAAACGTTGAAGAATTCAATCAATGTGGCTGCAGAAACAACTATTCCAAAATTAAAGAAGGTGGGTCGTAAGAAATGGATGACTGAAGGAATTTTACACCTCATGGAAACAAGAAGACTCAGCAAAAATAATTCTGTCAAATATGAAGAAATTCACAGACAAGTCAGAACATTATGTAAGGAGGCAAAAGAAGCATGGCTTGAGGAAAAGTGCTTAGAAATTGAAAGCCAACACAGCAGTCAAAATACCAAATTAGTGCACAAAAGAATTCAGGAACTTACTAATAAAAGAACAAGTACATCAACCGGGTGTCTAAAAACTGAAGATGGCAAAATCATAATAGAAAAAGACCAGATTCTACAGGTATGGACAGATTATGTGAAACACCTTTATGATGATAACAGAGACGAACAGTATGATATTAGATTTAATAATGAAGGACCGCCAATTTTGGAGATGGAGGTTCGAAATATTCTTAAGCATATGAAAGCTGGCAAGGCCCCCGGTGCAGATAACATCACAACAGAAATGATTAAAGCTTTAGAAGAATTTGGACTAGATCAAGTCACCAGACTGCTGAACACATTATATGATACTGGAGATATACCTCCTGAATTATGTAACTCTATATTTATTGCAATCCCAAAGAAATCAGGAACCTTGGAATGTGATCAACATAGAACAATTAGTATAATGAGTCACATCACAAAGATTTTGCTAAGAATTATCATGCAAAGAATGAGGAAGAAGATACAACCTGAAATAGGGGAAGAACAATGCGGGTTTGTAGAAGGAAAGGGTACAGTAAATGCTGTGTATATGCTGCGAACAGTTATTGAACGTGCTATAGAAGTAAACAAGGATATACATCTTTGCTTTATTGACTATACAAAGGCTTTTGATAGCGTTAGACATGTCAGCATGGTGGATATGCTTGCAGATCTACAAATTGATGGGAAAGACATTAGACTTATAAAAAACATATATTGGAAACAACAAGCTGCAATAAGGATTGAATAATGAAGTGGGACAGTATCAGCCAATTAAGAGAGGTGTTAGGCAGGGATGTGTGATGTCTCCAGATCTTTTTTCCCTGTACAGTGAAAATATTTTCAGAAATGTAGAGGATATAAATGGAATCAGCATTGGAGGACGAAACATCAATAACATTAGATATGCAGATGATACAGTATTAATTGCAGACAATGAGCAGGACCTGCAACAATTAGTAGATGCGGTTGTTGTACACAGTGAGCAACTGTGGTTAGAATTAAATTGTAAAAAGACTCAGGTTATGGTCGTCAGTAGGAAGGAAGAAGTGCCACAATGTAATATACAAGTAAATGGAAATATTCTTCAACAAGTGAATCGGTACAATTATCTTGGAACAGTTATAACATCTGATGGGAGATGCCTTGAAGAGATTAGAACAAGAATCGCCATGGCGAAAGTAGCCTTTAGCAAGATGAAAAACATTCTGACCAATAAGAAGATGTCAATTGAAACGAGAAAAAGAGTGTTGAGGGGATACATAGAGCCTGTTCTTTTGTATGGATGTGAAACTTGGACAATGAGCAGTCAAGCTGAAAAGCATCTGATGGCTGCAGAAATGTGGTTTCTGAGGAAAATGCAAAGAATACCATGGACAGACAGAAAAACCAATGATCAAGTACTACAGGAGACAAATGAACATCGTAAACTGATTAGAGAAATTAGACGTAGACAGTCAAAATTTTTTGGACATGTTATGAGAAGAAATGGATTGGAGAACTTAGTGACAACTGGCAAGATCGAGGGGAACAGACCAAGAGGAAGACCGAGAGGAAAATACCTGGATGGCTTGGCCACATGGCATGGACGAGACAGGAACACTGAGCTGATCCACGATACTGGTGATCGAGTGAAATGGCGAGTCATGACCGCCCACGCTTTCCGGCATGGCACATGATTGATTGAGTTAACTGACAGACCCGTTGATCTCAACTTCATAGAATATTACTGGTCAAGTTAACTGACAGACCTTTGATGTCAACATCATAGAATATTACTGGTCAAGTTAACTGACTGGCCTTTGATGTCAACATCATAGAATATTACTGATCTAGTTAACTGACAGACCCGTTGATCTCAACATCATAGAATATTACTGATCTAGTTAACTGACAGACCTTTGATCTCAACATCATAGAATATTACTGGTCTAGTTAACTGACAGACCCGTTGATCTCAACATCTTAGAATATTACTGGTCAAGTTAACTGACTGGCCTTTGATGTCAACATCATAGAATATTACTGGTCAAGTTAACTGACTGGCCTTTGATGTCAACACCATAGAATGTTACTGACCTAGTTAACTGACAGACCCGTTGATCTCAACTTCATAGAATATTACTGGTCAAGTTAACTGACAGACCTTTGATGTCAACATCATAGAATATTACTGGTCAAGTTAACTGACTGGCCTTTGATGTCAACATCATAGAATATTACTGATCTAGTTAACTGACAGACCCGTTGATCTCAACATCATAGAATATTACTGATCTAGTTAACTGACAGACCTTTGATGTCAACATCATAGAATATTACTGGTCAAGTTAACTGACAGACCTTTGATGTCAACATCATAGAATATTACTGGTCAAGTTAACTGACTGGCCTTTGATGTCAACATAATAGAATATTACTGATCTAGTTAACTGACAGACCCTTTGATGTCAACATCATAGAATATTACTGGTCAAGTTAACTGACTGGCCTTTGATGTCAACATCATAGAATGTTACTGATATAGTTAACTGACAGACCCGTTGATGTCAACATCATAGAATATTACTGATTTAGTTAACTGACTGGCCTTTGATTTCAACATCATAGAATATTACTGGTCAAGTTAACTGACTGGCCTTTGATGTCAACATCATAGAATATTACTGGTCAAGTTAACTGACTGGCCTTTGATGTCGACATCATAGAATATTACTGATCTAGTTAACTCACAGACCCTTTGATGTCAACATCATAGAATATTACTGGTCTGAATTACTAGTCTGTATATGACAGAATATCAGTCAATATTTATCAGAAAGAAATAAAGGGGCGAAAGAGAGCGAGAGAGAAAGGGAGGGAGAGAGAGAGAGAGAGAGAGAGAGAGAGAGAGAGAGAGAGAGAGAGAGAGAGAGAGAGAGAGAGAGAGAGAGAGAGAGAGAGAGAGAGAGAGAGAGAGAGAGAGGGAGGGAGCGTGTAGAGAATGTCAGGCATGCGTATATGAGACAAGTGTACAGACTGTACTTTGTCCACTGTAAACCAGACAATACTGAGAACAAAATCGTATGAGACGTCAGAGAGGGATCAGATGTCGGTTACAGAGATACTCAGCAAGTTGAAGACAAGATTGCCATGTCACAAGAGGTAAGAGATGTGCACAGAGGGCATAATTACAATAATTGTCATATATTATCTATATGTAATGTCTACGTTTTCTCTATGTAATATGTTTTCTCTATGTAATGGCATTAGTTTTCTCTGTGTGATGTCTACGTTTTCTCTATGTAATGTGCGTTTTTTATATGTAATGTCGTATGTTTTCTCTATGTAATTCATACCGTTTTCCTGTGGTTAGCTATTGCAATATTGTTTACCATAGTAGCAAACTGTCAAAAGACAAACTAGAAAATGAAAACAATGAAATAATTGCAGATAGGTCACACACCGAGCGTGTGAGGCGTCTCCTGTTGCGTTATGGTGGAAATGACCATGTGTGCACATGTATACATTGTGGAGGATAATTTACCGTGCGAATTAGTCTGATCAGTCACATTCACTGCAACCATGGCTTGTGGTTATTATGCTTTTTCGAAGCACAATGTAAAAAGCTATCGTCTGTCAAGACGGTTCCAGTGAATTGTCAAATATTGTATTCTTCTGTTGTACGTTATAAAATAATGTTTTTCCTGTAGTCTCTCACCTCATCTCACCTTGTTCCTCTTGTACCTTGCGGTGTCGAGGCGAAGCATAAACAGCGGGAGAGTGCCAGTCCATCATCTCATCTGGTTCCTCTTGTACCTTGCGGTGTCGAGGCGAAGCATAAACAGCGGGAGAGTGCCCCTTTATGCGCTTCATGTATCAAGATTCCCATGGACTCTGTTATTCCCTCTGTTCATCGTTTACATGGCTGGCCTCTGTTTCGACTTTCATTTGGTCTGTACATCATTTCTTGTTGTGTATACTGTTATTTGGTAGCCTAGTTACATGGCCAACCCATTTAACTGCGAAAACGCCCACTTTAGTTCTGATTTCTTCATTTCTGATTTTCTCTCTTGTTGATTCATTGAGTATTCTTTTCATTAATCTCATATCTATTGTGATTTTTTTGTCTCTTTTTCTGTCATTTTCCATTTTTGACAGTGGTAACATAGAGTTAATAGGAAGATTGTGTTGTGGGTTGCTTTCTTAGTAACTATTGATACATGTTTGTTCTTTAGTATTGGTACCATTTGTCCAATGAGTTGGTTTGCCTTATTGCATCTATTTTCAATCTCGTCTTCTGGTGTGTCATTTGATGATATTATACTTCCTTAGTACTTTAAGCTCTTTACTTGTTTCAGGGTGGGTGGGGGTGTTCGTTTAGATGAATCTTTGTTGTTTTTTCTTCTTTGGTTATTGTCATTACCTCTGTTTTACTGATGCTAATTGTCATGTTATGTTCCTTGCACAAGACTATTAATGTGGTTTTGTAATTCTACTTCTGACTTTGCTATTAATGCTGGATCATCCGCAAATAGAAGTTCATTAATGGATTAATTTGCCGTTGCTTCTTCTTCTGTGTTCTGTTCGTCATGCGATGTTGTTGCGGTCTCTTTCTGGCTGGTTTCTTTACATATGTTGTCTATATTGGTTATGAACAAGAGAGGGGACAGGACACAACCTTGTCAACTCCAGATCTTATGGTGAAGGGGTCTGAGTGTCCTCTATTTGCCCTCACTATGCATTCACTGTTGTTGTATAAGCTTCTACATAAGTTTGTTAGACTCACGCGATATTGTTTAAGGATGTCCCGTAGTTTGTTTCTATCTACTCTATCAAAAGCGTTTTATTGGTCGACAAAGGCTAAGTAGAGTGTTTCATAAAATTCAATTGATTTTTCTATAAGTTGTTCAAGAGCAAAAATGACATCTGTGCATGCCTTTGTTTTTCCTAAATCCAAGTTGTGTTTCGCTTAGCTGGGGTTCTATAGTAGTTCGTAATCTTTTCTCCAGAATTTTGCAAAATATGTTCCCAGTATGACTCAAAATGGAAATGCCCCTTTATTGTGTGCAGTCTCTTTTACTGCCTTTGTTTTGTTTTGTTTTTCCAAATTGAAATAATTATGACATTTCTCCAGTTTCGTGGTTTCTGTTGTTCTACCCAAACATGGTTAAGTATTCTATGTGGCCATGCTATTCCTACTTCTATTGCTGCGTTAATTAGTTCCTTTATTATTTCGCCTTGTCCCGGTGATTTATTCAATGGGGCTAATCTGACGGCTTCATCAAATTCTTCTTTCAGTTTGTTTGGTTCTAGCCCTTCGATGGCATTTGTGACAGTCCGATTATGCTTCTTATTTTTTTTTTCTACGAGCTACCTGAAAATCCCTGCATGCTTGCTAGGCCAGTCCCAGGTTTAGGACAGAAAATTCTGACCATAGATATCTGTTATAGATATTGTTATTTATGTTACTGTTATAGATAATGTAATGTATGTTACTATTATAGATAATGTAATATATGTTACTGTTATAGATAATGTAATGTATGTTAATGTAGTAGTGTAATATATGTTCCTGTTGAAGAAAATGTAATGTATGTTCCTGTAGTAGGTAATGTAGTGGATGTTCATGTAGCATGTAATGTAATGTAGGTTCCAATCGTTGCTAATTTGATGCTTCCAGCATTAGGAAATGTAATATGTGTCTCTGTATTAGTTAATGCAATGAGTGTCTCTGTAGTAGTTAATGCAATGAGTGTCCCTGTAGTAATTAATGCAATGAGTGTTCCTGTAGTAGTTAATGCAATGAGTGTCCCTGTAATAGTTAATGCAATGAGTGTCCCTGTAGTAATTAATGCAATGAGTGTCCCTGTAGTAATTAATGCAATGAGTGTCCCTGTAGTAGTTAATGCAATGAGTGTCCCTGTAGTAGTTAATACACTGAGTGTCCCTGTAGTAGTTAATGCAATGAGTGTCCCTGTAGTAGTTAATGCAATGAGTGTCCCTGTAGTAGTTAATGCAATGAGTGTCTCTGTAGTAGGTAATGCAATGATACTTCCTGTAGTAGGTACGGTAATATGTGCTTCTCTGGTAGGTAATTCGTATAATTTATTTGAACAGACTTATCCTCAGACTGTTTTTGCCAAGAGCATGGAGGGAGGTCGGGGCCAGGGAGTGGGGAAAGGTTGGTACTGTCTGAACCATCTCTCACCGGACTGGTAGTTATATACGTCATTCCCTGCCAAACGTCAGCTGTACATATTTGTCTACGTAAGCTGTACATGTTTGTCTACGTCAGCTGTACATGTTTGTCTACGTCAGCTGTACATGTTTGTCTACGTCAGCTGTACATGTTTGCTTGCGTCAGCTGTACATGTTTGTCTGCGTCAGCTGTACATGTTTGTCTACGTCAGCTGTACATGTTTGTCTACGTCAGCTGTACATGTTTGTCTACGTCAGCTGTACAATTTTGTCTACGCTACACACAGTTCCAGCAACATACTGCACGTTAAACTCCAGCAACAGATTGCGCACGGAAAATTCCAGTAACTGCACAGGGAACTCCAGCAACTGCACGGGAAACTCCAGCAACTTCACGGGGAACACCAGCAGCTTTACGGGAAACTCCAGAAACTTCGCGAGAAACTCCAGCGACTTCACGGGAATCTCCAGCAACTAGCAACTGCACTAGGAACTCCAGCAACTCCATAGGAAACTCCAGCAACTGCACGGGAGACTCCAGCAACTGCACAGGGAACTACAGCAACGCCTCGGGAAACTCTAGCAACTTCTCGGGAAACTCCAGCAACTCCACGGGAAACTCCAACAATTTCACGGAAAACTCCAGAAACAGCACTGGAAACTCCAGCAACTGCATGGGGAACTCCAGCAGCAGACTGCACGGGGAACCCCAGCAACAGACTACATGGGGACCCCAACAAATGACTGCACAGGAAACCGCAACAACAGACTGCGCGGGGAACTCCAGCAACAGACTGCACGGGGAACTCCAGCAGCAGACTGCACTGGGGACTCTAGCAACAGATAGCACTGGGAACTCCAGCAGCAGACTGCACGGGGAAAGCCAGCAACACACTGCACGGGGAACTCAGCAACAGACTGCTCGGGGAACGAAGCACTGTAACCAAACAGAAATAGTGAACATTTACGGATCTTATACATCAATATCTGTCTATGAATGTTGGACTCACTCGGGAACTGTATATGAATGGTGGATTGGTTCATGAAACTGTAGATGAATGATGGATTAGTTCATAACTGTAGATGAATGTTGGACTGACTCAGGAACTGTAGATGGATGATGGATTAAATCATGAAACTGTTGATGAGTGTTGGACTGACTCAGGAAAATGTAGGCTATAATGGAGATATCATAAACCAGTGAAATGTTAAGGAAACCAATGGTTAAAAGCAAGCAATAAATTCAACAGTTGTGGGCAATAATTAGCATGTAGATTCATGATAATCTTATGACAGATAGATTCGTTATAGATTTATTGATTATAGATTTATGATAAACTGATGTTCGATTTACTATATACTGAATGATTATAATTATAGATTCTTGATACATTGATGATAGATTTATTATAGATTAATTGATTATAGATGCATGATAAAGCGATGATAGATTCATTATAGATTGATTATAGATTGATTATAGATACCTTCTGAACTGATACGGATTCTTTATAGACTGAATGATTATAGATACATGATAAACTGATAACAGATTGCGTATAGATTGACTATGCACAATGCATTCATTGTGTGACATTTATACTGTTACGTGTTCGGCTTTGTGTATTGTATTCTCATATACTCTTGTTTTTCCATTGTGACCACTTGGTGTTTAGATAACCCTATATTTGTTTATCTAAAATAATATATAATTGCTTCGTGTCTTCCTGGCCGTAGTCGTTGTCAATACAGATGAGTGAGATATTCAAACTGGCGTATTCCCGACTGGCAACACTTCTCCATCAAGAGGTATGAATCCTTCACTTGAAATTTCACCTAGTTTATCCACTTGACACTTCACGTAGTTTATCCATTTAACACTTCACGTAGTTTATCCACTTGACACTTCACCTAGTTTATCCACTTGACACTTCACCTAGTTTATCCACTTGACACTTCACCTAGTTTATCCACTTGACACTTCACCTAGTTTATCCACTTGACACTTCACCTAGTTTATCCACTTGACACTTCATGTAGTTTATCCACTTGACACTTCACCTAGTTTATCCACTTGACACTTCCCGTAGTTTATACAATTGAAACTTAACGTAATTTATCCACTTGATATTTCACGTAGTTTATCCACTTAATACTTCACCTAGTTTATCCACTTGATACTTCACGTAATTTACCCACTTGATATTTCACCTAGTTTATCCACTTGGAACTTCACCTAGTTTATCCACTTGATACTTCACCTAGTTTATCCACTTGACACTTCTCCTAGTTTATCCACTTGACACTTCACCTAGTTTATCCACTTGACACTTCACCTAGTTTATCCACTTGAAAATTTACCTAGTTTATCCACTTAAAACTTAACGTAGTTTATCCACTTGACACTTCACGTAGTTTATCCACTTGACACTTCACGTAGTTTATCCACTTAAAACTTCATGTAGTTTATTCACTTGAAACCTCGCGTAGTTTATCCACTTGATACTTCACCTAGTTTATCCACTTGAAACCTCACGTAGTTTATCCACTTGAAATTTCCGTAGTTTATCCGCTTGAAGCTTTGAGTAATGTATCCAGTTCAGACATGTAGTTTATCTAATTGAAACTTGATGTAGCTTATCCAGGTGAAACTTGGTGTAGTATATCAATTAGAAACTTGTAATTGATTCATTCGAAACTTGTAGTTTATCCAGGTGAATCTTGGTGTTGTTTATCCACTTTAAACTTGGTGTAGTTTATCCATTTGAAACGTGCAGTTTATCAAGCTGAGACTTGAATTAGCTAATCCAATTGAAACGTATAGTTATCCAGTTGAAACTTGGCATAGTTTATCCATTTTAAACGTGTAGTTTATCCACTTAAAGTTTGTGTACGAGGGTAGGTCAGAAAGCTATGCACCACAATTATTATCTCAGCTAATAACAAAGATATAAGCATTAAACTTGCACGAATTTAAGTTTATAATCTCTTGAATGTGTATAAAATTTGCATCTCTGTAAACCAATTCTAACCGCGATACAAAATCGTTGAAATGGCAGATATTAATGACATACGTTACAAGCAGAGGATTGTTATAGAATATTTGATCGCAGAGAAAGAAACGGTTGTTTACATTCATAAACGTTAGTGTGCTGTTTATGGCACTTTTGCAGTCGATAGAAGCACAATTAGTCGCTGGGTCCACAGTGTTATGGTTACTGCAAGTGGTGATGTAGAGCTGGTTGATAAGCCGGATCATCTTGAAACGTGCTGACATCATGATTCGCTGAGATAGGCGAATCACAAGTCAACAATGTCCACGCAGCTTTCAATAAGCAAAAGTGGTGCCGTCGAAATTATCAAACACCTGGGATGTTCAAAGGTTTATGCAAGATGTGTTCCTCGAGCTCTCATGGAGGACCATAAGGCCCAAAAGAAAACAATTTGTTCGAATTGCTGCGACGGTTTGAGATGCATGGAGAAGTTTATTTTGTCAAACATTGTGACAGGAGAAGAAACTTGGGTTCATCAATTTGAGCCGGAGACAAAAAAGACAGTCAATAGAGTGGCATCATCTCAATCACCAGCGAGGAAAACATTTAAAACAACTCCATCAGCCGCATTAAGTCATGCTCAGTTTTTTTGTTTTATTTTTGGAGGGGAGGGGGGGGGGGGGTGGTAGTCATTGATGGGGTCGGTTATTCTCTAGGATATGCTGCCAGCAGAAGGCGAAATCATCAAATGTACACCACAACACTCACAAACTCAATCATCATTACTTCAGGGTTAGGCCTCACATGAATCTATAGCAGCTGCGTCTCCTTCGTGACAACGCACGTGCTCACACACATTTGCAAACAAGAAGGCAATCGACAAAATGTGGTGGAATGTACTTCCCTCAGTCACCTTACAGATCTGGCACCATCTGATTTCCATATGTTCGGTCCCCTTAAGAATGTTATCCGTGGGACAAAGTTTGATGACAACGAAGGGGTGATTAATGCAGTGAAACAATGGCTACTAGAACAGGAAAGAATCGTGGTACAGATCTGGGATACATGCTCTTATTTCAAAATGGCGTAAAGCCGTTAAAGTTGACGGGGGGATTATGTTGAGAAGTAGAAATGTTTGCTGCACAAACATTGTGACTAAATTTCATTGGAATGGTATCAACGGTTAAAGAGATAATAATTGTGGTGCAGAACTTTCTGGCCTATTTGGTCTGAGAGAGAATTTCCCAGCTTGCTGAGATCATTGTCTTCTCCATACAATATAGGGCATGTTGCCAGATGCTGACCTCACGTACTTCCTCACACACAGAGAAATTGGAACATTGTTGACTTCTCGTTCCCCACATCTTGTCATCAAGTGAGTGGTCACATGTGTAAAATAATCAACTGAGGCGTCACATTTTAAAAATAGTCAACTGAGGCTTCACATTTGTAACAATCTCCTGTTCTCATTTTGTCATCAAGTGAGTCGTCACATTTGTAAAATAATCAAGTGAGCCGTCACATTTGAAAACATCCGCATGGTCTCATCTTGTAATCAAGTTAGTCGTTACATTTGTAAACATTTCGTGTTCTCATGTTTTAATCAAGAGAGTCGTCACATTTGTAAATATCTCCCTGCTATCCTCATCTTGTAATTAAGTTAGTCGTCACATTTATAAAAATCTCCCTGCTATCCTCATCTTGCAATCACGTTTGTAAACATCGTATGTTCTCATCTTGTAATCAGGTGAGTCGTCACATTTGTATACATCTCGTGTTCTCATCTTGCAATAAAGTGTGTCGTCAAATTTGTAAACATCTCTTGTTCTCATATTATAATCAAGTGAGTTTTTTAAACATCTGTCTGTTTTACTCATCTTGTAATCAAGTGAGTCGTCATAATTGTAAACATCTCATGTTCTCATCCTGTAATCGAGTGAGTCGTCACATTTGTAACCATCTCCTGTTAACATCTTGTATTCAAGTGTGTCGTCACATATGTAAACATCTCGTGTTCTTATCTTGTAATCAAGTGTGTCGTCACATTTGTAAGCATCTCGTGTTCTCATCATATAATCAAGTGAGTCGTAACATTTGTAAACATCTCGTGTTCTCATCTTGTAATCGAGTGAGTCGTCACATTTGTAAACATCTTGTGTTCTCATCTTGTAATCAGGTGAGTCGTCACATGTAGTCACTCTAATAACATCTTTTCAGTCAAACAGAAAGCAAGCAGTATCACACAATAAATCTCTGTCTCAGACCACTACCTTCAATATTGGAGTACAGCAAAGCTCTATTCTTGGCCCTCTATTATTTGCCATCTGTATTAACGTTCTACCTTTGCATCTTTCGTCTCCTGCGATCTATTTGCATACGACTGTACAGTGTATACAAACGCTGAAAACTGTAATTTGCTGGAGTCGTCTTTGCAACAAGAATTAAATAATGTAGTTGGGTGGAGCTATGCGTACCGTATGCAAATTAACATCACTAAAACAAAATCTATGTTATTAACAACCAGACAAAGACTTCAAGCTCTAAATTCACACACATCACTTCAACTTCACATCGACAACATGCCAGTAGAAAGTGCAATTGAGCACACAACATTGGGCCTAATCATTTATAGAAACCTAACCTTTAATTCCCACGTTCACGCACTCGTTAAACAAACAGCGAAAAAGTCTACCGACTTGCCAAAATTAAAAATTTCCTTGATGAGGACACAAGGAAAATATTCTATACTTCTCACATACAGACACATTTTGACTACTGCTCTACAATCTGGGACCGTTGTTCCAATTCAAGCACCAAGCGACTTTATTCACTCCACAAACGGTCCATGAGTTTAATTTATAGCAATAATTTATCTGACAATCCTAGCCTTCATAAACGCCTTCAGTTACTACCGCTTCGCAAACGTCTGCTTTTCAATAAGGCCAAACTAATTCACAAAATCCTACATCGAAAGGCCCCAAATTACCTTTGGCTATTGTGTTAATGTAATGCTAGACACAGTAAACGATTAAATATACTACACATTCCGAAGCCTAGGATTGACCAGCTGAACATACTCTGCGGCTCAACTGTGGAACAATCTTCCACAAGAAACCAAAGACATCACCAATCCCTCTACTTGTCCTTGTATAATTGCAAATTATTCGAACACTATCTCAGTACGGATTACCTTCCCCCTTAATAATAATAATAATAATAATAATAATAATAATAATAATAATAATAATAATAATAATAATAATAATAATAATAATAAAACCCTAGTATAACATCCAGCCTCTTTTTGGCAGACCAGTATATTCCAAATAACTAATAACAAGTGCCACACCATTATTTAATATTACTTGTGATAGTTTAGTCGATGGTTCAACATCACTGCACACAGGTGTAACCCATAAGTGCTCCGTTCTTCTCCTAACTCAAATCTGAGTCTGGAGAAACTCAGCTCAGTGCACGAACTCCGTAGCACCTGCGAGGATCCTGAAATACTTTGGGTAGATTTTTAACTCGAAATATTGCCCTGGCAGCGCCGTTAGGCTACTCTTTTTCGATTTCCAACTGCCAAGGGATTTTTTTCGTGCGTAACAATACACACGGACGTCCGATCTCACTACCCAGAGACCAGGGGAAATTGTATTACTGGAAGTCCGTGAAAAAATCTCGGCCTTCACCGGGGCTTGAACCCGGGACCTCCAGCACTCGAGGCGGACACCATACCTCGAGACCACGCATCCCCCATAAATTTATTATATAATATTATAATAATAAAATTATATATATATATATATATATATATATATATATATATATATATATATATATATATATATATATATATATATATATATATATATATATAATTATAATATTACTGAGTCGTGTAGTATTGATGTTTGCATTTGCCCATGCCTTTATAATGCATATATTTTAAATTGTTGCTGTTCTCAGTTAGCATTGAATGATGTGTGTGTCAAGAACCTGAATTCATACAGGCATGCTGGCCACTTCATTCATCCCTCACGATCACAAACACGATGGTATGAATGGTATATAATAAATCAATATTTATTCTACACAATTACTATCAGGCGATCTGGCCACAGAGATATATACAGCTCGCTTCTCGAGCATACATTAATCGCATTCAAATACTCAAACACATTATTCAATTCACACTCGCTACTCTAACTGCGTCCTGTCTAAACTACACAGTGGCTAGAGTAATATCACACAGGTCTTGTCGCTCTAACTGTCAAGTTCGGTCTGCCTGAGTTTACAGGTCTCGTTCAGTTACTGGTCCTTAGTCCTCGTGCGGTCAGCAGCGCTGCGTGCTGCGTCACTTGTCACGTAGTTCTGTGGTCCAGTACTCGTTACCCTACAGCTGTACTACCGTTCAGTCTGTTTACGATGTCCACTGTCCTATCTTGGGAATTTATCCCCGTCATGTCCTAGTTATGACACGTGCGTGTCCCATCCATGTCCTAGTTATGACACGTGCGTGTCCTATTCATGTCCTGTCATAGACTGTTTGGAGTTCTATCTCCTTATACTGTCACTCGCTATCTATTCTCTTGTAAAGGTCCTTATCTATGTCTTGTCTCTGTCCTTTCCTTACTTCTGTCTTTGTCCAACTTCTATCTATCTATCCAGCTCTTTGACAGTGTGAATGAAATAATGTATGAAAGAGTGTGATAGAAGGGCATAATATTAGACGGGCCTGCGTGCCCAATTCTTAACTCTTTCAAAATAAAGTATGTTTGTTCGTTCGTTCGTTCTTGTAATCAAGTGTATCGTCACATTTGTAAACATCTCGTGTTCTCATCATATAATCAAGTGAGTCGTCACATTTGCAAACATCTCGTGTTCTCATCTTGTAATCGAGTGAGTCATCACATTTGTAAACATCTCGTGTTCTCATCTTGTAATAAAGTGTGTCGTCACATTTGTAAACATCTCGTGTTCTCATCTTATAATCAAGTGAGTCGTCAATTTGTAACCATCTCGTGTTCTCATCTTATAATCAAGTGAGTCGTCAATTTGTAAACATCTCGTGTTCTCATCTTGCAGTCACATTTGTCGTCACATTTGTAAACATTTCTCTGCCCTTCTCATCTTGTAATCAAGTAAGTTGTCACATTTGTAAACATTTCTCTGCCTTTCTCATCTTGTAATCAAGTAAGTTGTCACATTTGTAAACATTTCTCTGCCTTTCTCATCTTGTAATCAAGTAAGTTGTCACATTTGTAAACATTTCTCTGCCTTTCTCATCTTGTAATCAAGTAAGTTGTCACATTTGTAAACATTTCTCTGCCTTTCTCATCTTGTAATCAATAAGTCGTCACACTTGTAAACATCTCGTTTTCTCTTCTTGTAATCGAGTGAGTTGTCACATTTGTAAATATCTCCCTGCTGGTCTCATCTTGTAATCAAGTGAGTCGTCACGTTTGTAAAAATCTCCCTGCTGTTCTTATCTTACAATCAGACTTCTTCTTTCCTTCTGCGATCTACGCTTCACATGCGTGATGTATAACTTCCATTGCAGTGCGTAGGTGTGTTTTTCTAGTCTCGTATTACCTAGCCCAATAAATTCATTTCTGTATTACTCCTCCTATCGGCAGAGCCTTCCCGGGCTTGTGGACTCAGCCTACCCACATAATATCACAAGTGCTCGTTGTTTTCTGGCCTCTCCTCCCCTTCTAACAAATTATTATAAATATGCAAACCATAAACGTGAGACATGTACGGGTATTCCCAGCTTACATCTGAGAAGCCATCTCTCCATTGCCTTGAAGTTCTTTCTAATTTGCTCGTTCACTTTAAATGATTCACTTGCATACAGCAGAATAGATGCTATACACCTTTTCGGTTCTCTAATTCTGACATTCAGTGACAGTGACTTATTGCACAAGATGTGTTCAGGTTCGGTAATGCAGCCCTGCTCTCGACCTACTCTGCTAGTAATCTATGTTACCCATCTCCCACATGATGTTGTGACTGCCTCTAGGTATGTGGTTAATTCACCTGGTCAAATACCTTACATCTGATGTCGTGATTGCATGTTCCCTTCTGTTGTTACCTCACATATTGGTGGTATTCTTCTCTTTGAAATGACCATAGTTCCTGCTTTGTTGTTTTTTTATTTATGTATAACCTATGAAAGATGCGTCAAGCGCAGAGCACGTGCTCCGTAGCTCCGACGCCGATTTCTGTGTTTAATTAATTCCATAAGCAAAGTTTGGATATTGCAGGAAATAACCGGTCACCCAAGTATTACCTGCTTGCTAGGGAAGAGGCAGGG
Organism: Cepaea nemoralis; assembly: GCA_014155875.1. Lineage (NCBI taxonomy): Eukaryota > Metazoa > Mollusca > Gastropoda > Stylommatophora > Helicidae > Cepaea > Cepaea nemoralis. Next base: position 432,148 of record JACEFZ010002258.1, read on the forward strand.
GATGTCCCGCAGGAATCCATACGCCTGGTGCCGCCCCGCACGCCTACCAGACGTCCAACGTTCACGGCCAGCTTACCCGTGGCCATCCAGTTCCTCAGCACGCTGGTCCACCTTGAACTTGGGGGGTTCATATTTGGAATTTTCCGTTTCCTAGATGGACTGCTGTTCAAAGCTAACGGGTTCCACCTACCCGGGGGAGGGGTTAAAGCACCCCTGACTCGTTTGGCAGGCACGCCTCCGAGCATATGAGGTATTTTCTAAGGAAATCAGATCCCACCCTGAGATCCCGCCTTGCCCTCTGTGCCCACCGCCAGTTGGTCCGCGACTGCTTTTGGGTATTCGCAGCTAACCTCCATATCTAGAGGCCGTCCTACGATCCGCCACCTGAGGAAGCGCTGGGTTGGGGATGGTCGCCCCAGCTTTTTTTATACACATATGGGTCTAGAACCATATGCCCAGATCACCCTTTGCATGAGGCGCTGGACGCAGTTAAGGGTCAGCGACTGATAAGAAGGAAATCATGGATGGTTCAGGCGGAGGATACGATCAGACATGTGTGCATCTTGGAAAACATTAGGCGAGGAGTGGAGTGGGTCAGAGTGGCAGCGGAGCAGTCAGACTTGTGCAGAGTTATAATCACATTGAGCTGGGAGTGCAGGGAATGGCCAGCAGGGGCCACGGAAGTGGAAATGCAGCAACTAATTCAGGATAATGTTCGCTCGGGTGACGTGATTATCTACACAGATGGTTCGGTGTCGAGGGGTAGGAGAAGTGCCTGGGGGTTCATAGCAAAAGCTAATGGCCGACGTTCGGTGCAGGAGAGCCTGGCATACGATACCACAACATCTAGCTTAAGAATGGAGGGGGAGGCGGTCACTGCAGCTTTCCGCTAGATCGAGAATACGATACACACACATACACATCGTGACTGTAACTGGCTCAGAAAGCATGCTGAGGAAGGTGAGGCCAGGCAAGTTTCGTGCAGAGTGGCTTGCTTCGCTTCGGAGGTCACGGATGGCAAGCATCATCTGGATCTTTTCTTCGGGGCATGCCGGTGTGCTGGGAAATGAACAGGCGGACAGATTGGCTGGCTCTGCAAAACTTGGTGGAGTACTGATGCATGGCAAGGCAGACGTGTTGCGGCCTTGTGGGAGCACGTGTACACCTAGGAGGAGCAAATGGATCATCATGGTCTGGCAAGAATGAGATATCCTGAAACAGGATGGAAACGCGGGGGGAAAACATGGCGTGTTTTGCACTCTCTATTGATATCAAATATAACAGCTGTTGTAGATTGGTGGCGTGTGCAGCTGTCAATATTGTGTCATCTACATAAGACATATTGTTTATAACTTCAAACTCTTACTCTTGATTTCTCTTTTGATTTCTCTAAGGATTAGTTCACTATAGATTGATGAGAAGTGACAAAACGTATACTTGTCTCACCCCTTGTTGAGGTTATGAAAATCATTCTTACATGAAACATAAAGCTAGTTTGAATAGATACATGCGTTTACCTGCATGTTTACCTGAGATGTGGTTTTAAAGGAGAAATGCTGACAATTCCTTGGACAGCTTGGCTAAGTCACCGACATGTTTTGAAAGAGGCTCAGACACATAAGCAACCTATCACAAACATCAGACAGAGGCAACTTATCACAGACATCAGACAGAGGCAACTTATCACAAAGATCAGACAGGGGCAACTTATCACAAACATCAGACAGAGGCAACTTATCACAAACATCAGACAGAGACAACTTATCACAACCATCAGACAGGGGCAACTTATCACAAACATCAGACAGAGACAACTTATCACAAACATCAGACAGAGGCAACTTATCACAAACATCAGACAGAGGCAACTTATCACAAACATCAGACAGAGACAACTTATCACAAACATCAGACAGGGGCAACTTATCACAAACATCAGACAGAGACAACTTATCACAAACATCAGACAGAGACAACTTATCACAAACATCAGACAGAGACAGCTTATCACAAACATCAGACAGAGACAACTTATCACAAACATCAGACAGAGACAACTTATCACAAACATCAGACAGGGGCAACTTATCACAAACATCAGACAGGGGCAACTTATCACAAACATCAGACAGAGACAACCTATCACAAACATCAGACAGAGACAACTTATCACAAACATCAGACAGGGGCAACTTATCACAAACATCAGACAGAGACAACTTATCACAAACATCAGACAGAGACAACTTATCACAAACATCAGACAGGGGCAACTTATCACAAACATCAGACAGAGACAACTTATCACAAACATCAGACAGAGGCAACTTATCACAAACATCAGACAGAGACAACTTATCACAAACATCAGACAGAGACAACCTATCACAAACATCAGACAGAGACAACTTATCACAAACATCAGACAGGGGCAACTTATCACAAACATCAGACAGAGACAACTTATCACAAACATCAGACAGAGACAACTTATCACAAACATCAGACAGGGGCAACTTATCACAAACATCAGACAGAGACAACTTATCACAAACATCAGACAGAGGCAACTTATCACAAACATCAGACAGAGACAACTTATCACAAACATCAGACAGAGACAACTTATCACAAACATCAGACAGAGACAGCTTATCACAAACATCAGACAGAGGCCACCTATCACAAACATCAGACAGAGACAACCTATCACAAACATCAGACAGAGACAGCTTATCACAAACATCAGACAGAGGCAACTTATCACAAACATCAGACAGAGGCCACCTATCACAAACATCAGACAGAGACAACCTATCACAAACATCAGATAGGTGCAACCTATCACAAACATCGGATATAGTCAGTCACCATCGTTGGCCACATTATGAGAAGAGTACAAGTGGAACATATTGTGACAGCTGGAATGATTTACGGACAGAGAATTGAAGGAAGGCTAGAGAAGATCATAGACAGATCTGCCACGGGGCGGAGAAGTGCCAGCACGTGTTGATACAGACTGATGGCGTCTGCCACATGTGGAGATGCAGGATTGTTCACGCCAGTCGGTGAGGCACCTAGTGGTGATTAATATGTGTGGTCACATTATCCCTGCAAATGTTTGCTTTTGTTTTGATTTGTTTTTCGTGTAAAAATTGATAACTTGTAGACATATTTTGTTGAAAAGACTAAAGCCTTATCTAGTTTATTGTAGAGAAGACTTTGTGAAATAGAACACATTCCAGAGTTCAAGGAATCATTTTCTGCAGAGCTCAGAGGAGAAGGAAGGTACTCGACAAGCAGATGGAGATGACGTTCGAGAAGATGAACATCTCTCGCCCCATTCCGGTGAGTCTCTGCTCGTTTCTGTCAGAATGTACACACGATTTGTGGATTGACGGTTCATCATCATCACCACCACCATCATCATCACAGGCAAACTTATATAATCATCATCACAGGTAGAAATCATCATCATAGGCATTATCATCAACATCAACATCATAGGCAACGTCATCATCATCATAGGCAGCATCATGATTATCATAGGCAACATCATCATCATAAGCAACATCATCATTGCCATAGGCAACATTATCATCATAGGCAGAAATCATCATTATCATAGGCAACGTCATCATCATAGGCAGAAATCATCATTATCATAGGCAACATCATCAGTATGATAGGCAACATCATCATTATCATAGGCAACGTCCTCATCATAGGCAACATCATCATTGTTATAGGCAACATCATCATCATAGGCAGAAATCATCATCATGGGCATTATCATCAACATCATCATCATAGGCAACATCATCATTATCATAGGCAACGTCCTCATCATAGGCAACATCATCATTATCATAGGCAACGTCATCATCATGAGCAACATCATAATCACCATGGTCAACATCATAATCATCAGAGTCAACATCATCATCGTCATAGGCAACATCATTATCATCATCATAGCAACATTATCAAATATTTAAGTATTCCCTCCCCCTAGACAAGAGATCAAAGAGAGAAGTCTGGGTATTCCGTCTCACTGGTTAAGAGATCAAAGAGAGATGTCTGGGTAGTCTATCTCACTAGACAAAAGAACAAAGAGAAGTCCGGGTATTCTGTCTCACTAGACAAGAGAACAAAGAGAGAAATCTTGATATTGTATCTCACTATACAGTATATCAGAGAATAGAGAGAGAAGTCTGTGTATTTCCGTCTCACTAGATAAGACATCAAAAAGAGAAATCTGGGTATTCCGTCTCACTAGACAAAAGATGAAAGAGAGAAGTTTGGGTATTCTATCTCACTAGACAAAGAACAAAGAGAAGTCTGGGTATTCTGTCTCACTAGACAAGAGAACAGAGAGATACATCTGGGTATTCTGTCTCACTAGACAAGAGAACAGAGAGAGAAATCTGGATATTTTATCTCACCATACAATAGATCAGAGAATAGAGAGTCTGTGTATGCTTTCTCACTAGACTAATAGATCAAAGAGAGAAATCTGGATATTCCGTCTCACTAGACGAAAGATCAAAGAGAGAAGTCTGGGTATTCTATCTCACTAGACAAAAGAACAAAAAGAAGTCTGGGTATTCTGTCTCACTAGACAAGAGAACAGAGAGATACATCTGGGTTAGTTAGTTAGTTAGTTAGTTAGTCGACAGATCATCCTCGTTGCACATCGAACCATTCAGTCCATAAGTGCTCGGATCCCCTCCTCAGCAAATCCCGCAGCGTGTAGCGGCTAACGACGCCAGTTCTGTGTTGGTTTATCAATCTTCTTTGGCTTCCTGCGTAGTGTTCTTGTTTGGCCACCCCTCTTTTAATTTGCTGCTCCAGCAGTCTGGCCATTGTTGTAGATTCACAGTCATCACTTGGTTCTCGCAAAAGTCTCACTTCTCGTAGAGCATTCAGAATGTCAGCCTGGTCCATGGCGCATCCGCCCTCCACAGTAGCCTCACCTGCGAGCTTGTCAGCCCGCTCATTTCCTTGTACTCCCGCATGACCTGGCACGAAGATGAAACTAATCTTTGCCAGCCGAGACCGCTTCAGAGGCAGCAACCATTCTCTTCGGATCGACCCCTTCTCTATCCTCTTGATCATGTTCATTGAGTCGCTAAGGAAACAAGCCCTAGTGAATGTCTGTGTCTCGAGCCATGTTATTGCTTTACTTACTGCCATGACTTCCATGGTCAGGCTACTTGTGGTTTCAGTGAAAGCACCAGAGTCCTCCTTCACAATTCTCCCTCCGGCCCGAGCTTCTCACATGTCGGACGACCGACCCATCTGTGTAGATGACCGCGTCACCGTCTAGCGAATTCTCGAAAATCAACGCTTGTACTTCAGCCTCAACAGCAGCCGGATTTTCTTGTCTGCATTTTCTATCAAGTTGGATGCAAACTGAAAAGGATGTGCAGAAATCTGTTGGCACTTGCACCCACTCCTCGCCAGGTTCTAAGTCCTCAAGTGAACACACCTGTTGAAGAATGTCTTCGGCTTGACCCATCCACGACCGTCCTCTTTTTAACCTGCTGCCCTTCACCTTCCTAATTTCACTATGCAGTGGATGTTGTGTGTTTGCGTTAATTCTGAGGTAGGCGCGTGCCCTGCAAACTTGTATTCTCTCTTCAATGGTTGGAAAATCAAGAAGGTAGCGTTTCTGTCTCACTAGACAAGAGAACAAAGAGAGAAATATTGATATTTTATTTCACTATACAGTAGATCAAAGAGTCTTTGTATTTTATCTCACTAGACACTAGATCAAACAGAGAAGTCTGGGTATTCTATCTCACTAGGCAATAGATCACAGAGAGAAGTCTTGGTATTCTGTCTCACTAGACAATAGAATAGAGAGAGAAATCTGGATATTTTATCTTACTATACAGTAGATCAAAGAGACTGGGTATTCTGTCTCACTAGCCAATAGATCAAAGAGAAAATTCTAGAGAAATCGTGGAAGGAAAAGAGGACGGCCATAAGCAATTGGCAGAGGGTGCGGAGAGCAACAAATTCAGTTAACACAGAATTTGAGGAGGCTGAAAAGTACAAAATAGTAAAGGTGCAAGATTTTAAACTCCGCGCAGCAGAAGCAAAAAGGATGCAGACTTAATGGATAAAAAATCATATCCCTGCAAAACACATTTGGAAAGTCGTAATCTGCTTCCCAAGGGGGCTCTGGAGCTACCGGCCTGGGACACCTGGGCCAATGCGACAACTTTTGCATTTGATGTCTTTGAGGGCTTCCAGGATAAACAAGAAACAGTGGTGGTAGCTCTTGACCTGGAGGATGCTTATAACAGGGTCAGGTATGATCGGTTGATATACACTCTGTTGGACATGGAGGTTGTTCCTTGCCTTGTCAGATGGTGTGCGGCAGTCCTTTATGAGCGTAAGGTTGCACTGCGCATAGGTTCCTGGACTTCTGAACACCAGGGTTGCGACAGAGATCTGTTATGTCCTCAGTGCTCTTTAATGTCTGCACGAACAAAGTCTCCGCCATTGAGACACCAAGCGTTGGTAGAATCTTGACATTTACAGATGATGTGCTGGTGTAGAAACAGGGCAGAGACAGGGAAAGTTTGGCTGCAGATTTACAGATGGTAGTAAACATGGTGGCGGAGTGGTGTAGAGACTCAGGGACCGTTATAAACCCAGACAAGGCATCGGTTGTGTGGTACCCCCTGGATAACCGAATTGTGAAGGCAGAAGTCCCAGGTATTATATTTAATGGATGTCTCTTAGTAGAGAGAGTAAATTGAAGTACTTGGGTATCATCTTTAATAGGTGTTTGTCTTTTAAGGGTCATGTTGAGGCTTTGGTGGTGAAGGCAGGTAGGGGAAATTAATGCATTGAGGGCGATGGCAGCAACCGGGGTAGAGCAGAGGATGCTTTACAGGCTCTTTCGGCAGTTAATAATTTCTGTCATTAAGTATGGTTTGGGGCTTCTGACAGTATCAAAGAGCCAGCTTGAAAAGCTGGGGCGCATACAAATGCGGCCATGTGGGTGGTCCTGAGGTGCACAAAGAACACACCAAATATATGCGTGAGGCATATCCTGGTGTCAACAACAATGGGGGATAGGCATAGGGTCCTTCAAGCCAAATGGTATCAGAGAGTTGCTGCAGATAGGGATCACCCCCTGCATGAAGCCCCCCTCTCCCCTTCCCCCCCCCCCCTTGCATGAAACCATGGATTTTGTCAAGGGTCATAGACTAAGACGAGGCAGGTCCTTTATGGCACAGACGGAAATATCTATACGCCAGATGTGTGATCTAGAGACCATCAATTGTTAAAAAGAGTGGGTTGAAGTACCGGCAGACAGGACGAACTGGCACAATTTAATAGTAACACTGGGTCGTCCAAAGCCTTCGTCAGCACAAAACAAACAAACAAAAATCGATTAAACTAATACACGATCAACAATACATGAATGTCTAAATATCAACTCATCTGTGTCCAAGCTTTAGACGGCTATCGATGGCTGGAATGGAACGGATGTTGTGTAAAAGGGGTCAACTGCCTAAAGGTCAGTACAGCCAGAAACTCGGTGATTGGTTAATTCAACCGGTGAGGGAACCCGCGTTAGGGGGATCGGGGTGCGCCCAGGAGAGCGAATGGAAAAATATGGATGTGTCACTCTGAGGCGATGTAACGGGTGCAGTACACAATTCCGCCAAGTTCGAAACGCTGCTGTGGGCAATATATGTGCAGGCCAGCAATCGTTTGCTATCAAAAGGTAGCACAAGTGACGGTAGTTCAGAACGCAATGAGAAACGACCCCATGCAAACCAACCAAGAAGTCACAGAAAGCAGAGATACTGCAGGTGGTGACTCCCAAGTCCTGCGAAGGACTTGCAACTGGCTATGAAGTTGACTATTAGGTAGCGGAGATGGAGGGGGGGGGGGGGGTTGTGGATAAGGGGCGTAGGGGATTTAAATAAAACTGTGTTGGACATTGAGGCCGTGAGGGGAAAGTGAACCCAATTGGAAGATAAGACGGTTTTCCAATGTCTTACGATCGCGTTCGTGAGATGTGCACGATTTTATCGCCGTAACACGTATGTCGGCAACCCCACAGTGGTCGGAACTGTTGAAGTGTAGGGGTACCGGTTTCTTGGCACCACTGTCGATATCGGATAAATGTTGTCTAAATCTGTCCGCAAGACGAAGACCCGTCTCTCCAAGATACCTCATGTCGCAACGTGTGCAGATGATCGCATAGATGACGTTGCGACTCGTACATGAGAAACTCTCCCGGATGTGGAAAGTAGTCTTAGGGAAAGTGAGACTTGTGGTTTGAAGGACATATGGACAAGTTTTACAACGAGATCGAAGACATGCAGTTGTGCCAGGAAGAGACTGGAGTGCAGAGAATGGGCATCGGGCCGCACAGAGTTTGAGGTGCAACAACTGATCCAGAGTAATACACATCAAGGTGACTATACTGATGGGTCAGTGGTGAGAAACAGGCGGGGTGGTTGGGGTTTCATTGCGAAGGCTAATGGACGGTTCTCGAAAAAGGAAAGTATGGCATACGAAGCTACGATCTCCAGCATGAGAGTGGAGGTGAAAGCAGTCACAGCGGTATTCCGTTGGTTAGAGGAGACTACTGCAACACACAATTGTCTTCATCACGGACTCAAGGAGTATGTTTAGTAAGGTGGAGAAAGGAATGTTTCGTGTGGAATGGCTCACCTCGCTTCAGAGGTCACAGATTGTGAGAATTCTGTGGATTTTTTGCCCTGGCCATGCGGGAATGCGGGAGAATAAACAGACTGATAGACTGGCAGGAAATGCACCCCTTGGTGGTGGATTACCTATGAACAAGGGAGAGGTGGTCTGTGCCTGTGGAATTAGATGCAGACGGTGGAGGAACAGATTGAGAAAACGTATGTGGAAAGGATGAGATTGCAGGGGATTGGCAGGGGTTCTGGTAGAATCGCAAACCTGAGTAGGAAGACCAGGAGAACTTTCAATCAGATAGCGGTGGGAACAAGAGAACAGAGAGATACATCTGAGTATTCTATCTCACTAAACAAGAGAACGCAGAGAGAAGTCTGAATCATCTATTTCACTAAACAAAAGATCAAATAGAGAAGTCTAAGTATTCTGTCTCACTAGACCAGTGGTCACCAAACTACGGCCCTCGGGCCGGATCCTCCCCGCGACGTCATTTCACCCGGCACGCCAACGGTACTCGAAATTGCTTGGTATAACGTATGGAACACGAGACGTTTAGAATAATAGGAGATTTTTAACCCGAAAACGACAGAGCTGATCGATTGGCTAAGGAAGGAGCAAAAGAAGAACAGCCTGATGTGCCCATTACATTCCACCTAAAGAAAAGAATGATCAAATCAGTCAGAAGGCCACCAAACCCTACTCAAGACGACTACCATGTTATGGACAGACCAGAACAGGTCATTATTCTGCGCCTCAGAACAGGACACAATAGATTACGCAACCACATGTATACACAATTCAAGATTGGTTAATCAGCCATGTGCACATGTGGTTTGGCGTCGCAGACATCAGAGCACATACTCCGGAACTGCCCAAACTACAACATATCCAGACGAACCTTCTGGCCTAGAGAGACAACAGTGGAAGATAAACTGTATGGACCGCTGAGTGAACTAAAAAAGACTGTTAGATTCATACAAAGACAACATTGCAGTTATAGACATATTTCAAGCGAACGAAAGAAGAAGAATAAGAAGGAGATTTGTACACGTGTGGAGACTTCCTGGCTGCTGTGTGCCTTAAATTGACTATTATCAATTTAAAAGTATTGTATCCAGTTTTTCTTGTTTATTGTAATGTTTGCTATTTCCGCGCCATCCCAAGTCCTTCAGCGGCGCGTGGTAGCTCCGCCTGCGCTCTGACGTTACCAAGGTTTCTATGGCAACACACACAAACACGCATCTTTCCTGCCCCTAGATGCATCCGGCTGTCAACACAGGTCCGACGCTCCAGAAATATTTACTTATTTTTGCCTGCCATCCATTTTATAGATATGTAACAAGGATTTCTTTGTTTAACAGTGATAGGTGAGTGAACTGCAAGTGTGAATAGAGGCAATAAAGTAGCAAACATAGCATAAAATGCCACAGAAGTCTCGTGTTATTACGAAAATATTATCCCCAGCTCAGAAAAATTTCCCAGCCAAAGTGTTAATCGAGTTTGTCTCTAGGCCAGTGTTTTTTCAACCTTTCTGCTGGAGCAGATCCTTGCGCACATGTTTACGTTGCTCAAGGAACTCTGTGCGATGATCGAAGTATCTGTCCTTCTTTCTGTAATAAACGAGATGGGCCGAAATGTTGCATTTAGGTGATTTCGGTCTCTTTCGGTGGAACCCCTCTGCCACTCGCGTAACCCCGGTTGAAAAGCACTGTCCTAGGTTGTTTATTTAGGCCGGCCCTATTTATATAGTTTGCAAACCTTTTTATGGGATATATTCTATTCCGTAGCTTTACCAGTGACCCTTGGTCCTCTGCTTTTCTTTTGTTTCAATCGGATTTTAATTATGTTTCTAATTCAGTCTTTTTCATTTTCAGACCTCGTTCACTTCACCCTTCATTATGGCTACTAAGAAAAGAAAAATGGACGCCGAGTGTCGCGTTTTCAGTGAAGAATGGGGAGTAAAGTACTTATTTATGGAAACAAAGGACCAGAAAACCAGTTGCGTAATATGCAGTCAAAGTGTTGCCATTTTGAAAGAGTACATTCTTTGGCTTCACTATGAAACAAAACATCTATCAACATATTCAAAGTTTTCTGGAAAGTTACGCTTTGAAAAATATGAGACCATGAACGTGGTTTAGAAACACAATGAAATCTCTTCATGAGAAAGTTTGCTGAAAATGAATCTGTCACTAGTACAAGTTACAAAATAGTGCATAAGATGGCAGAACGAGGAAAACCGTTTACTGGTGGCAACTTCATCAAAGAGTGTATGCTGGAAGCAGCAAATGACTTGTGTCCTGAGAAAGTCGATTTGTTTGGAACTATCAGCCTTTCAGCAAGTTTAGTTGTGCGAAGAACAGAAGAACTTGGGAAGAACATTGTGCTACAGATACACGAGAAAACTATAAACTTCTTGTGGTATTTTCTGGTGCTGCATGAGTCAACTGATCTCTCGAGTACATCACAACTTCACGTGTTCATTTGTGGTGTCAATTTTGGACTTTCAGATAACGGAAGAGTTGGCATCCGTTTGCAGCATGCATGGAACAACAACTGACAAATATATTTTCATTGAAGTGCAAAATGTTTTGCAAGACTATAATCTTCAGTGGAATCAGCTTCGAGGTGTTACAGTTGATGTAGGAAAAAACATGGCTGGAGTGAGGAAGCGTCTGATGGAGCAGACCAGGACTCAGTTGGAAGATTTGCAAATTCTGGGCGCTCTGTTCATACACTGAATCATACATCAGCAAGCACTCTTTGGGAAAGACGTAGATATGTCTTGTGTACCGAAACCAGTCGTTTCTGCTGTGAACTTGACTCGGGGGCATGCACTTAATCACCGTCAGTTCCAGGCTTTTCTTGAAGAAATTTATTCTGAATTCTGTGACTTACCTTATCACACATCAATGCGGTGGCTTAGCTGCGGTAAAGTCCTGTTTCGTTTTCACAAGCTCCGAAACGAAATAGAAGTTTTTCTCACTGAAAAAGATAGAGCTGGTCCACAGATGTCAGATTCTACCTGGCTGTCAAAGTTTGTCATTTGTGGTCGACATCACATCCCACATGAATGAACTGAATTTGAAACTTCAGGGAAAGTATAAGCTCGTCTGTGATCTCTACAGAATCATCAAAGGATTTCGGAGAAAGCTGTCATTGTTTGAAGCACAACTGGAACCCAAAAATTTGCTAATTTTCACTGGTTCAAAGAGTTTTGCGCTACAATCGCCGAAGATGTCAACCTAGATTTTCGGGGGGGGGAGGGGGAATATTCGTGACTTGAAGAAGCATTTTTTTGGAGAGATTTTCAGATCTTGACAGAATTGAGAGTGACATTCTTCTGTTCCAGAATCCGCTTGACTGTAACCTTGATGATGTGCCAGTTTATCTACATTTGGAGCTCATTGATGTGCAAGAAAATGACTTGTTGAAAGAGAAGCACAGAGAAGGAAAACTTGTTGAATTTTACCGCTGCTTACCGGATGTTGAATTTCCGAAAATGAAAACTTTGCCGCTGGTATTGCATCAGTGTTTGGAACAACTTTTATCTGTGAGCAAGCATTTTCAGAAATGAAGTATGCGAAGTCAACACATCAAACGACATTGACTGATAAACATTTGAAATGGCTGATGAACATTTGAAAGCACTTCCCTTGATTGGATGCAGCAATTCCAAACCAAACATTGATGATATCTTGAAAGCCAAATATCAGTTTCACAAATCTCACTAACCTTTTCTGCTGCTTAGTTTGTGATATTGGGATATGTGTACACTAGGTCTGATGTAACTTTCTTTTTGCCAACGTCGCCTTCTTTGATAACATTTTTTTAGTAAATAAATATGTTTGTTGTCTTTGTTTTTTGTGCATTGCACGCCACTCACCCATGATTAACTTAGTTTTTCGTCTTTTTTCCCAGAGCTTTCGTTCTGGCTTGTAAGTATTGTTAAAGTTAGTTACATATCCTTTACAGGACGTTTGCAGTCAACACCAACATTGTTTGCCGTTGTTGATGTCTTGGCAAGTTTACGTTCAGTAGTTTGACATTGCTTTCTGAACGACCGGCACCCATAGTATAGCGTAAAAAACCAGCGCAACGCGGTCTGCTGCCAAATCGCGCGCAGCTGTGTTTCGAACGCGGGTATACGGGATTACGAACCGCGTCCGTAAGACCTTCGCTACGGAGACCCGCGCAAGTATTGTACAGAATGAGTATGCGGCCCGCGCTTGTCATTTTGTCAGTTATCCGGCCCACTGTGAAAAAAGTTTGGTGGCCCCTGTACTAGACAATAGATCAAAGATTTAAGTCTATGTATTCTATCTTACTAGACAATAAATTAAAGACAGAAGTCTGGGTACTCTGTCTCACAGAGAGAGAAGTCTAGATATTTTATCTCACTAGACAATAGATCAAAGAGAGAAGTCTATGTATTCTGTCTCACTAGACAAGAAAACAGAGAGAGAAGTGTGTGTATTGTATCTCACTAGGCAATAGATCAAAAAGAGAATTATGGGTATTCTTCTTCTTCTGCTGCGCTCATCCGTTCATATAAAAAACATATATTGGAAACAACAAGCTGCCATAAGGATTGATAATGAAGTGGGACAATATTAGTCTATTAAGAGAGGTGTTAGGCAGGGATGTGTAATGTCTTCAGATCTTTCTTCCCTATACAGTGAAAATATTTTCAGAAATGTAGAAGACATAAATGGAATCAGCATTGGAGGACAAATCATCAATAACATTAGATATGCAGATGATACAGTATTGATTACAGACAATGAGCAGGATCTGCAACAATTAGTAGATGCTATTGTTGCACACAGTGAACAACTAGGATTAGAATTACATTGTAAAATGGCACATATTATGGTCGTCACTAGGAAGAACGAAATACCACAATGTAATATACAAGTAAATGGGAATATTCTTCAACAAGTGAATCGGTACAATTATCTCGGAACAGTCATAACATCTGATGGGAGATGTAGAGATTAGAACAAGAATCGCCATGGCGAAAGTAGCCTTTAGCAAGATGAAAAACATACTAACAATAAAAAGATGTCAATTGAAACGAGAAAAAGAGTGTTGAGGTGCTACATAGAGCCTGTTATTTTGTATGGATGTGAAACTTGGACAATGAGCAGTCAAGCTGAAAAACATCTGATGGCTGCAGAAATGTGGTTTCTGAAGAGAATGCAAAGAATACCATGGAACAGATAGAAAAACCAATGACCAAGTACTACAGGAGACAAATGAAAATCGTAAATTGATTAGAGAAATTAGACGCAGACAGTCAAAATTGTTTGGACATGTTATGAGAAGAAATGGATTGGAGAACTTAGTGACAACTGGCAAGATCGAAAGGAACAGACCAAGGGGAAGACCGAGAAGTAAATACCTGGATGGCTTGGCTACATGGCATGATCGAGACATGAACACTAAGCTGATCCACGACTCTGGTGATCGAGTGAAATGGCTAGTCGTGACCGCCCACGCTTTCCGGCGTGGCACATGATTGATTGATTGATTGTTCTCATCGGGGCTAGAGAAGTATACAATATATGCAGAAGGTAAATACACCGACTGTTCTCATCGGTGTCATAGAAGTATATCCTTTACAGGACATTAGCAGTCAACGCCAGCATTTTTTGCTGTTGTTGATGTCTTGGCAAGTTTACTTTCAGTAGTTTGCCATTGCTTTTTGAACGACCGACACCCATACAATTTCGTTTTTAGAAAAAAAACAACAACAGCGCCGCAACGCTTTCTATACAGTATTTGCAGAAGATAAATACACAGAATTCTCTTATCGGTGCTAGAGAAGTATACTGTATGTGCAGAAGATAAATACACCGACTGTTCTCATCAGGGCTAGAGAAGTATACAGTGTGTGCAGAAGATAAATTCACCGACTGTTATCGGGGCTAGAGAAGTATACAGTATGTGCAGAAAATTAATTCACCGACAGATCTGATCAGGGCTAGAGAAGTATACAGTGTGTGCAGAAGATAAATTCACCGACTGTTCTCATCTGGGCTAGCGATGTATACAGTATGTGCAGACGAGTATCCCAAGACGATTGTAATGTGTGATGAATACATTCTCAGGTAGCCACTTACAGCCAAGACATCAGCGCCGCGGCCATCGATTGCTTGACAGGTCAGTTTGTCACTGTTTGTTGAACTCTGGTCTCACTCAAATCTATGACTGCACACATATAGGGTTAATGTTGAACTCTGATCTCCCTCAAATCTATGACTGCACACATATAGGGTTAATGTTGAACTCTTATCTCCCTCAAATCTATGATTGCACACATATAGGGTTAATGTTGAACTCTTATCTCCCTCAAATTTATGATTGCACACATATAGGGTTAATGTTGAACTCTTATCTCCCTCAAATCTATGATTGCACACATATAGGGTTAATGTTGAACTCTTATCTCCCTCAAATTTATGACTGCACACATATAGGGTTAATGTTGAACTCTTATCTCCCTCAAATCTATGATTGCACACATATAGGGTTAATGTTGAACTCTTATCTCCCTCAAATTTATGACTGCACACATATAGGGTTAATGTTGAACACTCTGATCTCCCTCCAATCTATGACTGCACACATATTAGGTTAATGTTGAACTCTGATCTCCCTCAAATCTATGATTGCACACATATAGGGTTAATGTTGAACACTCTGATCTCCCTCCAATCTATGACTGCACACATATTAGGTTAATGTTGAACTCTGATCTCCCTCAAATCTATGACTGCACACATATAGGGTTAATGTTGAACTCTGATCTCCCTCCAATCTATGACTGCACACATATAGGGTTAATGTTGAACTCCGATCACCCTAAAATCTATGACTGCACACATATAGGGTTAATGTTGAACTCGTGCAGGTGCTGACAAAATCAAAGAGGGTGCTAAATGCGTAACCCCTTTGAGTGCTTCCAAGATCACTCGTACCATGAAGTACTATTATGGAGAACATGCAAGCACTATTGGCCGTCTGGATTGAAGATCAGAACCAACGGAATATGCCTGTGAGCAAGATGGTTATCCAAGAGAAAGCAAAGTCTCTCCATGAAGATCTAGCTAAGAAAGCGGGTGAGAGCAGTACTAGTAGTACTGATGGTAGTTTTGGAGCGAGTCGTGGTTTTAATGCCACTGCGTCCCAATAACTCCCCCACTCGCCCTCCAAGCAACCTCTGTTTAGCCAATAAATATAAACTACCATCAAAATAAGCATTAGATAACACATTGTATTTCATTTAATTCTATGGGAAATCGTGTTTAGCTATACGTCGTTTCACTTAAAATCGCGTTTTCCAAGAACGTAACCCCAACGTTAACCGGGGCCTCGCGTTTTCCAAGAACGTAACCCCGACGTTAACCGGGGCCTTCCAGTACTAACATGTTGCATTTTGGGTAAATTACCACTGTACTAACATGTTGCATCCTGGGTAAATTACTATTGTACTAACATATTGCATGCTAGGTAAATTACCACTGTACTAACATGTTGCATCCTGGGTAAATTACCACTGTACTAACATGTTGCATCCTGGGTAAATTACCACTGTACTAACATGTCGCATCCTGGGTAAATTACCACTATATTAACATGTTGCATTCTGGGTAAATTACCACTGTACTAACATGTTGCATCCTGGGTAAATTACCACTGTACTAACATGTTGCATCCTGAGTAAATTACTATTGTACTAACATGTTGCATCCTGGGTAAATTACTATTGTACTAACATATTGCATCCTGGGTAAATTACCACTGTACTAACATGTTGGATCCTGGGTAAATTACCACTGTATTAACATGTTTTATCAAAGATAAATTGCCACTGTACTAACATGCTTTTTCACAGGTAAATTACCATTGTATTAACATGTTTTATCACGGGTGACTTACCACTGTACTAACATGTTGAATCGTGGGTAAATTACCACTGTACTAATATGTTTTATCACAAGTAAATTACCAAATTTCTCATATCTTGCATCACGGTTAAATTAGATTTTCTTAGATAAATGACTAGAGACATTTACAGTTGATACATGGTTGTTATTGTGATGTCATGCAGGTATGCCTGTGAGTCAAGGTCAGGTCACCGGCCCAGCTCAAGTTGTGCATGACCTGCAGGATGCCTGGCTTATCAAGGTCATTCTAGCTGTCTACTCATGGCTTTAGCTTGGTCTTTGGCACAAAGTGTACAGAATGTACAAACACTGTTCTCACAATTATATGTATCTTATTGTTACAGCTGTACAGATCCTATTCTCACGACTGTATGCATCCTATTCTCACGGCTTTAAATATCAAATTCTTACAGCTGTATATTTCCAATTCTCACAGCTATACATATCTTATTCTCACAATAGTACACATCTTATTATCACAGCTGTAGACATCCTATTATCACTGCTTTACACATCCTATTCTCACAGATGTACACAGCCGATTCTTACAACATTACACATCCTATTCTCACAGCTGTACACATCGTATTCTCACGGCTGAACACATCCTATTCTCACAGCTTTATACATCCTATTCTCACCGCCTTTCACATCCTATTCTCACAAGAGTACACATCCTATTCTCACAGCTGTACACATCCTACTCTCACAATTGTAAACATTTAGTTTATCAGTCAAACTGTACAAATCTTGTTCCCACAGACTTCACAAATCTTGTTCTCACAACAGACTTCACAAATCTTGTCAAAACAGGCTTCACAATTCTTGATCTCACAACAGACTTCACAATTCTTGCTCTCACAACAGACTTCACAATTCTTGCTCTCACATCAGGTTCTACATGTCCACTCATGAAAATGTGATAAAATCAGACGGAAAAAAATTCCACCTGAAGAATAAACAGATGGTGAAGACTTGCCAAAGTCACTGAATGTTGCCCGATGCGGAAGTCAAGACAGCAGGTGCTTAGAAAATGGAAAGTGCAAGATCACATCGATATCCAAGAATATGGGAGATACAACATTAAGGGGAGATCCTACAATATGGGAGATACAACCTCAAGGAGACATCCTAGAAGATGGGAGATACAACATCAAAGGGAGATCTTACAAGATGAGAGATAAAACATCAAGAGGAAATCCTACAAGATGGACATATATCATCACGGGAACATCCTGCAAGATGGGAGATACAACATTAAGGAGACATCCTAAACAATAGGAGTTACAGGAGAAGTCACAACAAGAGAACAAACAGGAAACGTAACGGAAGAACAAGAAGGTGAATTAGCAATAAGAGTGCAAGGAGAAATAGTAAGAGAACAAGGGGAAATAACAAGAGAACAAGGGGAAATAACAAGAGAACAAACAGGAAACGTAACGGAAGAACAAGAAGGTGAATTAGCAATAAGAGTGCAAGGAGAAATAGTAAGAGAACAAGGAGAAATAACAAGAGAACAAGGAGAAGAAGCAGCAAGAGAGCAGGGAGAAACAGTAAGAGAGCAAGGAAAAGCAACAAGAGAACAAGGAGAAACAACAAGAGAGCAAGGAAAAGAAGCAAGAGAACAAGGAGAAACAACAATAGAGCAAGGAGAAACAACAAGAGAACAAGGAGAAACAACAAGAGAGCAAGGAGAAGAAGCAACAAGAGAGCAGGGAGAAACAGCAAGAGAGCAAGGAAAAGCAGCAAGAGAACAAGGAGAAACAACAAGAGAGCAAGGAAAAGCAGCAAGAGAACAAGGAGAAACAATAAGAGAGCAAGGAAAAGCAGCACGAGAACAAGGAGAAACAACAAGAGAACAAGGAGAAACAACAAGAAAGCAAGGAGAAACAACAAGAGAGCAAGGAAAAGCAGCAAGAGAACAAAGAGAAACAACAAGAGAACAAGGAGAAACAACAAGAGAACAAGGAGAAACAACAAGAGAGCAAGGAAAAGAAGCAAGAGAGCAAGGAGAAACAACAAGAGAGCAAGGAAGAGAAGCAAGAGAACAAGGAGAAACAACAAGTGAACAAGGAGAAGCAATAAGAGAACAATGGCAAACAGCAGGAGAACAAAGAGAAACAAAAAGAGAACAAGGATAAGTAACAAGAGAACAGTGAGAAAAAGCAACAAGAGAGCAAGGAAAAGCAGCAAGAGAACGAGGAGAAACAACAAGACAGCAAGGGAAAGCAGCAAGAGAAAAGGGGAAACAACAAGAGAAACACAAGAGAACAAGGAGAAACAGAAAGAGAACAAGAAGAAAACAAGGAGAAGCATGAGAACAAGGAGAAAAAACAAGAGAACAAGAAGAACCAACAAGAGAATCAGGAGACACAACAAGAGATAAATGAGAAGAAACAGGAGAGCAAGGAGAAACAACAAGAAAAGGAGAAAAAGCAGCAAGAGAACAAGGTAAAGCAATAGCGAGAGAACAAGGAGAAGCAATAAGAGAACCAGAAGAAGCAACTACAGAGCAAGGAGAAGCAACAAAAGATCAAAGAGAAGCAACAAGATAACAAGGAGAAGTAACAAGAGAACAAGGAGGGGCAACAAGAGAACAAAGAGAAGTAACAAGAGAACAGGGATAAGCAACAAGAGAACAAGGGAAAACAACAAGAGAACAAGGAGAAGCAATAAGATAACCAGAAGAAGCAACTACAGAGCAAGGAGAAGCAACAAGAGATCACAGAGAAGCAACAAGAGAACAGGGATAAGCAACAAGAGAACAGGGATAAGCAACAAGAGAACAGGGATAAGCAACAAGAGAACAATTAGAAGCAGCAAGAAAAGAAGGAGAATCAGCAAGAGAACAAGGAGAAGCAACAAGATAATGATTAGCAGCAAGAGAAGAAGGAGAAGCAATAGCGAGAGAACAGGGAGAAACAACAAGAGAACAAGGAGAAGCAACAAGAGAATAAGGAGAAACAACAAGAGAACAAGGAGAAGCAACAAGAGAATAAGGAGAAACAACAAGAGAACAAAGAGAAGCAACAAGAGAATAAGGAGAAACAACAAGAGAACAAGGAGAAGCAACAAGAGAATAAGGAGAAACAACAAGAGAACAAGGAGAAGCAACAAGAAAATAAGGAGAAACAACAAGAGAACAAGGAGAAGCAACAAGAGAATAAGGAGAAACAACAAGAGAACAAGGAGAAGCAACAAGAGAATAAGGAGAAACAACAAGATAACAAGGAGAAGCAGTAAGCGCACTAGAAAAGAGGGAGGATAATACATTCAGACGGTAGTGCTAAAAAAATTAAAGATTATTGACGGTAGGGTCGTGTGTAATATCTTATAGAGATTTTTTGACAGTAATATATTATAGTAGTATTGAGATTTTTGACGGTAGGGCCGAATGTAATATATTAGAGATTCAGTTATCAGTTATCAGTTATCAGTTGGGGTATCTTCGTTGCACTCCGGACATGTCCATAGGTGCTCAGATCCTCCCCCCAGCATATGCATCAGCGTCCGGTGGCTAATAGTGCCAGTTCTGTGTTGGTTGACGAGGCGCTTTGTTTTCCCGATGTACCTCTCGCGTCTGGCTGTGCCGATTCTTACTCCCAGGTCTTTCATCCTGGAGAGCGATGTGGAATCACTGGCGTCAAAATCCTCTGTTCTCGCCATATCTTTAAGGGCGTTAATGACATTAATATTAGAGATTATTGGCGGTAATGCGGTGTGCAAGATTTTATAGTAGTCTAGATACTAGACGTGTGCATCTGTGTTATTGCAATATTGACAGACACTTAACCAGCTCTCAACCTGGAGCAGGAGTTTAACGGACATGTGTTGTCTGGTTGCAGGCTGGAGACATTCTTGTGGTCAGATGTACCGATGTCGGCTGGTCTCCTTTCTTCCCCGTCATTGCAGGGCTGGTCACAGAACTTGGCGGACTCATATCTCACGGTAAGCACTGCTCGAGATGTGTCTACTGGTTGGCTGGTTCACATATCTGGCTACCAGCAGTTCAGTCTACTTCAGATGTTTCGCATCTTTGATTTGTTCACAACAACCGTTAATGTAGTCTGCAATGTTGCAGCAACTGTTAGTTTATCCTGTAGTGTTACAACAACTGTTAGTTTATTCTACTGTGTTGCAGCAACTGTTAGTTTATCCTGTAGTATAACAACAACTGTTGGTTAATCCTGTAGTGTTACAACAGTTAGTTTCTCCTGAAGTGTTACAACAACTATTAGTTTATTCTGTAGTGATAGAACTGTTAGTTTATCATGTAGTGTTGCAACAACTGTTAGTTTCAGTGTTACAACTGTTAGTTTATCCTGTAGTGTTACAGCAACTGTTAGTGTTGGTGTTACAGAAACTGTTTGTTTATCCTGTATTATTACAGCAACTGTCAGTTTATCCTGTAGTGTTGCAGCAACTGTTAGTTTATCCTGTAGTGTTACAGCAACTGTTAGTTTATTCTGTAATGTTACAGCAACCGTTAGTTTATCCTGTAGTGTTACAGCAACGGTTAGTTTCAATGTTACAGCAACTGTTAATTTATCTTGTAGTGTTACAGCAACTGTTAGTTTATCCTGTAGTGTTACAGCAACTGTTAGTTTCGGTGTTACAGCAACTGTTAGTTTATTCTGTAGTGTTACAGCAACTGTTAGTTTATCCTGCAGTGTTACAACAACTGTTAGTTTATCATGTATTGATACAACAACTGTTAGTTTATCCTGCAGTGTTACAACAAACGGTAGTTTATCCTGTATTCATACAACTGTTAATTTATCCTGCAGTGTTACAACAACTGTTAGTTTATCCTGTATTGATACAAAAACTGTTAGTTTATCCTGTAGTTTTACAGCAAACTGTTAGTTTCGATGTTACAGCAACTGTTAGTTTATCCTGTAGTGTTACAACTGTTAGTTTATCCTGAAGTGTTACAACAACTGTTAGTTTATCATGTATTGATACAACAACTGTTAGTTTATCCTGCAGTGTTACAACAAACGGTAGTTTATCCTGTATTCATACAACTGTTAATTTATCCTGCAGTGTTACAACAACTGTTAGTTTATCCTGTATTGATACAAAAACTGTTAATTTATCCTACAGTGTTACAACAACTGTTAATTTATCCTGTATTGATACAACAACTGTTAGTGTATCATGTAGAGTTACAACAACTGTTAATTTATCCTGTAGTCTTACAACAACTGTTAGTTTATCCTGTAGTGTTGCAACAACTGTTACTTCATCCTGTATTGATAACACAACCATTAGTTTATCATGTAGTGTTAAAGCAACTGTTAGTTTATCTGTAGTGTTACAACAACTGTTAGTTTATCCTGTAGTGTTACAACAACTGTTAATTCAGTGTTACAACAACTGTTAGTTCAGTGTTATAACAACTGTTAGTTCAGTGTTACAGCAACTGTTAGTTTATCCTGCAGTGTTACAGCAACTGTTTATCCTGCAGTGTCACAGCAACTGTTTATCCTGTGGTGTTACAGCAACTGTTTATCTTGCAGTGTTACAGTAATTGATTATCCTGCAGTGTTGCAACTGTTTGGTCATAGTTGATGGCTATTGTAATAGAACCTTGGTGCTGACAACACATCTCATGTGACACTTGCTTTCCTGCCCCCTGTCAGTGCCTGTCTTTATTGTGTGTCAACAGGAGCAGTTGTGGCCCGTGAATACGGCATACCTTGTGTGGTGAATGTGACCAATGCTACAAGAATCATCACATCTGGTAAGTGTCAAGTTTAACCAGCAACAGATCTGGTAAGTGTCAAGTTTAACCAGCAACAGATCTGGTAAGTGTCAAGTTTAACCAGCCACAGATCTGGTAAGTGTCAAGTTTAACCAGCAACAGATCTGGTAAGTGTCAAGTTTAACTAGCAACAGATCTGGTAAGTGTCAAGTTTAACCAACAGATCTGGTAAGTGTCAAGTTTAACCAGCTATAATTATAAATCTTGTTGCGTATCCCTTACGGGACGTTGCAGTCAACACCAGCATTTTCAGCTGCTGTTGATGTACTAGGCAAGTGTTACGTTCAGTAGTTTGCCATTGCTTTCTGAACGACCGGCCCCTATACCTTTTTCGAAAAAACCAGCACCGCCGTGTTTCGAACCCGGGTATACGGGCTCACAAACCGCGTTCGCAAGCCCTTAGACCTGATAAGTATCAAGGTTAAATATACTTCTTCTTCTTTTGCGTTCATTCATTTTTTTTTTTTCGGACGTGATTTCGTTGTGCCTGTTTACAGCAGAGCTGCGTTCTTGCGCCGTTAGGCCTACACATCCGACATATGCGGGCATTTGTTGACCGGGTTAACCTTCCCGGGGGTTAAACATACATCAAATCTGGTACGTGTCAAGGTTAAACACAACCAACATTGCTGCCTCGACATTTTCAAAGTTATCTTTCTTGTTCATTGTCTATCCCAAGAACCCACACTACTGTCTCGTCATTTTCACGGGTATCTTTCTTGTCAATTCTCTATATCGACAACCCACGTTGCTGTCTCGTCATTTTCAGCTATATTTCTTGTCTATTCTCTATTCCAATACCCACATTGCTGCTTCGTCACTTTCAGGTTATCTTTCTTGTCCATTCTCTATCCCACACAAACCACACTGCTGTATCATTTTCACAATTATCTTTCTTGTCCATTTTCTATCCAACACAAACCAACATTGCTCTCTCGCCATTTTCAAAATTAGTTTTCTTGTCCATTCTCTTTCCCTCACAAACTACAATGCTGTATTGTCATTTTCACAGTAATCTTTCTTGTCCCTTCTATATCCCAAGAACCCACACTGCTGTCTCGTCATTTTCATCGTTATTTTATTTTTTTATTTTTTTTTGTGGTCAATTCTCTATTCCAACAACCCACAATACTGTCTCCTATTTTTCACATTTAACTTTTTTTGTCCACTCTCTATCCCAACAACCCACTTTGCTGTCTCGTCATTTTCATTTATCTTTCTTGTCCAGTCTCTATTCCAACAACCCACTTTGCTGATCGTCATTTTCGCAGTTATCTTTCTTGTCCATTCTCAATCCCAACAACCCACAATTCTGTCTCCCCATTTTAACAGTTATCTTTCTTGTCCATTCTCAATCCCAACAACCCACAATTCTGTCTCCCCATTTTAACAGTTATCTTTCTTGTCCATTCTCAATCCCAACAACCCACAATTCCGTCTCCCCATTTTAACAGTTATCTTTCTTGTCCATTCTCAATCCCAACAACCCACAATTCCGTCTCCCCATTTTAACAGTTATCTTTCTTGTCCATTCTATATCCCAACAACCCACAATTCCGTCTCCCCATTTTAACAGTTATCTTTCTTGTCTATTCTATATCCCAACAACCCACAATTCCGTCTCCCCATTTTAACAGTTATCTTTCTTGTCCGTTCTATATCCCAACAACCCACAATTCCGTCTCCCCATTTTAACAGTTATCTTTCTTGTCCATTCTATATCCCAACAACCCACTTTGCTGTCTCGTTATTTTCACAGTCATCTTTCTTGTCCATTCTCTGTCCCACACAAATCAACATTGCTCTCTCTCTCTCTCTCTCTCTCTCTCTCTCTCTCTCTCTCTCTCTCTCTCTCTCTCTCTCTCTCTCTCTCTCTCTCTCTCTCTCTCTCTCTCTCTCTGCATTTTCACAGTTATCTTTCTTGTCCATTCTCTATCCCACCTATCACACACAACCCACATTGCTGCATCGACATTTTCACGGTTATCTATCTTGTCCATTCTCCATCCCAACAACCCACAATTCTGTCTCTCCATTTTCACAGTTATCTTTCTTGTGCATTCTCCATCCCAACAACCCACACAAACCAACATTGCTGCCTCGTCATTTTCACAATTATCTTTCTTGTGCATTCTCCAGGTGAGCTCTTGCAACTTGATGGTCGAATGGGAACAGTCAAGAGATTGATGGTGCTACAGGAGGAGTGAGAGAAGAGAAGAGTGGACAAACAATCATGGTGTCACAGTGGAATGAGTGAGAGAGGAGTGAACTGGACAAATAACCATGGTGTCACAAGAGATTATATACAACATTATAACATGACTATACAATGATGTAAACAGACATGACAAAACCATACAATGCTGTATACATACATCACAAGTCCATACAATGATGTATAAACATAATATTAGGTACGTTCATTTCAAACCCATTCCAATGGCTTTATTACAAAAGCATGAACTAAACATTAACAGGTGTGGTAGAATTAAACAAAGCGTTCATTTTGAATTAATTATGCACCATGGATTGGTCAGAACAAATCGCCGTAGGCTCGGCAAAGCATCCCATTGCTTAGATAGGCGGCGAATGCTGTCCCAAAAAAGGATTGTGATTCCTCACTGAACCAAGTATTTACCGCATTCATTACGTCTGCATCTGTGTGAAATCGTTGCCCCTTGAGAGCTTTTTCTAGAGGTCCGAACAAATGAAAATCGTATGGTGACAAATCAGGACTATAAATGGATGTTGCAGAATTTCCCACTTTTTCCTTGCTAATGCTTCCTGCACAATCTTTGCGACATGCGGACGAGCATGCGAGAAAGCATGCCGGGTCGTTTATTCTTGATGGCTTTTTGCAGCTTGTTTAGTGTTTGCAAGTAGTGGGTAGAGTTGACGTTGACACCAGGTTCTTTAAGATCGGCCAACAATAGCCCTTCATAGTCAAAAAATGCTCTCAGCATAACCTTACCAGCGGAAACCAGTAACTTGATTTTTTTGGCTTTTGGTGATTCAGCATGCTTCCATTGCATGCTCTCTCTTTTGCTGCTCGGCTCAAAGTGGTGACACCATGATTCATCGCATGCAACTATGCGAAAGATAAATGCATCACCCTCCACTCTGTAACGCAGCAAGCGGTTCAAACACCATTCCATGCGTCCCTCTTTTTGGTGGTCGGTCAACATCCGTGGTACCCACAGTGAACATACCTTCCGATATTGCAGTTTCTTAGGAACGACCTTTTGAATTGTCCCAATTGACACATCAAATTTTTTCGCTAGCGAACGAATGCTTCGACAACGGTTCATCTGTACTGCTGCATCAATTTTGGCGATGGATTTTTCTGTTGCAACAATATGCGCTTGACTCGGCCGTCGAAGATCTGTCGTGAACTGACGTTCTTTCCGAAACATTCGTGCCCAGTCTGTCACTGTCGTCTTCGACACACATTTGTTACCGTATGCGGCCTGCATTCTGCGATGAATGTCCACTGGTCGACATCCTTCAAATGAAAGAAACTGAATCACTGCTCTTTGAGTTTGAACGGATTTTGGATTAACCCGGCCATTTTCTCAACGGTCAGAAACAGAACCCATGCATCATGGGACGATAAGCACGTGCTCTTTTATTCATTGGTCAGTACTTATCACATGACTATGACATGATCATGTTCAACGTACGCAATTACGCGCGGTGCGGCACGAACGGATTTCAAATGAACGCCCCTTAGTAAATTATGTATGGTGGTTTAGAATGTGTAGATTAAGGTTTAGATTAAGCTAGATTCTCAGGTCAGCCTAGAATATTATTTCATTTTTAGCTTAATTCCTCAAGAGCCCCACCCCGCAGTTACTATAGGCAGTAGATGACAGTTTCTTGACTTTCTTCCTTCTTTTTCTTTAAACAGTGAAATGATCATGGAGGATATTTAAAACCGTTATTCACACATGATATTGTTCTGTTCTAGCCACATACCCAATCCATAACTAGTGTTTCATTCCCTGCACATATCTCACTAACAAATGTCTCATTCACGGCAAATGTCTCATTTGCTATACATCTGTCATTCACAACAAGTCGTTCATTCATAACAGATGTCTCATTCACAATAAATGTCTCATTTCCAGCACACGTCTCATTCACAACACATGCATCATTCACAATAAATGTCTCATTCACAACAAATGCCTCATTCACAATACATGTCTCATTCACAACACATGTCTCATTCACAACACATGTCTCATTCACAACAAATGCCTCATTCACAACACATGTCTCATTCACAACACATGTCTCATTCACAACACATGTCTCATTCACAGCACATGTCTCATTCACAACACATGTCTCATTCACAACAAATTAATGAAATGTCTCATTCACAACAAAGCCCCATTCACAACAAACATCTCATTCACAACAAATGTCTTATTCACAACAAATGCATGATATGCCTCATTCACAACACATGCCTCATTCACAAAAATGTCTCATACTCAACAACTGTCTCATACACAACAAATGAATGATATCTCTTATTTACAACAAATGCCTCATTTACAACAAATACACGAAATGTCTCATTCACAACAAATGTCCCGTACACAACAAATGTCGCATACACAATAAATGCATGAAATGTCTCGTTCACAACAAATGTCTCATTCACAACACATGCCTCATTCACAACAAATGTATGAAATGTCTCATTCAAAACAAACGTCTCATTCAAAAGAAATGTCTCATTCACAACAAATGCCGCAGACACAACAATTTAATGAACTGTCTCATACACAACAAATGTTTCATACACAAATGTCTCATTCACGACAAATGAATGAAATGTCTTACAACAAGTGAATGAAATGTCCTATTCACAACAAAAGCCTCATTCACAACAAATGTCTCATTCACAACAAATGCATGAAATGTTTCATTCTCAAAAATGACTCATCCACAACAAATTGTTTAGTCTTAATAAACATTGTCATCAAACAGCTCGGTGTGTTCAGCTGAACTTATTTCAAATATAAATGGCAATGTTCTGTATTATAGGAGAGAAAGATCAACTGCGAAGAGATGCTGGGCGGACAAGTACCAACATTCGGTCTAAACACTGTGTCTACCAATGGCACTACTAAAGCTAATATTAGCATAAACACTCTGTCTACCAATGGCACAGTAGTATACAATGTGGTATTTGAAGCGTAAATATGGTGCGGCACCATAATATTTTACTATATAAAAAGACTACCACCGCAAGCGAAACGTCATATTTTACGACCTCAATTTCAAGGGATGCAACCCATGAATAAATAATCGAACGTATTTTCGCACTGTTACTTCCCTTTTTGTGTGATAAATTTTATATCTTTTAAAATGTAATAATTACTGTTATTATTGATTGTAGCGGGGTGGGGCTTAAAAAACTATCATCATACTAGTGATGCTGTTAAGGTACAGTGCTCTTCCTCCTCGGTTTTTTTCTTTTTTTTCTTTTCTCGTCTTCTTTCTTTGTCTGTATTGGGCATAAAAACTATCAACATTCCATTGGTGATGTGTAAGGCTTAGAGTTACAGTGCATTTCCTCAGGGTGTTCTAGGGCGGGCGGCGTGGGGATGGGGCTCAGGGGTGGGATGCGGGTGTCGGCATGTGGGGTAGGGTTAGGTGGATCAAACTTCAGGTCGTGACAGGTGTCATATGAAAATCGTAATAGGTAAACATGTATATATGGCAGGTATATGATCTGTAGAGGGGTGTAGTGGTGTAAACACTATCATCATATGGGTTACAAATGAAAACCTTCAAAAGTAAAAATGACCGAATACTAATGATTTCAGTAGGTATATCTTAGTGAAACTCGATGGTAAGGGGTGGGTAGCGGCTATTAGTGGTCTGTAGAGGGTCACAGTGGTTTGTTCACTATCATCATACGGGTTACAAATGAAAACCTTAAAAAGTAAAGATGGTCGATATTATTGATTTTAGTGAGTATATCTTAGTGAAATTCGTTGGTAAGGGGTCGGTAGAGGTTATAGAGATCAGTAGAAGGCCGTAGTGGTGTAAACACTTATCATCGTAGGGTTACAAGTGAAAACCTTAAAAAGTAAAAATGCCCGATATTATTGATTTTAGTGGGTATAGCTTAGTGAAGATCGGTGGTAAGGGGTGGGTAGCGTCTATTAGTGCTCTGTAGTGGGTCGTAGCGGTGTAAACACTATCATCATACTGGTTACAAGTGAAAACCTTAAAAAGTAAAAATGACCGATATTATTGATTGTAGCTGGTATAACTTAGTGAAATTCGTTGGTAAAGGATGGCTATTAGTGATCTGTAGAGTGTCGTAGTGACCTATTCACTATCATCATAAGGCTACAAATGAAAACCTTAAAAAGGTAAAGATAACCGATATTATTAATTGTAGCGAGTATAGCTTAGTGAAATTCGATGGTAAGGGGTGGATAGCGGTTGTTAGTGGTATGTAGAGTGTCATAGTGACCTATACACTATCATCATAGAGGTACAAATGAGAATATAGCGGTGTAAAGCGCTCTCATGTCATCTTGAACAAATGTGGTGGGGCAAGTTTGCAATTGTCATTTTGAACGAACGGCAGCCATGTCATGTGCGTGTTTGTGTGTGTGTGCATGCGCGCGCGTGTGTGCTATCAATTACAGGACATCGCAGTCAGTCCCACCATTCGTGCTTCCTGGGCAAGGTTGTAGTTGTCTTTCTGAACGGTTGAATTTCTTTTACATATTGCAGTCAAGCTTTAATGCATTGCATTTACAGGACATCGCAGTCAGCCCCAGCATTCGTGCTTTCTGGGCAAGATTGCTGTTGTCTTTTTCTGAACGACCGGTACATATGATCTTCTGTAGTCTCTGTCATCAGGATTACCATCAGCACCATCACCCAACACCACCAACAAAAAATCATCATCATCATTAGCATCATCATCATCTGAGGGTGACCGACTGGGTGACTCATCACGGGGCTATGTCGGCGGGGTGAACGTATGTGAACGTGTTCAAACATGTCTTTGGGGAAAACTGGAGGATGACTCAGAGTGTACTGACAGCATAACGATACAGCCGAGGCATTTTTGTAATGGTCACAGCCTATCAAATATGGCGATGCTTCCGGTCATATGGCTAAGGTATACAATCGAAACACGTGACTAAAACCAGCTAAAGATGGCGTCACACTCGCTCACATGTGTAAGGGTACAACCACGTGGCTAGATCCGATCAAAGATGGCGCTGTATCCGGTCACGTGTCTTATGGGATACATCCGAAACACGTGACTCATGACTCAACCAGTCAAAGATAGAGTCGCACCCGGTCACATGACCAGACAGTGCATAATATTCTGCTGAGTCATTATACGTCAGCAAATAGCGTGTATAAGACGACCATCATTCACCGTCTATAAGTACCCGTCTCAGTGAACACCAACCAGCTCACAATCTTACAAGTCGCTAACGGTAAGTTGGCTTTTGATAAATCTTTCACATTTTCGTTGTGTTTCTCCAAGTAGGCATACGGTTAACCTAACAATACTAGTATAATAAAGGGATATATAGTACTAATCGC
This sequence comes from Cepaea nemoralis, assembly GCA_014155875.1. Lineage (NCBI taxonomy): Eukaryota > Metazoa > Mollusca > Gastropoda > Stylommatophora > Helicidae > Cepaea > Cepaea nemoralis. Next base: position 462,163 of record JACEFZ010002258.1, read on the forward strand.
ATATAACTGGAGTATGTGCTCGGCTGGCTGCGACACCAATCAACGCATGCACATGGCTGCTTCATTAAGCCTGATTGTTAATGACTTGTCCTGATCTGTCCATAACACGGTAGTCACCTTGAGCAAGTACTGTGGCTTTCTGACTGACTTCGTCATTCATTTCTTTTGGTGGTATGTAACGGGTGGATCAGACACTCTTATTACACTTAGAAGTATTTCCACCGTGTCGAAGGAGTAACGACTCAGCGGTATGTAGTGAGGTTTAGTAGGTGTAGTAATATAAACATTGTCTATCATTGGCACTATTAAAGCTAATATAAACACTGTATCTACCAATGGTATTACTAACGTTAATATAAACACCTTGTCTACAAATGATACTACTAAAGCTAATATAAACACTGTTTACCAATGGCACTATTAAAGCTAATATAAACACCTTGTCTACCAATGGCACTATTAAAGCTAATATAAACACTGTGTCTACCAATGGCACTATTAAAGCTAATATAAACTTTGTCTACCAATGGCACTATTAAAGATAATATAAACACTGTGTCTACCAATGGTACTATTAAAGCTAATATAAACACTCTGTCTACCAATGGTATTACTAAAGTTAATATAAACATTGTCTACCAATGGCACTATTAAATCTAATATAAACATTGTCTACCAATAGCACTATTAAAGCTAATATAAACACTGTGTCTACCAATGGCACTATTAAAGCTAATATAAACACTGTGTCTGCCAATGGTATTACTAAAGTTAATATAAACACCTTGTCTACAAATGGTACTACTAAAGCTAATATAAACACTGTTTACCAATGGCACTATTAAAGCTTATATAAACACTTGTCTACCAATATGCACTAATTAAAGCTAATATAAACACTGTGTCTACCAATGGCACTATAAAGCTATATAAACATTGTCTAACCTATAACAAAACAGTCCACTAAAGATAATATAAACATGTTACAAGGCATATTAAAGCTAATTACTACACACTGGTATACCGAATGGACTATTAAGCTAATATAAACACTTGTCTACCACACAAGATATACTGTTACATGCATTTAAGCATATAAATTGTCTACCAATGGCCTATAAGCTAATATAAACATGTCTACCAATGGCACTATTAAAGCTATAATAAACATGTGTCTACCAATGGCACTATTAAAGCATATATAAACGCTGTGTCTACCAATGGCACTATTAAAGCTAATATAAACACTGTGTTCTACCAATGGCACTATTAAGCTAATATAAACACTGTGTCTACCAATGGCACTATTAAAGCATATATAAACACTGTATTTTTCAATGGCACTATTAAAGCTAATATAAACATTGTCTACCAATGGCACTAGTACAGCTAATATAAACACTGTCTACCAATGGCACTATTAAAGCTAATACAAACACTGTCTACCAATGGCACTATTAAAGCATATATAAACACTATGTCTACCAATGGCACTATTAAAGCTAATATAAATACTGTCTACCAATGGCACCACTAAAGCTAATATAAACACTGTGTCTACCAATGGCACTATTAAAGCTAATATATACACTGTCTACCAATGACACTATTAAAGCTAATATAAATGGCGTGTCTACAAATGGCACTACTAAAGCTAATATAAACACTGTGTCTACCAATGGCACTATTAAAGCTAATATAAACACTGTGTCTACCAATGGCACTATTAAAGCTAATATAAACACTGTGTCTACCAATGGTACTATTAAAGCTAATATAAACACTGTGTCTACCAATAGCACTATTAAAGCTAATATAAACACTGTGTCTACCAATGGCACTATTAAAGCTAATATAAACACTGTGTCTACCAATGGCACTATTAAAGCTAACATAAACACTGTGTCTACCAATGGCACTATTAAAGCATATATAAACACTGTGTCTACCAATGGTACTATTAAAGCTAATATAAACATTGTCTACCAATAGCACTATTAAAGCTAATATAAACACCGTGTCTACCAATGGCACTATTAAAGCTAATATAAACACTGTGTCTACCAATGGCATTATTAAAGCTAATATAAAACTGTGTCTACCAATGGCACTATTAAAGCTAATATAAACACTGTCTACCAATGGCACTATTAAAGCTAATATAAACACTGTGTCTACCAATGGCACTATTAAAGCTAATATAAACACTGTCTACCAATGGCACTATTAAAGCTAATATAAACATTGTCTACCAATGGCACTATTAAAGCTAATATAAACACTGTCTACCAATGGCACTATTAAAGCTAATATAAACATTGTGTCTACCAATGGCACTATTAAAGCTAATATAAACACTGTGTCTACCAATGGCACTATTAAAGCTAATATAAACACTGTGTCTACCAATGGCACTATTAAAGCATATATAAACACTGTATTTTTCAATGGCACTATTAAAGCTAATATAAACATTGTGTCTACCAATGGCACTAGTACAGCTAATATAAACACTGTCTACCAATGGCACTATTAAAGCTAATACAAACACTGTCTACCAATGGCACTATTAAAGCATATATAAACACTGTGTCTACCAATGGCACTATTAAAGCTAATATAAACACTGTGTCTACCAATGGCACTATAAAGCATATATAAACACTGTATTTTTCAATGGCACTATTAAAGCTAATATAAACATTGTGTCTACCAATGGCACTAGTACAGCTAATATAAACACTGTCTACCAATGGCACTATTAAAGCTAATACAAACACTGTCTACCAATGGCACTATTAAAGCTAATACAAACACTGTCTACCAATGGCACTATTAAAGCTAATACAAACACTGTCTACCAATGGCACTATTAAAGCTAATATAAACACTATGTCTACCAATGGCACTATTAAAGCTAATATAAATACTGTCTACCAATGGCACCACTAAAGCTAATATAAACACTGTGTCTACCAATGGCACTATTAAAGCTAATATATACACTGTCTACCAATGACACTATTAAAGCTAATATAAATGGCGTGTCTACAAATGGCACTACTAAAGCTAATATAAACACTGTGTCTACCAATGGCACTATTAAAGCTAATATAAACACTGTCTACCAATGGCACTAGTACAGCTAATATAAACACTGTCTACCAATGGCACTATTAAAGCTAATATAAACACTGTCTAGTAATGGCACTATTAAAGCTAATATAAACACTGTCTACCAATGGCACTATTAAAGCTAATATAAACACTGTGTCTACCAATGGCACTATTAAAGCTAATATAAACACTGTCTACCAATGGCACTATTAAAGCTAATATAAACACTGTGTCTACCAATGGCACTATTAAAGCTAATATAAACACTGTGTCTACCAATGGCACTATTAAAGCTAATATAAACACTGTCTAGTAATGGCACTATTAAAGCTAATATAAACACTGTGTCTACCAATGGCACTATTAAAGCTAATATAAACACTGTGTCTACCAATGGCACTATTAAAGCTAATATAAACACTGTCTACCAATGGCACTATTAAAGCTAATATAAACATTGTCTACCAATGGCACTAGTACAGCTAATATAAACACTGTCTACCAATGGCACTATTAAAGCTAATATAAACACTGTCTACCAATGGCACTATTAAAGCATATATAAACACTGTGTCTACCAATGGCACTATTAAAGCATATATAAACACTGTGTCTACCAATGGCACTATTAAAGCTAATATAAATACTGTCTACCAATGGCACCACTAAAGCTAATATAAACACTGTGTCAACCAATGGCACTATTAAAGCTAATATAAACACTGTCTACCAATGACACTATTAAAGCTAATATAAATGGCGTGTCTACAAATGGCACTACTAAAGCTAATATAAACACTGTGTCTACCAATGGCACTATTAAAGCTAATATAAACACTGTGTCTACCAATGGCACTATTAAAGCTAATATAAACATTGTGTCTACCAATGGCACTATTAAAGCATGTATAAACGCTGTGTCTACCAATGGCACTATTAAAGCTAATATAAACACTGTGTCTACCAATGGCACTATTAAAGCTAATATAAACACTGTCTACCAATGGCACTATTAAAGCTAATATAAACATTGTCTACCAATGGCACTATTAAAGCTAATATAAACACTGTATCTACCAATGGTATTACTAAAGTTAATATAAACACCTTGTCTGCAAATGGTACTACTAAAGCTAATATAAACACTGTTTACCAATGGCACTATTAACGCTAATATAAACACCTTGTCTACCAATGGCACTATTAAAGCTAATATAAACACTCTCTACCAATGGCACTATTAAAGCTAATATAAACACTGAGTCTACCAATGGCACTGTTAACGTAATTTGAATAGTGCTACTGAATTACTACACAAATACCAGCACACTCGAGAGAAAAATTTCTGGTGAAGTCTCCAAAGAAACGAGACATGTACGTATGTGAAATTTATGCAGGAATAATGTTAATAATGTTATCAGTTTGTAGGAAAATATTCAGCAGGATCATTCTGAAGAGATTAAAAAATACCACTGACAAACAACTATTTACATTCTTCCGACCAAGCAGATGCTATACTGACCAGATAAACACACTGCACATAAGTGCGCACAGTATTTCCTCTTCTTCTGCATTCGTCCGGAATGTTGTTTTAGGCGTAATTGCATTGTGTCTGTTTAGAGCAGAGCTGCGATATTTGAACCTTTCAGCCAACACATCCGACTTCTTGAGGCATTTCTTGGCCTAGTTACCTGGTGTTTCCTAGGACATTGGACTCTCACTGTTATTGTGTTATCCCCATCCCAGTTGTCCCATTTAGAATAGCCGAAAGCATCCCGTCAGCCCTCAAGGGAAGGCAGGGGCGGACAATGGGGGTTTCCCGCCATCCAAGGAGGCTTCCATAATTGCAGAGCAGACACATAGCGCTCTGGTACTGGGCTCACTCAAAGAATCGTCACGTCTTGCACATGGCTGCTTAGCCTCACTTCCGTATATTTTGACTTCCGTTCACCACAGGCTGTTCCTCCGGAAACCAGAAGGATGCAGTCTGCAGATGACATCCAGACAGTAGGCGTTCTATTCGGACTTTCCACGTAATGGATTTGCTAGCAAAGCAATATTCAATTTCGCGCCACTTTGACGCTTTTTCCACCTTTGATGACAGCCACACAATGACCTTTCGATTCGGACTTTCCACGTAATGGATTTGCATCCAAGCAATATTCCATTTCATGCCACTGGGACGCTTTAGCCACCGACATATCTGTGGCATGAATTGTGGCAGGCTAAGAACTTCTTCATACACCTTTAGATGTCAACCTGAATATAGTTAATGAAAGCTGCAGTCAACTTGAGCTTGTTGATATCTCCATAGAGCGTTCTCAAATGAAGCAGGTATGGGCCAAAATATCTCACTCTATTCTGCATATAGTGGGCACTCCTACAGCAAATGTTTAGCTGTCATTTTACCAGTTCCACAACTACATTCATCGGTATCTCCTATGTTTAGTTTATTGAACGAGTGGTATTTCAGCCGGTTATGTCCTGTGCGGAGTCTGAAGATTGTTACGTGTTCACTTCGGTCGAGTTTGTAAGTCTGAAGATTGTTACTTGTTCACTTCGGTCGAGTTTGTAATATGCATCATCTATATGGTGGCCAGGATGCTCTGATTCCCATTTGGTTCTATACGTGCTTTCAATAAACCTCTTTGCCTCATTATAGGTTATGTCTATGTCAGGCTGAGGTAGTCGACTCTTTTGCCAGTCTGTCAGCCTCTTCATTTCCATGTATACTGGAATGTGGAGCGATCCACTGTATTACAACTTTTTTTTTGGGGGGGAGGGGGGATTTCTGACATAAGCCATGAAGTGCTGATCTTAGGTCTGCTAGTCCTATGCTGTTTTTTGCTCTTCGGTATTGAGACAGCTGACTTTGCATCTGTGAAGATAGCTATTTACTTCTCTTTATTTTCCTCCATCAAGAGCATTTCTGCTACAGTTTTCAAAGCATTTACCTCTTCTTTGAAGTTACTTTAAAATTTTCCAGTTGCCACTGCGTATGTTGTTTCTTTCACTCTTTTTTTTTTTTCAAAATTAGAAGAATTCCTTCTCTTCCATTTTCTATTGAATTTTTGGCTGATCCATCTGTATATGCATGGGTCCAATTACTAGTTTCATAATGTTCTTTTATGTAGTTTAGGGCTATTTTTCTTCTTTCTGTTTCATTCTGGTGTTCTTTTTCTCAATACCAGGAATGTTTTCTATCATCTCAGGCAGTTGCTGCTGTCTCCAAGCTGGGAACTTGTGTGCATTGTAAATGGGTTTGACTGTTGATATCTTAAGTATAGGATATGACCTAATCTTTCGTTTTGCAGTTTCTACAAAGTTGCTATGCTTCAACCTTCCCTTTCCAAAGCTATTAACCCTTTTATACATGGGGTGGTCTGTCAATCTTCTAAATTTTTCTGCTTGTTGCTGGGCTCTACTATCTCTTCTATCCTGCATTGATTGTAAACAAGTGATCTTTTCTAGTTCGTTAATAGGCGTTGTCTTCAGGCTTCCAGTTATGATTCGCATTCCTTGATTTTGGACTCTACTTATTTTGTTAAAGTTTGACTTAGCTGCTGTTGTCCAAGCTACAATGCCATATTCCAGTACTTGCCTCACCCGTCCAGTATTTAACTTATTGAGACTTTCTCATCTGCACCCCACATTGTACCGGCAAGCTTTTTCATGATTGCCATTCTTTGCCTTGCTCTTGTTCGATTTTTCTCAACCTGTCTTCCATGCCAGGCGACGATCAAAGGTGACTCCTAGATAGTTTGGATTTTCTTCATGGCGCAATATTTCCCATTCAATACCAGCTTAGAGTGCTGAATTTTATTTGAGAGGGAGAACACTGTGCATGTTGTTTTCGCCTTACTTATCTTCACTAGCCATGATTTGACCAGTCCTCTAGCGCTAAGGTTTGCTGTATTCTGCTGTTAGCTGTACCAATATATAATAATAATAATAAATAATATAAATAATAAATGTAATAATAATAATATAAATAATAAATATAATAAATATAAAAACATAAAAAAACACATAAATATAAAAACATAATATAAATAATAAATAATAATAATAAATAATGTGGTAAACGCTCCCAAGGTGGCCAGAGGAAACTCCTTAAAGACACTCTGAAAATCTCTCTGAATGCTTTTGGAATTCATCATGACACCTGGGAGACTGCAGCCAGAGACCGAAATTCGTGGCGTGCATCATTACACAAGGGTGCAGTCATGTGTGAGGCAACCGGGACTGCAAGAGCTGTAAAGAAAAGGCAGGACAAAAAATACCACTGCAGGAAATCCTCCTCCAGAAACGTCAAGCATTCTGTGTCCACATTGTCAAAGAACATTTCGAGCCAAAATAGGCCTTATCAGCCATCTTAGAACCCACGGCTCCATACTTTCAACCCCACTGGATTAAATGAATGGTCATCATCATTCTTGATGGACAAACAACATGACTAATATATTCTTCAGATGTCCATATAGCTAGGTCATCTGCAAAGGATGATGTGTGTACTCTGGCTGGAAAATTTTCTGTTATGTCATTTATATATGCTAGGAATAATGTTGGTGAAAGAACTCCTCCTTGGGGGACAACTTGCTCCAACCGCATCTTTTTTACTGGTTTGTTCTTGTACTTTTGTATTGGCAGTTCTGTTCTCAAGGTAGTGGCTGATCCATTTGTACATTTTACCACAAACATGCATTTTTTTGCAGTTTTGCTTTAAGTCCTTCCTTCCATACTTTCATCCATCCAGTATGTGCCATGCCGATAAGCGTGGGCGGTCATGTTTTGCCATCTCATTCGATCACCAGAGTCGTTGATCAGCTCTGTGTTTCTGTCTCGACCATGCCACGTGGCCAAGCCATCCAGGTATTTACTTCTCGGTCTTCCCTTTTGTCTCTTCCCTTCGACCTAATGGCTCTCCGCAGATCTCGGTCTTTGGTGTTCTGTATCAATTCTGTTGATGATACTACTTCCTCCATGACACCGTCTCAATCCGTCCAGCATCATTTCTCTTTGTCTGCCTCTCTTCCACTCGATCTTTAGAGTTGTCACAATGTTCTCCAATGCCTCTCTTCTCATCAAATGACCGAAGAAAGCTGTTTGTCTCTTTCTTATTGTTGTATATAATGTTTTAGTTTCACGCAGTCGTTGTTAGTTACTCAGGCAGTCCAAGGAATTCGCAAACATTCATCTCAAGAACCACATCTCTGTTGCAATTTCTTCCTAATTTGTTCATTTACATTCCTAGATTCACTGCCATACAGCAGATCTAGTTCTATACAGCATGTCAGCACTCTCTTTCTTACATTCAGTGACAGTGACTTACATTGGCACATTGCCGTCTTGACAGACGATAGTTGTGCTTTAAAAAGGCATAATAACTTTTACCTATGGCGGTAGCGAATGTGACTGATAAGGCCAATTTGCGCTGTAAATGTCCAGTTCACAGTGGGTGCACGTGAACACGTGGTCATTCATCCACCATCATGCACCATCTTACGTCTCACACGCTCGGTGTCACATTTTCTCCTTTGTCTTTATTCCATTTCTGATGTTTGCCCTCCATGCAACACGTTCAGCGGCGTCTTGCTCCCAATGTGCATTATCAATGCCTGTATCAATCATGTCCCGCTTACACACATCTTTGTATCGTAGTAGAGGCAGGCCCTGAGATCGCTTACCCATCTGTAGTTCACCAAACAAGATGTCCTTTGGTATTCTACCATCATCCATCCTTCTAAGATGTCCTATCCATAAAAGTCTACGAAGACTGAGCATGGAATAAACTGTCACACAACCTGATCTTTCCAATACTTCAGTATTTGTGATTTTGTCTTGCCACTTAATACCAAGAATTATTCGCAGACACCGCATATGAAAGCTGTTTAAACGTTTCTCTTGGTGTGAGTAAGTTGTCCAGGTTTCACTGTCA
>JACEFZ010002259.1:0-7500 GCA_014155875.1 Cepaea nemoralis
CTGCCTCCCCATGTACCTCGACAACCGTTCTGCTAATTTATTCACGGGTCAATACGTTCCGCTCCTTTTCTCCCGGAACGCCCTGAGGGGTTTAGACATTTGCTTCTTCAGCTGGTCGCCACCATGAGCTCTTCCAGACCTCATAGTCATGTGCGAACCAGCCAAATCCATCCACTTATGGAGATAAGATTTAAGACGCAAACTGAGGCGGAAAACAACTCTCCCGGTTCTCGTTTGCTGCTCAATTTTTTTTCCGGTAGGTATTGACGAAACCCTCGAATCGTTTCAGCAGAGCCGTCTTTAACTCATCATAATTGTTCTCATGTCCTGGTGGCAGGCGAGTAAAAACCCTCGTACCCCGTCCCGCGTAACCCCTGGGATGCTTAAGTTTCCTTTTGTTACGCTCCAGACCCATAGCAACTGACATACCCTCGAAGCGTTGAAGGTTTTGGGTCAATTTTCTCTTTGTCCTCCTCTAGACCGCTAAAGGAAACTTCATAGCGGGTCCCCATGTCCACCTACGGGTGTTGACCGGGGATGGGGGAACCTCCAACTGCCCCCTCAGTTTTCCATTAGATTGACTCTTCAACTCGAGTTCCCTCATCCGGTACTCGTGCTCCCTTTTCTGTGCTTCCTGTTCAGCTTCTAATTTCCTAGCTCTTGCTCAGTTTAAAATTTCCTGCTGCTTGCTCAGTTTCCCCTTCTAAATTTCCAACTCCCTTTCGCTCTTCCCGTTCCGCTTGACATACTCTCCTCCACTTCCTGTATGTAATCCTTTAGAAAGCCCCGCCAATCCCATTTTTTCCCCCCCTTCCCTTTTAATTCTAACGTGCTAAGTTTAGGGGGGGCCATTATACAGAGAGGTAACTAGCAGGTCTATACAATATAACTGCAAATTACTATACCGATATATGAAAAAGTATAAAATCTAGATATTCCCACCAAGACATTCACCAGGACAAGAGTAAATCAGGACCAAGACCTATGCAGACGTGTGAAGTGTGAAAGGTAAATATTGTCCCAACCCCCTTTCCCCATTCACTCTAGCTGGATTCTCCAAAATGTATCTCCCTCCTTAACTAAGGATCCCGTGTCAAAGGGCCCCGTTGTCAAAGATCCCCTGTCAAACGTTCCTGCTTGCAGGAATCTCGCTGTCCAAGGGTTTCCCTTTACGGGAATCCCGCGTCCAAAGGGTTCCCTTTCGAGAGATCCCCCTGTCCAAGGATCCTTTCGAGAGATCCCCCTGTCCAAAGATCACGTTTACGAGAGATCCCCCTGTCCAAAATCACGTTTACGAGCCCCAATAATGTCGTGTCCTCCTTTAAAATGCTCCCTGGAGTGAGGGATCCGACACCCCCATTATAATATTTTTTTCCCCCCCAATATTCTGGAGAATCCACCAGCTTCCGTCCAACACACTCCTCAGCCTATGGACACCTTTTCCTATCACTCTCACCTGTCGTACATGCCCCCCTTTTCATACTTTCCCCCAAAGCAACATACTCAACAACTCTTGCTTCTAGAAAATTTAAAAAGATTAATTTATTAAAATAAAAATTAACGTGTATGAGACGTGTAGCGAAGAAAAAGTGTGACGTTTCTATAAAGTGTGTAGACTCTGTCTCTAGACATCAAATCAGTCAGCGATCACAGCAAAGATAGACCACGCACTTACGTCAGAACAAGTACGTCTCACCCTTGCCGGAACCATCTTTCCGGGTAATGCTTTGCCCCGTAGACCCCTGGTAATCCAATTTCATGAACATCCGAAATAGACACCGGGGGTATTAACAGTTAATCATGGACCGGTTTTCCTCTACACAATGTCCTTCCTAATTTCCTAAAAAAACTGCCATCTTTTCAGTGTGTACGCAGTTGTTAGTTAGTTAGTTAGTTAAAAGATCATCCTCGTTGCACATCGAACCATTCAGTCCATAAGTCTAATTACTAATGTTAATTGTTACGTACTAACACTAGGTACTCTTACCGGTTCTCGGTTCGTTACTACTGTCTGATCTGTGTGGTGCATCAGTATCTCACTCTCTTTATGAATAATTTCCTTTTAGCGTAAGTTACGTTTCTGTATCAAATTTTTTGATCTTGAACTGGGGTTCTTCAGAATGGGTTTTTTTTAAATTTTTTCCCAAACTTTAGAGTTTCCTTGGTCGGTAGGGGAAACCAGGATAGAAAAAACACATCTGGGGATAGTACTGTCATGATCCTTTTGGCTGATGTAAGCCTATCACCTTGCTTATGATCTTTAGCTAACTAGACTTAGTCATAGAGCGATTAGCTACCCACCTAGATCGAATAGGGTATGACAAAAAAAAAATCACAAACAGAAAGCGGGAAACCCCCCCCCCAGGGACACCTACGGGAAGATCCCAATTTCCTTTTTACTCAACTAGTAAAGCTTTTCAACACTTTACTAATCTATTCTAGCTAACGAGCCAAGTTCACTTCACTACTCTAGCTATTTCCACTAACAGTGCTAATCACACACTATAGTTTAACAAGGGCCCCAGTCTTATAATTATACGAATTAAATTTTAATAAATTATACCTTAAATGGGACTACTGCAGTCCTATAAATCATATCTACATCTGCCAATAGGCACGTGTAAAAATTTAAATCACTAATTAACACACGGTGATATTATTTCCATGGCACTGCAGTGCCCTGCACTCTGTCTAGAGCATTATTCAAGTCCACCCTAGTGATCTCAACTCGAGTTTATATGGCAAAACCCCAAAAAGTTGTCCACGTGACGTTACCTTTACCCCCCCACACAGGTGGCACAGTGGCAAATCATCCCCTGTCAAGAACTTTTTCCTGGCTTAAATCCTGTAAAAGTTGTCAGAAATTTGCCTAGATTCTCAAAACAAGCCAGCTAGTTTCTGTAAACCCCCCCAAAAAGATTTTCGATACCAAGCTGCCAATCATCTTGATGTTCCGGAAACAAAAATTGACAGATGCACTGTTTTCCGTACTAGGTACTTCCGTTTTACATCTGCCCCTGTGATCTCACGGCTTCCATCTTCATTCAAATGTTGACAAACTTGTCACTCTTCTGTTCCGTGGTGACCAATCCAGCAGCCATTTCCGTCTGATGTCCGGCAGTATAGATGACAAACGGAACCATTCCATATCCTTCTCCCTCACCACCAAATGTGTTTATGGGCTGACACGATGTAAACCTGTACAACTGTGTTTACTCTGTTAGTACAAATAGATGTCGCTGGTCGATCGTCCGCTTAATCCGAAAATCCTCTGTAATAATCAACCGGATAAACACACGGTTTCATTTTGTGACAATAGGCACTCATGTTATTGTATGGAAACCAACGCTAGGCGATCTGTTTCCAAATCTCTTGCACCTGTGTTTCGAACGCAGTATACAAATTGTCCCGGAACTGGCTAAAAGACATTAGTGGAATAGTAATCATAATGACGAATTATAATAACTGAATAATAAGATGAATATGACGAATACAACGACGAGAAACGGGATGATTCTGATGATGATGATGATGATGATATCGATGATGATGATGCTGATGATGATGATTATTATGTCGATGATGATGATGATGATGATGATGATGATGATGATGATGATGATGATGATGATGATGATGATGCTGATGATATCGATGATGATGATTCTGATGATGCCGATGATATCGATGATGATGATTCTGATGATGATGATGATTATATCGATGATGATGATGATGGTATCGATGATGATGATGATGATGATGTTGATGATGATGATGATATCGATGATGATGATGGATGATGATGATGATGATGATGATGATGATGATGATGATGATGATGATGATGATGATATCGATGATGATGATGATGATGATGATGATGATGATGATGATGATGATGATGATGATGATGATGATGATGATGATGATGATGATGATGATGATGATGATGATGACGACAACGACGACGACGATAAAACAGTAATGAAAATAATAATAATAATAGTTATAATATTTTTCACAATAGAAAACAATTGAAAAGAAAAAGATGGAATTCACTCATGAAAAAAATATTCATTCGAGAGTAGAATTTATCCAACACTTATTTCACCTAGCTCATACTTGATCAAATACATCACTTCCTGTCAGCTGACATTTGAGCCAGCGGTGTACAGTTCGAGTTGGTGCCTTTGGGTCAGGCATCTCAAGGACCTTAGTCAATCGTCGTTTGTTTAGTGTTTTAATGTAGGTGCCTCCGTGTCTTTTTGTTTATATGTGCTGATGAAGGCTTTCTAGCTGCGACATCTATTTATCGCATGTGATTATATTCTTACAAAGCAAGTTTTTGTTGATTTACTAGACAACTGGCGAATTCACACCCTACTCCTGTAGAGGTCAAGACGAACGGTGATATCCTTACGAAAAATCCGATTACGTGACTAATTGCAAAACTTACAGTTATCGACACCAGATTTCCAGGTTATAAAACACGATAATTGGATTAATTCTTTCCGGAAGGTAGCACGTTTTACGCGTGAATAAATAACTGGTCATAAATCTAAGCCGCGTCTGTCAATTCGACAATGGGTTGCTTCATCTTGGGGGATCAATACAGTTGGCAATGCTTCGGTAAAACATAACACGCTGGCTATTGATGTCTTGTTCTGTGCGATTTTCTTTGCATGCATGACCGCTTTTTTCTTTTCTTATTATAATATACTGTAACAACAGACAGTTTGACATTGCACTCGAGGTCCGACCCCTTGCAAGTCCGACTAGTTTCATTTATAATCCATGCCCTCCAGTTAGCGGAATTATTACTTCTTCTTCTAATTTATTTAGACGGATTTCTTTGCAACACATTCAATTTATGTTTTGCTTATATTACTAGAAAGCATTCGGCCTTTCGATCAAAAAGTGTTAAAAGCGCATGTCATTAACAGGAAGTTGCAATCACATCCAGCTTATATTACATATTTTTTATTTACTACACAATTTTACAGAAAGTAGGTTGTCACTGCTTTCTGAACATTTAGCTCCAATTGAATGGAGTGTGAAACCAACACACTCGTCGTCGTTTGAACAGAAAGTTTACACGCGTTAGATCTCTCACCCAAGCAGACCTCCTTCGATCAAATGTAATTAAGATATTGATGTCGCACTACTAGAATAGACCTGCTTCTGTTCTCAAAGTTTTCCGTTCCCATCTTTGTTAAACAAAAGTTTCCCTCTGTGTTGTATGGTTTTAATTGTTTTGTTTTTGATGTTCCGTTGATAAAGATATCGGTCGAAACGCACGCCTGTATCTTTGTGTGTTTATCCATTCCTCGAACTTCCTGGTCTTATCCTTTGTTTCTGTTTGGACTTAAGATTAGACCAGTATCCAGCATGGCAAGTGTTGCAATACATCACAAGTCTCTGTGAATAAAAGACAACTTTTAGGAAGGATTTTGGAAAGTACTTTTTCGACAACACGCCATGCATCTTGTAAAAGTGCAACAGCATACATACTACGGAGAAGACATTTATTTTAAAGTTGCATATCCTTTACAGGACGTTGCAGTCAACACCAGCATTTTACTGCCACTGCTGATGTCTTGGCAAGTTTTTTACGGTCAATAGTTTGCCATAGCTTTCTGAACGATCATCAATCAATCATGTACCATGCCGGAAAGCGTGGGCGGTCATGACTTGCCATTTCACTCGATCACCAGAGTCGTGGATCAGCTCAGTGTTCCTTTCTCGACCATGCCATGTGGCCAAGCCATCCAGTATTTACGGCTCCCATACCAACACGTAAAAACCAGCGCGACACGGTCTGCTGCCAAATCGGTCGCCGCTGTGTTTCGAACTCGGTTAAGCGACATTACGAATCACGTCCGCAAGGCCATCGTCACGGACACCGGCAGAGAAGACATTAGAGAAGAGGTTTTCTGCACATGACCACCGTGCCGTAGGCAAACATTTTTTACCCAGCATATCCTTTACAGGAGATCGCCGTCAACACCAGCATTGTATCGCTGTTGTTGATTTCGTGGCAAGATTACGCTCAGTAGTTTGCCATTGCTTTCTGAGCGGCCGGCTCACTTATCCTGTAGTCACCAACGCGGCGAGAGCCGCTACCAATTCTGCTCTGCGTTACCCTACGTGGATAGACGGGATTGCCGAGAAAGTCGTTTAACACCTAGGCCAAGGAGCCCAAATGAACATACTAGACAAATTACTGGGGAAAAAGGAGAAGAGGTCCCCGAGGGATTGTAATCCGACTTCTACATTTGGGTCCTCTAGAATAGGTCAGCCGGTCTCTCTGGCTGAGGGTTACAACACTTTCTCCGTAATCCCGTTTATCACGCAGAGTCTCGTAGCGGACGAGAGCTGGAAGCGGTTCGACCCCCGCTGGTGACTTGCGGGATAACTGAGCCGGCCGCTCAGAAAGCAATGGCAAACTACTGAGCGTAATCTTGCCAAGAAATCAACAGACAGCTGAAAGATGCTGCTGTCGACAGCGATGTCCTGTAAAAAGGATATGCCAAATTTAAAAAAAAAAAAGGAAAAAAGAAGAATAAGTCATCATCGTTATTATCTGGAAGACCAACATCCCATGGAGATACGTGAACGCCTATAACATTTGATATAGCAGACGATCACTATGTAGACACATACGACAAGTAGAAGTCTGGAGAGACACCGTATTATAATATAGTCTCGACGTGATCATTCACGTTCAAAGGTGGTGGTTTTTTTAACTGACTTGACATCAGCTGAGAACCGCTAGACATTGGGTTCGTAAGCTAATGTTGCCGTCTGCATTCAGTGCTGGTAGGGCGCCAGTTCTTTGCCCAGAAATGTGGGTTATCGGCAGCGCTGACTTCTGTATAAATGTTAGTTCTGGCCGAGGGGTTAGCAGCTTTCTCCGTTAATCCCGAATACTCTCGTGGTTGACGTGAGCGCACGAGAATTAGAAGTGGTTTGGGTCGCGCCAGTGACTCATAAGAGTATGGAGCGGTCGCTCAGAAAGTCGTGGCGTGCTGATGAGCGTAATCTAGCCTAGGAATCAACATACAGCTGAAAGATGCTGGTGTTGACCGCAATATCCTGAAACAGGATGGAAACGCGGAAAAAAATATAATTTACAGGACGTCACAGTCAACTTCAGTGTTCTTTGGCTGTTTGTGATTCCTGGGCAAGTTTATGTTCAGTAAATTGCCATTTATTTCTGAACGACCGGCTCTCATACCATCTTATGAAAACAAAACGCAAGACGGTATGCTGCCAAATCGCCCGCACTTGTGTTTCGAACCGTGTATTCGGAATTACAAATTGAGTCCGTAACACCTTCGCCACGGCTTTAATTATTGCCCCTTTTTTTATTGCATATCCTATTTACAGGACATTGCTGTCAACAACATCATTTTACTGTTGTTGTTGATGTGTTGGTAAGTTTACGGTCAATAGTTTGTCATTGCTTTCTGAACGACCGGGTCCCATACCAACACG
>JACEFZ010002259.1:12500-33216 GCA_014155875.1 Cepaea nemoralis
CTCGGGATCTGTGAGTGTTCTGGGGTAGATGGAAGATGTGGGTGGGTGCGGAATTTGTGTGTGGGTAGGTGCGGGATATGTGACTGGGCGGGGAGATATTTGTGTGTGTGTGGAGGATGTGTGGTTGAGGGATGTGTGTTTGGCTGGGTTGTTTGAGGTGTGTGGATTGAGGAGGATATGTGGGTGGATGATTGTTGTGGGCAATGGGACGGGTGGTGGATATGTGAGTGGAAGGGGGGATGAGTGTAGGTGGATGGATGTGTTTGGGTGGGGGATGTGTGGGTTGGGAAATGTATGTGTGCTTGGGGTGTGAGTGGATGGGGTGTGTGGTGGGTGGGGGTAGGTGTGTGTAGGTGGGGAGATGTGTAGGTGTGGGGATGTGGTGGATGGGTGGTGATATGTATGTGTGCCTGGGATCTGTGTGTGAAGTTATGCGGGGGATGTGTCACATAACATGGTAATCTGCATTGTTTATGTTTACAAAATTCTTTTGAAATTTTTTTCCTATGCACTATTGATGAACCAAAGATGAGTGATTGGAATGGCCGAATTTAAGACGAGCCTGCGTGCCCAGTTTGTTACCCTTTGAAAATAAAGTCCGTTCTATCTATCTATCTATCTATCTATCTATCTATCTATCTATCTATCTATCTATCTATCTATCTATCTATCTATCTATCTATCTATCTATCTATATATCTATCTATCTATCTGTCTGTCTGTCTGTCTGTCTGTCTGTATATCTATCTATCTATCTATCTATCTGTCTGTCTGTCTGTCTGTCTGTCTGTCTGTATATCTATCTATCTATCTATCTATCTATCTGTCTGTCTGTCTGTCTGTCTGTCTGTCTGTCTGTCTGTCTGTCTGTCTGTCTGTCTGTCTGTCTGTCTGTCTGTCTGTCTGACTGTCTGACTATATTCAGACAAAGGCAATCCCGTCTTGTTCCCGCTCAATAGCCTCCGGGATTTAACTCTGTCTCTTATAACGGCCGCAGCTCAGGCACCTCTCAGCCTCACGCCAGACGTTATCACCTGGTTTGTCGTTACATTGTATAGTCAGACTATAAATCTTCCTTCTTACTCTTCAGTCATGTCCTGGAAAAGTCATCAAAACAAGGAAGATACTTTGAAGACTATTTACGAACGAATGCTATTTAATGATACAATAGCAGATGTAACAACATTTTTATGAATACTTAAATTTGAAATTTTCGTGTGAGTTTTGCAATGGTTGGAAGGACTCTCTCTGTGGTGAAGGTCCTAAGGACGCAATTCGTAATCCTGCATGGCGCGTTCGAAACACAACTGCGGGCCATTTAGCAGCACACCGGCTTGTGTTGATTTTCATTCAATGGTATGAATGACAGGAGTTCAGAAAGCAATGGCAAGCTTCTGAACGCAAGCTTGCCAAGAAATCACAATAAAAAATGCTGGGGTTGACTGCGATTTCTGGTAAAGGGTATGCACATTTTTTTTTTTAACAAGGGGTGACCAATGAAGGGACGAATCCTTCAAGTTTTCAACCAACGTGTTACTGCAACTATCAGCATCTACACCTTACGACATTTGCTGAGGGAGGACGCATCACCTATGGGTTTGCTTGGAGTGCCAAAATATCGATTTTGAACACCAAGGACTGACCAGGAAAATTGAATCGCTAGTAACAATGCGATTATCACAAACCCTGGCGTTATGTGCCATGGGAAATACGGTCGAAATGCCGACTGGAGAATAATATTATTTTTATCTCATGTAAATGCACATAGCTCTCTGAGCAGCTTTATGTTGTTTACTCAAACAATCAAGTGGCATCTCCACACTGAAGGTTCACTACTGTGGAACTCCAGTACTTCTTGATTTTGTGTTTGCTGGTAGTGTTATATTCTAAAGTATATACTTTACGTTCAGACAACAATGGAAAACTACTTGTATATAAAACTGAACAGAAAGTCAACTTACTTTTCGCTCAGAAAATAATGGCAAACTACTTGGGTGTAAAATTGAATAAGACGTCAACTTACTTTCCGATCAGAAAACATGACAAACGACTTGGATATAAAATTGAATAAAAAGTGAACATACTTTACGTTCAGAAAACGATGGCAAACAAACTATAGAAGGGAATGATTAGGAATCGAAAAATACAAGTCAAGCGATGACATACTTGATGATGATAATACGAAATGAAGATGGTGGAAGCGAAGTAGAGACTAAAACTACAGTGACTGAATCGACGAAAACG
Organism: Cepaea nemoralis; assembly: GCA_014155875.1. Classification (NCBI taxonomy): domain Eukaryota; kingdom Metazoa; phylum Mollusca; class Gastropoda; order Stylommatophora; family Helicidae; genus Cepaea; species Cepaea nemoralis. The sequence continues at coordinate 14,745 of JACEFZ010002259.1, forward strand.
AGAAGTGGAATCGATAAGCTTAACAAGAACAATATTTCTAGTGACAAAAGGACGTTGCGGATATAGCTTTCGTCCATCCATCCATTCATCACGTGCAAATGCCTATAAGCGTGGGCGGTCATGTTTTGCCATCACACTCGATCCTGAGAGTCGTGGATCAGCTCCGTGTTTCTGTCTCTACCATGCCATGTGGCCAAGCCATCCAGGTATTGACGTCTCTGTCTTCCCCTTCGTCTCTTCCCTTCGATCTTGCCAGTTGTCACCACGTTCTCTAAGTCATTTCTTCTCAAAACATGCCAAAAAATTTTGACTATCTACGTCTAATGACTCCAATCAGTTTACGATCTTCATTTGTTTCTTGAAGGACTTGTTGATTGGTTTTTCTGTCTCTCTACATGGTATTCTTTACATTTTCCTCAGAAACCACCTTTCCACAGCCATCAGATGTTTTTCAGCTTTGACTGCTCATTGTCCACGCTTCACATCCATTCACAAGTACAGGTTCTATGTAGCATCTCAACACTCTTTTTCTCGTTTCAATTGACATCTTTTTATTGGTCAGTATGTTTTTCATCTTGCAAAAGGCTACCTTCTCAATGGCAATTCTTGTTCTAATCTCTTCTAGGCATCTGCCTTCAGATGTTATGACTGTTCGGAGATAACTGTTCTGATTAAATTGCTTAAGAATATGCCCATTTACTCGTATATGAGCACAACCCTTTCTTAATGTTGTCCACCTACGTGTATGCTGAAGGTATTTTACATTCTATTGCACATAGTTGGTGGGGGAATCGATTATACTAACAGGAAGGTAACTCAGTCTATCAAGTTGTTTATTCATGCGCTTAATCTAGATATCTACATTTCTCTTTCCCTCTCCTTGGGGATATCAGGATATCAAGAGCAACTACTGTTGTTTGTTTACGAGCCATTTCCAGGCTGCGCACTAATCTACCCAGGTACTTTATATTTGACATGCATGGATTTAAGATCTTACAGACAATCAGATTATGTGTGTGTATGTATGCGTGTGACAGACAGACAGACAGACAGACAGACAGACAGACAGACAGACAGACAGACAGACAGACAGACAGGCAGGCAGGCAGGCAGGCAGGCAGGCAGGCAGCAGGCAGGCAGGCAGACAGACAGACAGACAGACAGACAGACAGACAGACAGACAGACAGACAGACAGACAGACAGACAGACAGACAGACAGAGATCATATCGCCCCTGATAGAGGAAAATATCGGAAGACTGCAAAGTTCTAGATATGGCAGGCCATTGAATGGATGCATGACTAAACTAACTACGTTGATCATCTTCATCATCATCACCATCACAATCAGCATCATCATCACTATCATCATCACCATCATGATCACCATCATCATCAATGGCGTTATTATCAATGAAAGCGAGGAGTAAAATATTTTAGTGTTACTATAAGATAACGCCAAGTGACAACACTTTGTGTATGTTTTATATAATTGTAACAATGTCCGTATTTACTTATGTGATAACGAAGCTCTATCTGCAAATTCCATTTTGTGACTTGTGGTTGTGTTCTCTTAAATCGTGAAGGGAAGAGACCAAGGGGAAGACCGAGAAGTAAATACCTGGATGGCTTGGCCACGTGGCATGGTCGAGACAGGGACACGGAGCTGATCCACAACTCTGATGATCGACTGAGATGACAAAACATGACCGCCCACGCTTATCGTCATGGCACATGATGGATGTATGGTGCATAGACTGAAGACAAACTTGTTAATTATTGTTAGATTCTTCTTTTGTTTGCGTTCGTTCGCTGTGAACTCGTGCGTTGTCGATACACTACTAGTGCACTGGAATGATGTTTGCGTGTGTATTAGCGTTCCCAATTACCTGTATTACTAGTCATCTGGCCAACCCATTCTGACTTCTGAGGTACTTGTAATTTACCTCTCAAGTCAAGTACGAGAGGTCAATATTTTTGTCCAACTGACCGGTGAAGGGGTTGAGCCCTCTACCACAGCATCGTGACTTCTGGTGTTTAAGAACGAGCGTGTTTATCCATTCGGCCATGATGACCTCTAAAATACATAAATGAAAAGAATTTACGTGAAGACAAACCTCAGCAAGTCTCTCTGAGTGGGTTCAGCTGGAACAGGTCTTCGCCCGGCTACTCCATTTCCTTAGGCTGGCTCCTCGTCGTTGTGGCTATACGGGATATTGTAAGCCGTGTGCTTAGTTGAGAAGTCAATATACGCCCCAGCATTACTGCTTCTGGATTTAGAATCAGACAGTAGAGAGAACTTCCTCGGAAACAATACGATTTATCAAGAATTGTCGTCTCCGAAAGCAGAATCTATCTCCCCTCTCTCCCCCGTGATACTTCTCTCTTAACTGTCTGCAATGTTTGTCGGGAACGGGATGATATACGTTCATGGGTCTGTTCGTTTGAAAGGTGGTGTTAAACATTGTTCAGGTAAAACTTGTCGGGTGAGGCATTTATTGAGCTTCCGTGACAATACTTCCTCGCTGGGTTTGGTCGGGGCTACCGCGGGTATTCTTGTGTCAACTGTTCATTTATATGACTCCAAGTGGATTAGGTATTTTGGAAATTACTCTGAAACGTAGCGTGTGTAGAGTTGATGATGATGATGCTGCTGATGATGATGCTGATGATGATGATGATGATGATGATGATGATGACGATGACGATGACCATGATGATGACGACGACGACGACGACGATGATGATGATGATGATGATGATGATGATGATGGTGGTGGTGGTGGTGGTGGTGGTGGTGGGTGGTGGGTGGTGGGTGGTGGTGGTGGTGGTGATGATGATGATGATGATGATGATGATGATGATGATGATGATGATGATGATGATGATGATGATGGTGGTGGTGGTGGTGGTGGTGGTGGTGGTGGTGGTGGGTGGTGGGTGGTGGTGGGTGGTGGTGATGATGATGATGATGATGATGATTATGACGAAAGCAGTTAATTGGTTCATTCATTTATTCAGTGACAACTCCTCTACAGAACTTCGCCACCCCTTACCCATTAACAGCCTTTTGAAATATCCCTCTGTCATAAACCGCGTCATGTCTCTGTTGTTGCCATGTGTATATTATCTATCGCATCTTGATTAAATCTATATTGTGTTCTTCCCTTTCTCCGGCACCCTTCTCTCAATATTTATCTTCAAGACTGCCATGTCTGATTATATGTCCCCAAACAATTCATTTTGCTAATTTTTGTCTGTCTTCATAACCAATATTGTTCAGTACTGAGTTCTCGGGCAACTATGATCCCATTTTCATTCAATGAATTTGTAATACATTTTTTCTACCAGCTGAATTGAATGGTTAAGAGCGCTCGCACTAAAACTTCCTTGCGCTGATGGCGGGATAATGCCATTTGGGCCGACACTTTTATTTCTCATTCCAGAGAGTAACAGTAAACTATTGAACATAAATCAGCCTAAATATCAACACGGGATTGCTCACAACGTCCTACAAAGAACAAGTACATGTGTGGTTTAAATGGTCTAATTCAGGCATCGGAAACGTAAGGCACTCATGCCGAGCATGGCACGTGGAACTATTTTCAGTGGCACGCTGGGTTATTTGAAATGCAGTATGCGATCTCATTAAAAGAATCAAAATTGAATTAACTTGAAGTGTAAAATTCTTTTAAAGGTTATTCCTGTTTTTATATCTCTTCAAAACGAAAGATATTAGACACGGGAGGCAAGAATGTGGAATCAATGCAAACTGAGTGAGTGTCGAGCAACAATGACTGACCTTGACATTTGTATGAAGTCTCATTGTTATCTACATCCACTGTGGCTCCATCCTTACTACTTTTATAAGATCCGGATGTTATACAAATTCACTCTATCTATGTATCTAGAACTTGGATAAAATCCGGTTGTTATATAAATCCACTCTGTCTACATCTTTGCTACTTGTATACTATCCGGTTGTTATATAAATATACTTTGTCTCAGACGTTACTACTAGTACTAGATCCGCTTGTTATATAAACCCACTCTATCTCAAAGGATACTTTAACATCCGTCTCATATTAAGTTAGTAAGTTATAATGTAAGGAACCAATTTTGTCCAGCATGATGCGTACTGGATTTAATGTAACAGTCCTATATTTTAATCCGATCGGCCCTCCTTGGGTGATGTGGTAACAATCACGCCCGGTGTCGTTACTTCCCAAGACTTTTCCGGGTACCCGTTTTTATTCAGGGTCGACCAGATCAGTGAAAACCCGCCTTGAAGGAGATTCGAACTTAAGACCACTGGGCAGGCGGGTCAGCGTGCTAGCCACTGCGCTACCAAAGCTCCCTCTATATTATATTTGTAATATGTAATGATTTTAGAACCCAGCGTTTATTACCTAATTTAACAGCTTTTTAGAATATGAAGAATTAAATCTTATTACGCAATGCTCCGCTTGAAATTGCTCATAAACCTTCCCAACTGTAATAATGTGTTCTCAATCAGTTTCCTGCCATGGGTATGTGATGCGTCACCACCATTATATTATGTAGGCCTGAACACACGGAGGAATTTTCGGTCACAACTTTCCCCACTTTCACAGGAGACAAGCTCAGGAATCGAACCCATATTCGATAAAGGGCTCGTATTTCATTCCAGTTTTTCTACAAGTCACATGTGGTAATTGTCACAGAACCAGCCTCTCTCGAGTCCGCTGAATTATTTCATGTCATCATCTCCATGGTTGTCAGCAATTCATAATCAACAATAATTTGTTTTTATTTTATAATGGTATACAAATATATTTTACACTAGTAGTACAATTGTATATTTGGTTTGGTGCTACTATGCAGTTAATAGAGTAGGAGAATATCCAATGTGTCTTTATTATTATTTTTATTTCTGCTCTCTGACTAAACACGAGATGCTTGACGCCAAAAGAGTTCATAGGCTCTAGATTCTGGAAGTTGCATTCAGGTCTCAGCAGGAAATGGACGGTCCGATTTTTTTAAAGTATATTCTTGAAATTTTTGTATAAAATCTGAACGGCGGACCAAATCTAACATACTTACCTGTTGTTTTAGTGAGGTAAGATTATAACCTACGATCCTAGTTCGTTGACTCGATCTGAAAATCGTTTTCTTATGTAAGTGAAGGTGATATCATTTCATGTCTGCCCTTATAGGTCAACTGTCTCTTAAGACAGATATAGAAATGGATAGAGCTTCTTCACGATCCTGGTCTAGTAGTTTACTTAGGCTTTTTAATGTCCTGATACTTGTTAGAGGTAGACGATCACAATAAAACTCTTGACATCTAGCTCTGCAGGCGAATAAACATCGTTAGCCTCCTTTCTCTGAGAGTTTAGTGAACTTTATCTTTCCATCATCCTGTTGCATGCAGTAAGCAGGGGCTTATGTATATATTTTGTTCCTTGAGGTACTCAACGACAGGGATATCTTCTGTCACCGGATCTCTTCTCCTTCTATAGCGAAGTAATAATGAGAGAGCTCATAGAGAATCCAGGAATAATATTCGGAGGTTATAATATAAACAATACACAATATGCAGATAACACAGTATTGATGACCGGTACCGCAAAAGTTATACAACAATTGTTGGACATTGTAGTAACAGAGAGTGCAAAGAAAGGACTCTCCTTGAATATCAAGAAAACATAGTGTCGTATATTCTGAAGGGACTGGGGATCACTGTTGTGCATTACCCATATTCTGGTTAAAGAAGCTGGGCCCCATCCACTTCCAATATGTAAGTAAATCAAGAATACGACCCTTGAAGTATTACAGACTCGGTTTTATTGTTTGTCTAGGAGTTAGTGGTCCTCTTTTGGGGAATAGTGAACACTAGATTTGACTCTGCCCCTTCACCAGGATTCTAATAGCTCTCGAACCCCCATGATATTCTGTGAAATGTCTGAAAGACTTCCTCAGTTTGAATCAGGTGAAATGTAGCATGGGTCTGGAACAGTCAAGAGATATAGAGTCTCCTCTTTTCCCTTCTTTTAATTCTTTTGAGTTATTTAGTTTGCTAAATAAATTATTTAACAAATACTGGTAGACATTGACATCTTGTTTACACAAATAAACAGGTAATTAACAGACAGGTTGAACTGACAAATTAATATAAGATTCAGTTACTGTTGATGTATTTATTGACTGGCCTGTTTCTTTTGGCCTTTGAATACATTTCTCTTATTTTTTTGGCATCTGTTTGACATAACATATGTTTAAAATGTGAAAATGCACATCAGTACCAATTACAGACAATCAATCAATAAACAATAATCAATATGATCATAAGTGTTGTAAATCTTCTTCTAAATAATGAAATGTTCTACATCATAGTGTGGCCTGAGTTAATTAAAATGTTTTTATAAATCATTGTTTCTGGGAGGGATTGTGTTTGTTGGCATTGAGAAAGGTCACCTCTGAGTGGTAGATATGGGTTAAGCCTGGGTCCATTGACTGATGGATCCGTTTCAGTACTTGCCAGTGAAGCTACCCTGAAGGCTGCCCTTGCTCTGCTCAAGGCCTGAGGTTATCTTCCATCTCATGTGTGTGGGTCATCTTTTCTCTCTGCCTCCCTCTTCTGGTCAGGTTGCCACCAAGAACATCACTGTGCAAAAGTTACATAGGCATGTATAATCTTACCAATGTAATTTTACAGCATGTTATTAAGTGTGAACACAACATAACAGGAAGGATAAGATCAGAAGAAGTGGTGTTGTGTTAATTTGTGTGGGGTCAGAGATTATTACACTGGATGAACCTGCTATCATCTGGTACCTGCTGTATGCATTTCTCAGTGTACCTGTGGTTCATTGAGAAGTGTACAATCAGACATAGATAGGAGTGATGATGTGTTGTTCCTTGGAGCATTCAAGTCAAGCTGATAGTGCAGGACCAAGACAAGGATAAGATGCATTTTTATAAATGACATACAATTAAACATCTTCATCAACTCATTTGGTTATGCATTGTGTATATAAATGTTTATCTGTACCTTCCAAATTAACTACTTGTCTTCTTCTTCTTCTTATAAATCATTTCCTTTTTACCTGCTGTTGTTGTGGTGTTATGTGGAGTGCTGTGTGGTGTAGTGTGTTGAGTTAACTTCTGTTGACTGGGGTTCTCATAGCTTGTACCACTTGTCCCCCCATCTTCATCAGTTAATATGAGTTTAACTCATCAAGTGTTTTATTGTTATTCATGTCCAACATACAGAATTTCTGATGTGTATTTGTTACAAAATGTAATCCATACAAGATCATGACAACAATACATTAGTAAGAGGTTGTTACATAAAGTACCTCTCCTAATCCGCCTCTCTTCTTCTTCATATTAATTTATTCTTCTTCTTCTGTTAACAGTGCACATCATGTCCCTTCTGTTGGCGATCAACAGTTGGCAATAGACCGAGGTTTTGTTTACCTTTTGGTCTGGACAGATTAACTAGGCCGTCTGTCACAAATGGCGTCTGTGAAGCGTATCCTGTTCTAAGCAATGCATTAATAAGTGCTTTGTCTGAGTGAAAATCTGACACATAAATACAATCTATTTTCTATCAAACCCTATTATTTCAATTCATAAAGAGGAAAGGAAAGATATAATCCTTCTCTCAGCTCCTTAGATTGCGAATAGGCAGAAATAAGTACGTTTTCAAGCGAGGCAGGTGGTTCGTGTGCACAAACTGGCTTGTGTTGCAGAAAGCATTTTAAAGCAGTTTTGATGAAATGCATCAAAGTGCGTTTGAAATTCTCACCTCGTACAGTTTTCTGTGATCGATTATTGTAGTATGCACATAGTAAAGCTAACAAATGTAGTGAAGAACTTCAGAGTTTGCAGTTTTTGAGAAAGTGTGAGATTGTTAATTTTGCCGGGAAAGGCTCGGTGTAGCTAGAAGTTTGTAAGTCGACAATTTTACACTTCAGAGATTTATTTTATAAGTAATACATTTCAATTTTGACGCACAAACACTGGATACCTCTGCTGCATACATATGGGTATCACACTGATCTGAGGATTCACAAGCTTACCTCGGGTTTCGGATCAAACTTCCGTTTAGTTCATGTAAAAGACAGGTCACATTGGCTCTCTGACTGTCCGTCAGGGCTGAAGATTGAGAAGTGCGCGGTTTTGAAGAAATGAACGCTTTCGCAGGTCAGAGTTAGATCACGTGACCCGCTCCTTCCACTAATCTTCCTAGTTGAAGACACTGTACCTTCTATTTTTAACCGACATCTATCCATCTCGAGTGTCAAGTTGGTGTTCGATTCTCAATCGTACGGTCAATTGTATGTCGTTCTCTGTTTTGGTGTGTAAATGTTGACGCACTGTATAATGATGGTTGGTGATTGTGTCACACATAGCAATAGTGATATCAAAGAAAAATGTGACACTCAAACGTGAAATAGAGATAGAAGGGTAAATTCTTCAAATTAGTTTTAAATATATAGTATAAATAGTATATATATATAGTATATATATATATAAATACATTTATACATGTGGATGTACAACAGAGATTAAGAGCAGAATAGGGCAAGCAAAGACTGAATTTCAGAAAATGAAGAATACCTTATGCAATAAGTCGCTGTTATTGAATGTAAGAAAGAGAGTGCTGAAGTGCTATATAGAACCTGTTTTGCTGTATGGCTGTGAATCATGGAATGTAAATGTAACAATTAGGAAGAGATTGGAAGCAACAGAGCTGTGGTTCCTGAGACGAATGTTGCGATTTCCATAGACTGCCAAAGTAACTAACACTGACTGCCTGAAAAGGACTAAGGAAACTAGAACATTATATACAACAATAAAAAAAAACAAGGCAAACAGCTTTTTAGGTCATGTGATGAGAAGAGAGGCTTTGGAGAACATCGTGACAACTGGAAAGATCGACTGGAAGAGAGACAGAGGCAGATCAAGAGAAGTGGTATTGGGTGGATTGCACTGTGGCATGGAGGAATATCAACAGTGGAGTTGATCCAGAAAAGCAAAGCCCGAGATCTGTGGAGATTCATGAACGCCAACGCCAGCCAACATGGCACTTGATGATGATGCTGATGATGATAATTAGGTACTTAGGTCGCTTGTGTACTTACTTACTAGGATTGCTGGTTCGGAGACGGGGAAGTAATATTACTGTTACGATTCTAGATTGGATTCTTAACGAAAGTCATGATTCTTCATCGAGAATCCTTCTTAGGAAACTATCTAGTGTTGGGAGTGATGGGTTATGGTTGTGAATCTGTCCTTTTAGATCTGAAAGGGTCTTTAGTAGGAGAATAGTGAATACGGTTAGGTGACGAGGAATGGTTGGCTGAGTTGGGATCACTCACCGGGTTCTCCTAACTGTTTGTTGCAGATTCGCCCTCCTGTTTTGTCGCTCGTCAGTATCCAGTTTGAGAATATGTGGCCTCATCAATCTATGTTGAGAACCAGTAAATTAAAATGTTTCATATGCCCGGGAGAGATTGAAAATGTGACCTGAGTGAACCTGTATGTGAGGAAAATCAACGTCATTTCCGCAAACCGTGTCAAGTTGTCGATAGGATTAGAGGTCTTCGGGGTGCTTGCGTTGCCAGTTTTGATACATTCAATTAAATACAGACATTCACTTACATTCCTCGACTCAATACGGCCTCTGTCATGATGAGATACATAACCAGACACCTTCACATCGACCTTTGACAGACTTCTTCAGGGACAGTTCCAGATATCATATTCTCTATTTCTCTCTTTACTCTTTAACAGAGCTAGTTGCATATCCTTTACAGGACCTTGCAATCAACACCAGCATTTGTTTTTTGTTTTGGTGATCTCGTGGCAAGTTTACGTTCAGTAGTTTACCTTTCTTTACTCTTCAAGTATTCTTAGGTTAAAATTATCTAGTTATGTTTGTGACACTGTTTTAGGTAACTATCTGAGTCAGTAGGAATTGTGTCCCATTCAATCTGTATGAGGTCTGCTTCTGAACTTGATGTGTGTGATATCTAAATATTTCTGTCTATCGCACGTGTCTTATTCAGTGATCAACATTCCTTTAGGTGTTGCTATTGTGTTATTGTTCGTTCTAAAAGAGTGGGGGATAGGCTGTGTTAATTACCTACAACTTGGGAAGAAGTAAGAGTGATTCGCTCCTCGGATCCTGTAACACGTAATCTGTGTGTTAACATGTGCAAAGGTCTATTACAAATCGATCTGAAGACATTAGATTCACATTGCCATTACCAGTAATGACCCAAAGACTGGCCATTAAAAATAATCTTACAGAAAAGCATGCTTGCGTGCAAACACTAAGAGTTGGAGCGGGCCGTGGCGTGGAAGTTTGCATCCTTGCTAGTAGGCATGCTGTCATGATTTCGAATCTCTATCAGCGTTGATTTTTGTTTTTTATTTACATGGTCTTGCAGCTGGCCCTAAACTGGATGTCATGAAATTTCCGGCAAAGTATCGGTGGGCGGTGTTATATTGACCGTATCATCCATCGAGTGTCGATTGATACTTAAAATTACAGACAAGCACCATATACCAAATAGGTAGGTCTCAAGGTGTATAAAAGGGACCTTTTCTAACTTTATCATGCCAGTTAATGTAGAAGGTACCTTTACTGACTTTGTAACACGAGAGTAGTATACAATGTAGGATTCGGTTCGAATTTGGTGGATTGACCTGTGGATTGTCCTTGACCTCGGTTGATTTTCACTCCCCCTCGGTCATGAAGTTGGGTAAGGGGTGGTATCTAGGTCATATCTAAGGGCGATAATTCTAAGATTTTATGTTTCTAAGGGCAGATAACTATTGAGTGGGTGTATAAAAATTTTAATTAATTATTAAAAAATAAAATAAAATAAATAAAAATAAAAATAATTAACAACGGGGTGCGGGGTGGTGGCGAGGGGGTGGGCGCGTGGGGTGAGACTAGGCGGTTCGGGCTTAAACACTTTCAGGTATATAATAAATTTTTATTAAATCATGTATAAACAATACAATGCATATTAAATAAGTAGCGGCATAGTGGAAAATTCTGGAACGTAGTACCGGGGAGTTATACGTCGGCAAGTGTGGGAAAATCTCCGGCGGGTGTGACGGTGGTCGGTTCATAACAGACGTGGAGGGGGTGCATATGGCAAAGTCATTAAGTAACGGGTTGTAAAAACGGGGGTGAGTGGTATGTTAAAGTATTTTGAACTGTTAGCACATTGGCGGTGTCCATTAGTACGAATAAAAGGGGCGGTGGTGATAGTAGTGGGTATGGGTTAGTGAAATTAGTTGATAAGGGTGGTTATTAGTGCTATGTAGATGTTCATAGTAGCTTATTCACTAACATAACACGTGTTACAAATGAAACCTTGAAAGCTAAAGATCGCTGATTGTAATGGATATAGTGTAGTATCATTCGGTGGTAAGGGGTGGGTACCAGGTATTAGCGGTCAAGCAGTGGTCAAGTAGTGGTCAAGTGAGAAAATTTTAGGGGAAAAGTAGTTGTAATGATATGGTGATGATTAAAGGGTGATAAATTAGTGGTCAAGCAGTGGTCAAGGGGTGGTCAAGTGAGAAAATTTTAGGGGAAAAGTAGTTGTAATGATATGGTGATGATTAAAGGGTGGTAAATTAGTGGTCAAGCAATGGTCAAGGGGTGGTCAAGTAGTGGTCAAGTAAGGTAAATTTTAGGGAAAAGTAGTTGTAATGATATGGTGATGATTAAAGGGTGATAAATTAGTGGTCAAGGGGTGGTCAAGTGAGGACATTTTAGGGAAAAAGTGGTTGTAATGATATGGTGATGATTAAAGGGTGGTAAATTAGTGGTCAAGCAATGGTCAAGGGGTGGTCAAGTAGTGGTCAAGTAAAGAAAATTTTAGGGAAAATTTGTCGTAGCGACATGGTGATGGTTAAAGGATGGTAAATTATAGTGGTAAATTAGTGGTCAAGCAGTGGTCAAGTGGTGGTCAAGTAAGGAAAATTTTAGGGAAAAGTGGTTATAATGATATGGTAATGATTAAAGGGTGGTAAATTAGTGGTCAAGTAGTGGTCAGCCAATGGTCAAGTAGTGGTCAAGTGGTCGAGTGACCACTTAAATTGTAGATGACGATGTCCCTAAGATTATGGTAGTGGTTAAAGTGATCGATGACATGGTCAAGTAGCGGTCAACCAGTGGTCAAGTGGTCGAATGAACACTTAAAAGGTAGAGAAAAGTACGTATATTGAAACGGTGATGGTAAAATGGTCGACAACGTGGTCAAGCAGTGGTCAAGTAGTGCTCAACCAGTGGTCAACCGCTCAAGTGAGAAAATTGTAGGGTATGGTACGTGTAGTGAAACAGAGATAAATAAATTAAAAAGTGACGTTGTCAAGTAGTGATCAAGTAGCGGGCAAGTACTGGTCAAATGGTCGAGTGACCACTTAAATTGTAAGGGAAAGTACGTGTAGTGAACCTGTGTTGGTTACAGTGATCGATGACGTGCTCAAGTAGTGGCCAAGTAGTGGTAAATGGTCGAATGACTACTTAAATTGTCGGTGAAAGTAGGTACGGTGACATGGTGATGATCAAGAGTTGGTCAAGTGGTGCTCAAATAGTGGTCAAGTAGTGGTCAAGTAGTCGAACGACCACTTAAATTATAGAGTATGGTACGTGTAGTGAAACGGTGATGGTAAAATAATTAAGGACATAGTCAAATAGTGGTCAAGTACTGGTCAAGTAGTGGTCAAGGGTCAAGGGGTGGTCAAGCGACCCCTTAAGTTGTAGGGTATGGTACGTGTAGTGACAGTAGGGGTTAAAGTGATCGATGACATGATCAAGACGTTATGCCGGCTGCTAAGTTCAGAAAGTAATGTCCTTAGTATTGGTAATTTCCTTGACAGGAGCGCCTCGAGCACTGATTTTGTATTGATCAATAGCACCTAGTGGTACAGTCGACACACATGGATAATAGATACATCCGGTCAAAGATGGCGTCGCACCCTATCACACATGGGTAATTGCTACAACCAAATTACGTCTCATTCACTAAAACTGGTCAAATATGGCGTCACATCCGGTCACAGGGGTAATGGGACATCTGAGACACGTGGTTAAGAGGGAAACTATAGAAAAAGGGTGTCCTATCGGTTGTCGAGTCAGGGAACCTAACGTATGATGATCACTGTGTATAGGAGTGAATACACTGCATCATCAACACTGCATCCAAAGGGTAAAATGGTCACCCCCTTCTCTCTCTTTTTCTATAACCGTGTAGTCCTAGTGTTATCCGGTTACACCAAAGGACACCCGGGCATCAACACAACAAACTACCCCGATCAACCTTAGGCAATGCACGTAACATGACAGGTCACATGTCCGCCGTCATAACCAGCGACGTTATCACGTATCAAATTAGACATCCACACTTTCATTTCCTTTCTATGTGGCCATAGTGTCTTTACATCTTTCTCCAGAAAGCCATTTCCAAGACCAATATATGTTTTTTCAGTGTACCTGCTCAGTGCCACACTTCACAACCAGATAAAAGTACATCTTCTATGTACCACTTCAACCGTCAAATAAGAAAATATGTTACACAAAATATTAAAATTATTGGTCAAATACAGAAATATATCACCCAAACTTATAAAAAGTAGGAACATATGTTAACCAAATGGAAAATATCTTAGCCAAATAGGAAGATTTGTTAGCCAAATAGAAAAAAATATTGACCACGTAACGATATATCTTGTCCACACTTATGAAAAGTAGGGAAATTTGTTAGTCAAATGAGAAAAAAGATTGACCACGTAACGAAATACCCAAACGTTTTGTTGGGGGGTATTTCGTCACTTGGACAATATTTTCCCCATTTGGCTAACAAATTTTCCTATTTGGCCAAGATATTTTCCATTTGGTTAACATATGTTCTTACTTTTTATAAGTTTAGGTGATATATTTCTCTGTTTGGTCGATACCTTTTCATACTTGCTTAACAAAGTTTCGTACTTTTCCTAAGTTTGTTGGGGGGTATTTCGTCACTTGGACAATATTTTCCCCATTTGGCTAACAAATTTTCCTATTTGGCCAAGATATTTTCCATTTGATTAACATATGTTCCTACTTTTTATAAGTTTGGGTGCTATATTTCTCTGTTTGGACGATACCTTTTCATACTTGTTTAACAAAGTTTCGTACTTTTCATAAGTTTGTTGGGGGGTAATTCGTTACTTGGTCAATCTTTTTTCTCATTTGGCTAACAAATTTTCCTATTTGCCCAAGATATTTTCCATTTGGTTAACATATGTTCCTACTTTTTATAAGTTTAGGTGATATATTTCTCTGTTTGGACGATACCTTTTCATACTTGCTTAACAAAGTTTCGTACTTTTCCTAAGTTTGGTTTGGGTATTTCGTTACTTGGTCAATCTTTTTTTTCTCATTTGGCTAACAAATTTTCCTATTTGGCCAAGATATTTTCCATTTGGTTAACATATGTTCCTACTTTTTATAAGTTTAGGTGATATATTTCTCTGTTTGGACGATACATTTTCATACTTGCTTAACAAAGTTTCGTACTTTTCATAAGTTTGGTTTGGGTATTTCGTTACTTGGTCAATCTTTTTTTTCTCATTTGACTAACAAATTTCCCTATTTGGCCAAGGTATTTTCTCTGTGGTTAACATATGTTCCTACTTTTTATAAGTTTGGGTGATATATTTCTCTACTTGGTCGATACCTTTTCATACTTGCTTAACAAAGTTTCGTACTTTTCCTAAGTTTGTTGGGGGATATTTCGTTACTTGGACAATATTTTCCCCCTTTGGCTAACAAATTTTCCTATTTGCCCAAGATATTTTCCATTTGGTTAACATATGTTCCTACTTTTTATAAGTTCAGGTGATATATTTCTCTGTTTGGACGATACCTTTTCATACTTGCTTAACAAAGTTTCGTACTTTTCATAAGTTTGGTTGGGGAATTTCGTTACTTGGTCAATCTTTTTTCTCCTTTGGCTAACAAATTTTCCTATTTGGCCAAGGTATTTTCCCTTTGGTTAAAATATGTTCCTACTTTTTATAAGTTTGGGTGATATATTTCTCTGTTTGGTCGATACATTTTCATACTTGCTTAACAAAGTTTCGTACTTTTCATAAGTTTGGTTTGGGTATTTCGTTACTTGGTCAATCTTTTTTCTCATTTGACTAACAAATTTCCCTACTTTTCATAAGTGTGGACAAGATATATCGTTACGTGGTCAATATTTTTTTCTATTTGGCTAACAAATTTTCCTATTTGGCTAAGATATTTTCCATTTGGTTAACATATGTTCCTACTTTTTATAAGTTTGGGTGATATATTTCTGTATTTGACCAATAATTTTAATATTTTGTGTAACATATTTTCTTATTTGACGGTTGAAGTGGTACATAGAAGGTGTACTTTTATCTGGTTGTGAAGTGTGGCACTGAGCAGGTACACTGAAAAAACATATATTGGTCTTGGAAATGGCTTTCTGGAGAAAGATGTAAAGACACTATGGCCACATAGAAAGGAAATGAAAGTGTGGATGTCTAATTTGATACGTGATAACGTCGCTGGTTATGACGGCGGACATGTGACCTGTCATGTTACGTGCATTGCCTAAGGTTGAATCGGGGTAGTTTGTTGTGTTGATGCCCGGGTGTCCTTTGGTGTAACCGGATAACACTAGGACTACACGGTTATAGAAAAAGAGAGAGAAGGGGGTGACCATTTTACCCTTTGGATGCAGTGTTGATGATGCAGTGTATTCACTCCTATACACAGTGATCATCATACGTTAGGTTCCCTGACTCGACAACCGATAGGACACCCTTTTTCTATAGTTTCCCTCTTAACCACGTGTCTCAGATGTCCCATTACCCCTGTGACCGGATGTGACGCCATATTTGACCAGTTTTAGTGAATGAGACGTAGTTTGGTTGTAGCAATTACCCATGTGTGATAGGGTGCGACGCCATCTTTGACCGGATGTATCTATTATCCATGTGTGTCGACTGTACCACTAGGTGCTATTGATCAATACAAAATCAGTGCTCGAGGCGCTCCTGTCAAGGAAATTACCAATACTAAGGACATTACTTTCTGAACTTAGCAGCCGGCATAACGTCTTGATCATGTCATCGATCACTTTAACCCCTACTGTCACTACACTTACCATACCCTACAACTTAAGGGGTCGCTTGACCACCCCTTGACCCTTGACCACTACTTGACCAGTACTTGACCACTATTTGACTATGTCCTTACTTATTTTACCATCACCGTTTCACTACACGTACCATACCCTATAATTTAAGTGGTCGTTCGACTACTTGACCACTACTTGACCACTATTTGAGCACCACTTGACCAACTCTTGATCATCACCATGTCACCGTACCTACTTTCACCGACAATTTAAGTAGTCATTCGACCATTTACCACTACTTGGCCACTACTTGAGCACGTCATCGATCACTGTAACCAACACAGGTTCACTACACGTACTTTCCCTTACAATTTAAGTGGTCACTCGACCATTTGACCAGTACTTGCCCGCTACTTGATCACTACTTGACAACGTCACTTTTTAATTTATTTATCTCTGTTTCACTGCACGTACCATACTCTACAATTTTCTCACTTGAGCGGTTGACCACTGGTTGAGCACTACTTGACCACTGCTTGACCACGTTGTCGACCATTTTACCATCACCGTTTCAATATACGTACTTTTCTCTACCTTTTAAGTGTTCATTCGACCACTTGACCACTGGTTGACCGCTACTTGACCATGTCATCGATCACTTTAACCACTACCATAATCTTAGGGACATCGTCATCTACAATTTAAGTGGTCACTCAACCACTTGACCACTACTTGACCATTGGTTGACCACTACTTGACCACTAATTTACCACCCTTTAATCACCACTATATCATTATAACCACTTTTCCCTAAAATTTTTTTCCCGCTTGACCCCTTTAAATTTTCCACATAATTACCCTCCCTTTTAAACCCTCCCATGTCGCTACCCATCAATTTTCCCCAAAATTTTTCCCCACTTGACCACTGCTTGACCAAAATTTCCCCCCTTTTAAACCCTCACCATGTCGCCCACGGGCCAATTTTTTCCCCAAAATTTCCTTACCCTTTACCACCCCTTGACCCCTTTCCTGACAAATAATTTTCCACCCTTTTAAACATCACCTATCATTACAACCACTTTTCCCTAAAATTTTCCTCACTTGACCACCCCTTGACCCCTGCTTGACCTAATTTCACCCTTTTTAAACATCACCATTCATTAAACTACTTTTCCCCAAAATTTTCCTTACTGACCACCCCCTTTACCACTAATACCTGGTAACCCACCCCTTACCAAAAGAAAATTTTACTAAAGGGAAAACCGAGACAATCAATAATATGGGGCCATCTTTTCTTTTTTAAAATTTTATTTGTAACCGTATGTTGACAGTGATTGTCAAATACGCCCCCTACCCGGGTCACTACTAGCCCTACCCCCCCTTAACAATAAATTTTTCCCAAAACTATACCCTATAAAATCATTAATATCGACCGTCTTTACTTTTTAAGGTTTTCATTTTTAACCCGTATGATGAAAAGTAAAAACGCCCCGGTGACCCCCTTTTAAAAGACGACTAAAACCATTACCCACCCCTCATCAACGAATGTCACTAAGCTATACCCGCTAAAATCAAAACTATGACCATCCTGTACATTTTTAAGGTTTTTATTTTTAACCCTGTGGGTGATAGTGTTTAAAACCCCCAAAACCCCCTAGCGTCACCCCAAGTGCCCCACCCCCCCGCCCCCCACCCGCACCCCCTCGTTATTTTTTTTTATTTTTATTTATTTTTTTTTTATTTTTAAATAATTAATTAAAATTTTTATACACCCATCAATAGTTATCTGTCCTTTGGGAAAAATAAAATCTTAGAATTATCGCCCCAAAATATGACCTAGATACCACCCCCTTTCACCACCCAACTATATGACCGAGGGGGGGGGGAAAAACAGCCAAGGCAAGGTCAAATTTCCGGAGGCCCCGGGAAATGATAACCGAAAAAGTCCCTTTTTAAAATACTTTCCCTCCCCACCAAAGACCAGATCAGGGAGGAAACTGGCAAGGGAGGGAAAAAGAAACTCAAGACACCAGTGCGGAGAGGATCATCGAAAAGGGAAAAACATGCCCCCCACAGTCCTATAGTAACATCGGAGGACAGAGTAATCCCCCCAAACATCAGATGGGACCAGAGAGGGCCAAGTCCCGGAGCACTACATACCCAGAGTGCTTTCAGGCCAGAAGTTTTGGGACACCCGTGCCACCCGCAAGAGTGAGGTTGAGGTTTTCAGATAAATGCTCTGGACCCATCCATACAGTCCGTGCCAGCAAGCAAAGACCGACAAAAGGGGAAACTTGGGGGCCCAAAGGG
>JACEFZ010002260.1:0-25969 GCA_014155875.1 Cepaea nemoralis
AAATGTGGGCTTTTTTTAAAATTATATGGGAAAAAACCTTTTTTTGAAAGTGGGTAAAGCCCCTTAAAGTGATAGAGTAATCCCAATAGATCTTAGATCTAATATCAGTACATCCAGAAGGATAATGCAACACTTTTATTTGATGCCCTGGGTATCAGGTTCAGTTCTCAAATTTAAAACCTAAACCTAGTGAGACTTTCATTGATTACGTTCAAATGTTATGAGTGTACTAGATAGATGGTTTAAAAAGCAGCAAACATAGGA
Source organism: Cepaea nemoralis (assembly GCA_014155875.1). Taxonomy (NCBI): domain Eukaryota; kingdom Metazoa; phylum Mollusca; class Gastropoda; order Stylommatophora; family Helicidae; genus Cepaea; species Cepaea nemoralis. Next base: position 265 of record JACEFZ010002260.1, read on the forward strand.
AAAGATTTTGATAGACTAAAAAATTAATAGCCATGGACAAAGTCATTTTCCACTATACCATCTCCTTTTGCTAAATTTTTACAGCAGTCAGACTTTGAGAACATAGAGCAGTTCAAAAAGAAAGGGTCTGCATATTTTTCTTCTAACAGAGATTTTTTTAAGACCTCAAATGACTGGGAAAAGTAGTTTTTTTTGTGAAAGACCAACCTAGAAACTATCAGAGTAACAAAAAACCCTTTCAGAAAACTGACAAAAAAGATAAAAAAGTGTCAAAATGTATTTACTGTCAACTTTTGCATGACACTTATTCTATGTGTGAAAAATCGCCAAACTATCCGGCGCATCTTGAAAATGTGATCGAGAAGCAACAAAATAAAAGATCTGCATACAGGCGTGCAATCAAATGCTTCTATTGTTCCAGCTACGGCCATTATTCAAATAAGTGCCTGGGCCGCCAACGTATGAAAGCTAACAATGCTATTTGCTTGATACATCTTCTGATAGTGGTAGTGAGATGAGTGTGAGATTAAAAATTTGATTTACCAGTTAACCAATCTGAAGATGTGTGTTGTGTAAACGATTATTAATTTTTGGGACAGTTGTGAACGATGTCACCAATTTCATGCAGACGGAAAATTAGAATGGGGGACATACAGTCCCATTCTCAACTGAGAATGTCAAGCAGCATTAGCCTCCAGAGGCAATTTGGTGTTCCACAATGCAATGGTCAACGATAGACCATGCCAATGTTTGCTGGACAGCGGCAGACCCTTTATTGGTTTTAGAAAGGATCTAGTGAGTCCAGGTGATTATACAGGCGACTCTGTCAAATGCCGAACCTTTTCGGGTAACATTGAAATTTACCCTTTGGCCAAAGCCCGTATTAAACACTCCTTTCCTTTCTGGTACCTTTACTTGTGCAATACTTGACAACCCTTGTACTGATTTAATTTTGGGTTGCTTACCCCAACTGAAACAATGTACTAGCGATGAAATAGCTGCATGGGAAAGATTAAATGCAACTAATGCAACTACTAGAGCAGACACTGTAAAACATCAAGACACACTACAAGATGAGAGACTACTGTTGCTTGCTCCAACTGGCACAGATGATACCAACAGACAGAAATTCATAGAACAGCAGAAAGCTGATCCTAGTGTGTCTCCATATTTAAAATTATTGAAAGAGAGAGCCAAACTGACCAAAAATGCATCATGGTTCTTTAGGCTTAACAATGGCATTCTTACTAGATATTACACAACTGGTAACCATGAGATTCAGCAAACGGTGTTACCTGTACAACACCGCCTTACTGTGCTAAAGATTGCACATGAGTCACCGTGTGCTGGTCACCTGGCATACGACAAAACCAGGGTTAGATTTCAGGCTCATTTTCATGGGCCAGGATTTTGGAATGATATAAAATTATTTTATCATTGTTGTAATGTCGGTCAACAATTAGTACATAAGGGTAAACAGGCCACAGCTAAAGTACTACCGTCTACACTGGCCTGTAGACCTGTGAGAAGGAGGGTCAAATTTACCAATACACAAACAAGGGTGCTAGAACAATTGATCTTGTACCAGATCAAAACATACCTCTGTTACTTCCAGACAAACGAAATGGCAAGGACCATTCAAGGTGGTACATAAAATTTCGGATGTTGACTATGAAATATCAATAAACGGACACTTAAAGATATTCCATGTCAACATGCTGAAACCTTACTTTTCACGACAACAGACAGAAGTAGAGACAGACGAACAAAGTGCACCCACACCTATTGATCAGACGACAGACATACACAATGCAACTACACTAGTTAGCGAGACTGGCAAATCCGACGAGATGCATACACCTAGTGAGCTTACATAATAAGCACTTAGCACCACCACCGTACTAAATCAGGTTGACGACGACGGAATGGAACTACCTGTTCCCATTGTAGACAAGACTGCGACAATGGATAGCATACAGATAGAACAGGGACTAACAGACAGTCAACGACGACAATTAGTACAATTAGTGACAGAGTATAAAGACATATTTTCTGACATTACAGGTAGGACGGACAGAATCGAGCACTCCATTCTTCTTTCGGACTCTAAGCCTATCAAATGCAGGCCGTACTCTATCCCACTCAGCTACAGAGAAAGTCTAAATAAGGAAATTCTTAATTTAGAAGCTAGTGGGATCATCCAGAAATCTACATCTGAGTACTCCTTTCCAATCGTCCTAGTTAAGAAAAAAGACTCCACAATTCGTCTGTGTGTGGACTATCGACAGCTGAACAACGTCACTAAGATCGACGCAGAACCAATTCCTTCCTGCGAAGATCTTATCCTGGACATGTCCACCTCCAAAATCTTTTCTAAATTAGATCTTACTAAAGGATATTGGCAGGTCCCTATGCAGACTGAATCTATTCATCTCACTGCGTTTTCAACTCCTTTAGGACTTTACGAGTGGCGTTTTCTTCCTTTCGGACTTCGAAATGCTCCTGCCACTTTCGAACGCTTAACTAGAGATCTACTGCATGGAGTGACGAATACAGTGACTTATATAGATGATATATGTGTCCATACTGATGACTGGACAACACACTTACTGAAACTAAGACATGTCTTTGATAGGTTGCGACTCTTCGGTCTCACTGTCAAACCGAGCAAAGTTGAATTGGGCCTAAAAGAAATTGACTTTTTGGGTCATGTCATTTCACAAGGTCAACTTAAGACTGACAATAGAATTATTACAAAGATTATGAACCTGACCATGCCTACCACAAAGAAACAGGTCAGAAGCCTTTTGGGCTTAGTAAATTACTATAGTAAATTCATACCAAATTTAGCGGAAATTACAAGTGTATTTTCCAATGTTTTAAAAGCATCTGTAAAATTAAATGTCAAAGATGCATTATTAATTTCTGCATTGTCAAAATTGAAAATCCTTTTTAGTAATGTACCAATCCTCCGCTTGCTTAATCCTAGGCTCATTTATTATCTTAGGACAGATGCCAGCAGAATCTCCTTCGCTGCAGTACTAGGCCAATTTTATGAGGGCATCTTCCATCCGATTTGCTACGTGAGCCGTAAGATCACACCTGCTGAGTCCAGATATTCCATATCAGAGTTGGAAGCCCTAAGTGTCATCTATGCGGTGAGGAAGCTCCATCGATTTCTAGCGGGTGTTCACTTCATTGTCCAGACGAACAACTCCCCAATCACGGTCATACAAAGTGGTGTGCATCGGAATGACCGTATATACAGGTGGTCGCTAATTTTACAAAACTATACGTTTAGTATAGAGCATATTAAGGGTAAGGACAACATTCTGGCTGATACCCTGAGTCGACCATCTGAGGTAGAAATACCATAGATTCCACATAAGATTGTAGAGTAATAAATGTCAAATTAGTACAGTATAATATTCTATGTAAAATATTGTATAAATACATAGACTTTGTAAGCTAAACTATGTACTAAGAACAGTGATCTACCATGTGTCCGTAGACATCAAGAGAAGAACTGTGCTCCGAAAAACAAATATATCACCGTGTGAACTGGAACAGCTCGTTAGTGACTAAGCTCCATATGTGTCCGGTGAATCATTTGTATTAAGCAGAGAAAACAGTGTCAGAACAGTCCATAAATACAGACACTAAGAATACTGGTCTACGACACAAGCGAACTCTACAGGTGCCATACCCATAGGACACAAGTATGACTGTGTATTGTATCTAATATACCCAGGACAAGTGTAATTATATAGTATGCCAATGAAAGCAATTTCTGAACATTGGGGTAACAACTAACCTGGTGTATTTGAATACTATGTATATAAATACTTATTGTGATATGTAATATAATATTTTAATAGTGTGATAAATTATATATTGATTAGGTAAGTGATACATTAATTTACATTTAGAGTTAGGAAATAAAATAGTTTTCATTTTTTTTTAGTAGTTTACATAAATTATTATTTTACCCACTTACCCTAAAAGTAAATTAGATAGTAGTTTAGATACGAATAGTACCATTTAGGTCATTACATTCCACTTGGTTTCATTCCATCTTAACGAACCATTACATTTAACGAAGATTATCATTTAGTATTATGATTAGTTTACACCATAATAGGATAAAAAGATTATATCAGTAAACATACATCATTTACACCATTTAGATTAAGAATATCAGTCATATAAATTTTTTTTTTCTTTCTTGTAAAAACATCATTTATAATTTTGCTATATTGCAAATTACCCATCTTAAAAAGGTACATAATTCATTACATTTCACATTACCCATTTCAGAAAGTTAGATAACTCATCTCACATCAATTTCATTTTAAATAATTAGATTACATCCCTTAAGTTAGAGAAATATTAGGATTAATGTAAGCATTAATGTGACAAAATAGATCAAAATAGTTAACACATTAAATACACATTTATAGAAGTAGTATTAGTATATCAGTAGTTAGAGAATTATTACAGTAACATATAGTGGGTCATAAGACCAAGGGTATAAACCATCAACCCTTTGTTCTTATATGTAAATATGGTGTATATATATGACTCGTGCAGCGATTTACGAACAGTCATTCAGCTCAACTTTCTCAAACTGAGCCAAACGTGTACAGTGTACTCCAAGGTTTTTAAATATTTGTAAGGGTAAAAGATGTGTGACAAAGTAAGGGTAAAAGATGTGTGACAGAATTGAGAGTAAAAGATGTGTGACAGAAGTGTGAATGTGAGAGCGAGTGTAAAATATACAGGGGAGAGTGAAAAGGGTCAGCGGATTTTTCTGCCGCTCAACGCGACTTTTTATTTATTGTCTGCGTCAAATGTTTGCGTTCAATGTGAAAATGTGCTGTGATGAATGTGTTGTGTGTAGTTTAGTGTAGATCTTAAATAAAGTATTTTAGGTCTCATAAGACGGAAACGTAGTCACGAATTAGTGTTATACACTTGTTTGTGGCCACATTTAACCGAATTATGGCACTTGAAAAACTAACTTACATACACACGATAGATAGATATACATGTTAGAAGGTAGACTATATTAGTAATTACATCCAACCACACAAACAACCAGAAAAACAAACATATAAATTGCATACATATTTCGCAGATCAAATGGAGATAACTCTGGGTCAGGGGACATAATAGACAACGAAACACTAACTTAACAGTGAAATATAACTTTACACGCGGAAGCGAAATAGGTAAAGCCTGTCGCACACAGCTTGGGTAATGGTTGTTTAATATTATATGGGGGACATGAAGCAATTCATGTGTTGACCCTAAGAAAGTCAACTTTGTATGGGTAGTAAGTTAATTTACTATTGGAGGGCAGGTCTTATAAGACAACGGTCCTGTTCAGACATACCTCTAATTAATATAATATTGCAATTGAGAAGAGGGCTCACGCCAACCAGACAAGTTTGTGGCGATTGCCAGTAACCAAGTAAAGTGATACTACATTGTGACATTAGTCAGTAGAAGTCTATGGAGTTACCCAAAGCCAGGTTATCTACAGTCTTTGACAAAAAATTAGAGACACTAATTTTTTAGAAACCTCTTGCGTCACAACCGATGACTCAAAGTTGATGACACAACACAGGAGGGGAGGGTGTGTGTCAAAGACTGCAATAGAAGGGGCGGAGGTATGCCCCAAGATAAAACACCAGTGGTCAACCTCAAATAGAATAGAGGTTATGCAATGCCCCAATAGGGGCAGGGTAGGGGAGAGAATGGGGGACTATTAACTAAGTTCTCTCCTGAGACACGGAGACGTTGACCAGATAGTTAGCACTCTGGTCACGACAGAATCACGCCTGCATAATAGCCACGAATGCAACTCACCAAGAGACAGCTGATGTCAGCGTGCTAAGCACCACGGCACGCAAAGAGCGAAGGACACGTCAAGGTTCTTCCGTGTGGTGTGTAACCACGCGAGCCAACTGGTCAGACCGGGGACTGACAGTGTAGAGAGCAGATTGTTAGATATTGATAGGAGTTTTTGTGTAACCAAATAGATAGAGTTTAGCAATAGGGTTTAGGAAACTAGTGATAGGCAATTCTGTGGCTTTGTGTGTGGTTTGATAGCGACTGGTATGTACTTGTAAAGAGCCAACGGCATTAAAATGTACCATTCAATTCCTTTCACACGACTTGCAAGTTTCTTGTGTGGTGTGAAAGAAGTAATCCGATGATGCCTGACACATGAGTTGTTGACACTGATGGTATACTTCTGGTGCAATGGCGACAAAATGACGCGTTACTTTTCGGAGGGACACTATTTAGTGTTGTTCTTTGGATTTCGTGTGATTTCCTATGGATTTCCTGTGAATAGTGTTTTCCTGTGGATTATGTGATGTTATTTTGTATTCTTTGATTGGAAGTTTTCAAAAGAAGCCACGGAAGGCAGGTGGTGGATGAAATTTTGAGGGCAGCTGACAGATATTTGTGGGTCATGGTCTCGAGTTTCACGACGGCAGGCAGAGGAGCTCTTCTTGAGTCAATGGCTGCGGTCTCCGACCAGTAAGGTCACTGCCATAGAGGAAAGCAATGGCAAACTACCTCTTTAAAAGTGCCTAGTACATCATTTTCTCCTTTGTCTTTATTCCATTTCTGATAGTTGCCCTCCAAGCAACACGTTCAGCGGCGACGTGTTCCCAATGTGCATTATCAATGCCTGTATCAATCATGTCCCGCTTACACACATCTTTGTATCGTAGTAGAGGCCGACCCTGAGATCTCCTACCCATCTGTAATTCACCAAAAAAGATGTCCTTTGGTATTCTACCATCATCCATCATCCTAACATGTCCTATCCATCTAAGTCTACGAAGACTGAGCATGGAATACACCGTCACACAACCTGATCTTTCCAATACTTCAGTATTTGTGATTTTGTCTTGCCACTTAATACCAGGTATTCTTCGCAGACACTGCATATGAAAGCTGTTTAAACGTTTCTCTTGGCATGAGTAAGTTGTCCAGGTTTCACTGCCATAAAGAAGAGTACTAAGGACACAGGTTTGGTAGACGAGGACTTTTGTTTTGGCAGTAAGCTTCCTATTCTCCCAGACTCTTTGTGCTAACATGTTTATTGTTGTTGCTGCCTTGCCAATCCTGATGTTAATTTCCTGATCGAGGGATAATTTGCTATTTACCTCTGATCCTAGATATGTAAAATGGTCTACTATCTCCAGTTCTGCGTCGTCAATAAAGATTGATGGTTGTCACATGCCTGTGTTCAGTGGCATTAAGGTGAGTGGCCGTACAATATAAACAGTTCAAGAGGTGAAAGGGCATTCACCGGAAAGAGAATATAAGGAGATAAACGGTGAGGGAGAGGGGCTGCAAGAAGGGGCAGACAGTTGGAGCAGTGAGGTTGTGTGTTGTGTGTGAGGCATTGTGGGGGATAGAATTGTTGAAAAGAGAGGGACAAAGATTGACGGGGCAGTTGATGTTTGGACTCCGAGCTGAGGGGAGTTGAGTCTAGACCGGACCAGGAGAAGGTCGTGGTCTGAGAAAGTGAAGAATTGTGACGGAGTTCTGAAGATAACTCCGCACTGTGGGTTCCAGGGATAGTGAGTGGAATTCGAGACCCATGGTGGGTTACTTTGAGTCGGGCCTAGAGAGAGGCTCGTATACCTGTCGTGTGGGACGATAATTTGTAGGCCGTGAGAGACAGTGTTATTCGAAGTGGTCCATTGAGATGGAGATATATTCTTAGAGAATTATTGTTCCCGGATTTATATGCTACATGTGTCTGTGTTCATTCAGAATTAAAGGAATATTATGTGCGCAAATTAACGCTTGTTCACTGACTGGTGTTTGGTGGTGATGCATCTTGATTAATCTGTTGTTCAACATCACATTGTTACAAGGACATACCCTAGACATAACCATAGCCACTCTATCTGTCACTTAGTCAACATTCACTTTGTGACAATGGTACACCATGTGCACCTTGTGACATAATCTGTGTCTTCTTTTTGTTAATTGTTAAACCAAATTCAGAACAAGCATTGGAGAATGCAGATAGTAGATGTTGCAATTCTTCCTCAGAGTGGGTCGCAATAGCAGCATCATCTGCAAAAAGCAACTCTCTGATTAGTACCCTGCTAAATTTGGTCTTGGCCTTCAATCTCTGAGCATTATAGAGGCCACCATCTGAGCGTGAGTGAATGTATATACCGTCATCCTGATCACGAAAGGCATATTTCAGTAGAAGTGAAAAGTATATCCCAAAGAGGGTGGGGGTTAGTACACAACCTTGCTTAACTCCATTCTTGATTTCAAACTCTTCTGAAGTTGAGCCGTCAAACTTGATTATACCCTTCATGCCTGTGTGGAACGATTCCACAATGGACAGAAGAGTTGGTGGGCAGACAATCTTCTTTAGTGCTTTGAACAGACCCTCACGACTGACCAAATCGAATGCCTTTGTGAGGTCGATGATGGCAATAAACAGTGGCTGATATTGTTCCTGGCATTTTTCTTGCATCTGTCGCAATGAGAATATCATATCAATGGTAGACCGGTTCTGACGGAAGCCACACTGTGATTTGGGGTAGAATTGATCTCCCAGGACTTGAAATCTGTGCAGGACAATTCTGGCAAATACTTTCCCAACAATACACAGAAGTGAGATACCCCTATAGTCGTTACACTCACTCCGATCTCCCTTGTTCTTGTGCAGCGTTATGATGTTTGAATCTTTGAAATCCTGTGGGACTTGTCCTTCTCGCCAGCATAGCTCTATTAGCTGGTGGATCTGTAGAGCGAGTGTGTCTTGCCCACTCCTGATTACCTCTATTGGAATCCCATCCTTACCTGGAGCCTTGCCAGATGCAAGCTCATTTATAGCACACTTAACTTCTGTTATAGTGGGTAGTGTGTCAAGGTGGTCAAGAGTTGGCAGGGCCTCTATGGCGTTGAGGGCATCATCTGCTAGCTTGGTCTCGCTTGAGTAAAGCTCTAAATAGTGCTCGACCCACTATTAAGGGGATAGATAAACAGTAGGAAACTATGGTTTAGGAGAGAGAAATGAAAGAGGATACAGACTCATAGAGTGGGCAAAAGAACAGGAAATGATTGTAGGAAACACCTGGTTTAAGCAACACCCTAGAAGAATATGGATATGGAGGAGTCCTGATAGCAGGATTAGAAACCAGATTGACTACATTCTCATTAGCAGAAGACAGTTCCCAGTGCTGATTGTTATAGTGATCACAGATTACTCACAGGAACATTGAGGATAAAGTTGAAGAAAGACAAGTATATACCAGGAAACACTAAATATGATTTGTGTACATTATTCCTCCCCACGACGCTTGACGGCAGAAGTGGAAGATGATGATGATGATGATGATGATGAGTAATGACTAGGAAATACAAAACAAATTCAACATAGAAGTACAGAACAGATTTGAAATTGTGTCTGATCTAGAGATCCTATTCCAGGATGTGGATGATCAATGGGAAACATTGAAGAATTCAATCAATGTGGCTGCAGAAACAACTATTCCAAAATTAAAGAAGGTGGGTCGTAAGAAATGGATGACTGAAGAAACTTTACATCTCATGGAAACAAGAAGACTCAACAAAAATAATTCTGTCAAATATGAAGAAATTCGCAGACAAGTCAGAATATTATGTAAGGAGGCAAAAGAAGCATGGCTTGAGGAAAAGTGCTTAGACATTGAAAACCAACACAACAGTCAAAATACCAAATTAGTGCACAAAATAATTCAGGAACTTACTAATAAAAGAACAAGTACATCAACAGGGTGTCTAAAAACTAAAGATGGCATAATCATAATAGAAAAAGACCAGATTCTACATATATGGACAGATTATGTGAAACACCTTTATGATGATAACAGAGACGAACAGTATGCTATTAGATTTAATAATGAAGGACCGCCTATTTTGGAGATGGAGGTTCGAAATGTTCTTAAGCATATGAAAGCTGGCAAGGCCCCCGGTGCAGATAACATCACAACAGAAATGATTAAAGCTTTAGATGAATTTGGACTAGAGCAAGTCACCAGACTGCTGAACACATTATATGATACTGGAGATATACCTCCTGAATTATGTAACTCTGTATTTATTGCAATCTCAAAGAAATCTTGAACCTTGGAATGTGATCAAGATAGAACAATTAGTATAATGAGTCACATCAAAGATTTTGCTAAGAATTATCATGCAAAGAGTGAGGAAGAAGATACAACCTGAAATAGGGGAAGAACAATGTGGTTTTGTAGAAGGAAAGGGTACAGTAAATGCTGTGTATATGCTGCGAACAGTTATCGAACGTGCTATAGAAGTAAGCAAGGATGTACATCTTTGCTTTATTGACTATACAAAGGCTTTTGATAGAGTTAGACATGTCAACATGGGGGATATGCTTGCAGATCTACAAATTGATGGGAAATACATTAGACTTATAAAAACATATATTGGAAACAACAAGCTGCAATAAGGATTGATAATGAAGTGGGACAGTATCAGCCAATTAAGAGAGGTGTTAGGCAGAGATGTGTGATGTCTCCAGATCTTTTTTCTCTAAACAGTGAAAATATTTTCAGAAATGTAGAGGATATAAATGGAATCAGCATTGGAGGATGAAACATCAATAACATTAGATATGCAGATGATACAGTATTAATTGCAGACAATGCGCAGGACCTGCAACAATTAGTGGATGCGGTTGTTGTACACAGTGAGCAACTGGGGTTAGAAGTAAATTGTAAAAAGACTCAGGTTATGGTCGTCACTAGGAAGAAAGAAGTGCCACAATGTAATATACAAGTAAATGGAAATATTCTTCAACAAGAGAATCAGTACAATTATCTTGGAACAGTCATAACATCTGATGCCTTGAAGAGATTAGAACAAGAATCGCCATGGTGAAAGTAGCCTTTAGCAAGATGAAAAACATTCTGACCAATAAAACGATGTCAACTGAAATGAGAAAAAGAGTGTTGAGGGGATACATAGAGCCTGTTCTTTTGTATGGAAGTGAAACTTGGACAATGAGCAGTCAAGCTGAAAAGCATCTGATGGCTGCAGAAATGAGGTTTCTGAGGAAAATGCAAAGAATACCATGGACAGACAGAAAAACCAATGACCAAGTACTACAGGAGACAAATGAACATCGTAAACTGATAAATTAGACATAGACAGTCAAAATTTTTTGGACATGTTATGAGAAGAAATTGATTGGAGAACTTAGTGAAAACTGGCAAGATCGAAGGGAACAGACCAAGAGGCAGACTGAGAGGAAAATAACTGGATGGCTTGGCCACATGGCATAGACGAGACTTCTTCTTCTTCGTTCATCCGGAGTTTTTTTTCGGACGTGATTGCGTTGTGCCTGTTTACAGCAGAGCTGCGTTCTTGCGCCGTTAGGCCGACACATCCGACTTCTGCGGGCATTTGTTGACCGGGTTAACCTTCCCGGGGGGTTTCTTAGGACGTTAGACTCTCACTGTTGCGGTGTTATCTCCCATCCCAGCTGGCCCATATAGAACAGCCAGAGGCATCCTGGTCGGCCCTCAAGGGAAGGCAGGGGCAGACCATGGGCATTCCCCGCCATCCAAGGAGGCTTCCATAATTGCAGAGCCAACACACAGCGCTCTGGTACTAGGCTCACCCAAGGAATCGTCACGTCCTGCACATGGCTGCTTAGCCTCACTTCCGTATATTGGGCCTTCCGTTCACCATAGGCTGTTCTTCCAGAAGCCAGAAGAAATCTGTTTGCAGATGACATCCACGCAGTGAGCTTTCGATTCGGACTTTCCACGTAATGGATTTGCTATCCAAGCAATATTCCATTTTGTGCCACTAGGACACTTTTTCCACCTTTTATGAAGCCCACACAGTGAGCTTTCTATTCGGACTTTCCACGTAATGGATTTGCTATCCAAGCAATATTCCATTTCATGCCTCTGGGAGGCTTGTGTAACCGACATGCCTGTGGTATGAAGTATGGCAGTCTAAATACTTCTTAATGTAAATTTAAATGTCAACCTGAATACAGTTAAAGTAAGCTGCAGTCGACTTGAGCTTGTTGATATCTCCATAGAGCTTGTCCTCGAAATGAAGCAGGTGTGGGCCAAAATATCTTTCTCTGTTCTGCATATATTGGGCACTCTTGCAGCAAATGTTTAGCTGTCATTTTACCAGTTCCACAATTACATTCATCTGTATCTCCTATCTTTAGTTTGTTGAACAAGTGGTATTTCAGCCTGTTATGTCCTGTGCGGAGTCTGAAGATTGCTACTTGTTCTCTTCGGTCGAGTTTGTAATATGCATCATCCTTCTGGTGGCCTGGATGCTCTGATTCCCATTTGGTTCTATAAGTGCTTTTTATCAACCTCTTTGCCTCATTATAGGTTATGTCTATGTCAGGCTGTGGTAGTCGTCCGCCCTCTTTTGCCAGTCTGTCAGCCTCTTCATTTCCAGGTATACTGCAATGTGATGGGATCCACTGTATTATAACTTTTTTGGATTTCTGGCATAGACCATGGAGTGCTGCTCTTAGGTCAGCTAGTTCTGTGCTGTTTTTGCTCTTCAGTATTGAGACAGCTGACTTTGCATCTGTGAAGATAGCTATTTGCGTCTCTTTATTTTCCTCCATCAAGAGCATTTCTGCTGCAGTTTTCAGAGCCTCTACCTCCGCTTTGAAGTTACTTGAGAACTTTCCAGTTGCCACTGAATGTGTTTTTTTCACTCCATTTTTTAAATTTAGGAGAATTCCTCCTCCTCCATTCTCTACTGAATTTTTGGCTGATCCATCTGTATATGCATGGGTCCAATTGCTGCTTGGGTAATGTTCTTTTATGTAGTTTAGGGTTATTTCTCTTCTTTCGGTTTCATGCTGAGTGTTCTTTTTCTCAATACCAGGAATGTTTTCTATCATCTCAGGCAGTTGCTGCTGTCTCCAAGCTGGGAACTTGTCTGCATTGTAAATGGGTTTGACTGTTGATATGTTAAGTATGGGATCTGCCCTAATCTTTCGTTTTGCAGTTTCTACAAAGTTGCTACGCTTCAGTCTTCCCTTTCCAAAACCACTAAACCTTTTATACATAGGGTGGTCTGTCAATCTTCTAAATTTTTCAGCTTGTTGCTGGGCTCTGCTATCTCTTCTATCCTGCATTGGTTGTAAACAAGTGATCTTTTCTAATTCATTAATAGGCGTTGTCTTCAGGCTTCCAGTTATGATTCGCATTCCTTGATTTTGGACTCTACTTATTTTGTTAAAGTTTGACTTAGCTGCTGTTGCCCAAGCTGCAATGCCATATTCCAGTACTGGCCTCACCCGTCCAGTATATAACTTCTTGAGAACTTTCTCATCTGCTCCCCACGTTGTACCAGCAAGCTTTTTCATGATTGCCATTCTTTGCCTTGCTCTTGTTCGATTTTTCTCAACCTGTGTCTTCCATGTCAGGCGACGATCAAAGGTGACTCCTAGATAGTTTGGATTTTCGTCATGGCGCAATATTTTTCCATTCAATACCAGCTTAGGTTGCTGAGTTTTAGTTGAGAGGGAGAACACTGTGCATGTTGTTTTCTCCTCACTTATCTTCACTAGCCATGATTTTGACCAGTCCTCTAGCGCTAATAGGGCTTGCTGTATTCTGCTGTTAGCTGTACTAATATATTCTTCAGATGTCCATATGGCTAGGTCATCTGCAAAGGATGATGTGTGTACTCTGGCTGGAAAATTTTCCGTGATGTCGTTTATATATGCTAGGAATAATGTTGGTGAAAGAACTCCTCCTTGGGGGACACCTTGCTCCAATAGCATCATTTTGCTGGTTTGTCCTTGTACTTTTGTCCTGGCAGTTCTGTTCTCAAGGTAGTGGCTGATCCATTTGTACATTTTCCCACAAACATGCATTTTTTGCAGTTTTACTTTCAGTCCTTCCTTCCATACTTTATCAAATGCTTTTTCTAAATCTATCCAGACCGCTAGTGTGTGCTTTTTCTCTTGGAAGGCATCCTCTATTTCCTGAGCTATATAGGTTATTTGATCTTCAGTGGATCTGTACTTTCTGAATCCTGCTTGGTGAGGTGTTAAGAGTTGGTTTTCTTCCAGATGCCATGTTAGCCTGCCATTGATAATGCGTTCCATTAATTTTCCTACACAGCTAAGAAGACTGATAGGTCGATAGCCATTTGGTTCTTCCAGGTCTTTTCCTTTCTTTGGGACTGGTATTAGTATAGCTTCCTTCCATGCCTGTGGGACTATTCCCCTCTTCCAGCTGTAATTTAGGACTGCTAGTAGTTTCTTTTTTGCCTTAGTGCCTAGTCCTATTAACATTTCATTTGTGATTCCATCCTTTCCTGGTGATGTCTTCTTTTTTAGGGTATTCATTGCCTGTTCCATTTCTTCCATTGTTAGATTTGCCATCATATAATCTGCTGCTGTCTCTGTATATCTATGATGTATCTGTTTATCTTTGATTGCTTTCTTCTGTTCGGCTGTAATATCAATGTGGTTTGCACTGGCATAGTGTTCCATTAGTGCATTTGCAGCCTTTTTTCCTGTAAGCAAGGCATTTCCTTGTTTAATTGTTATTTGTTTGTTTCTAGGTCCTTCATTGTTCATGGCTTTCACTAGTTTCCATAGTTTGTTTCCATCCCTGTCAAAATTCAGGTTTTCTGTTTTTTTCCTCCAACAATCTCTTGTTGTTTGATTTACTGTTCTTTTATATTTTGCTGAGATGGCTTTGAGAGAGATGTTCGCTTCAGTTGTTTGTTCTCTCTCTGCGGTCTTCCTAGCATCTTCAACTTTGTCCTCCAAAATTTGTAGTTCTTCAGTCCAGTATGGTTTGTAATTTTTCCTCGCTCCTCTTGGAATAGACTCAGTGGCCGCCTGTATTATTGCTCTGTTTAGATTTTCCACCATTTGCTTCATGTTGCCATATCGTGTATTTATGTTTTCACAATATTTGTCTGTTAGTATGGCAAATCTGTCCCAATCTGCTCGTTTGTAATTCCAACGGGGCAAAGGCTTTTGCTCCTGTGGAACATACTCCATATTTATTACAAGCTTGATTGGTCTGTGGTCACTACCTGCTAATTGGTCAAGCACATGGCGATCGATTTTGTGGAGGATGTCTCCTGTGCAGAAAGCATAGACGAGACAGGAACACTGAGTTGATCCACAACACTGGTGGTCGAGTGAAATGGCGAGTCATGACTGCCCACGCTTTCCGGCCTGGCAGATGATTGATTGATTGATTGATTGATGGACAAAAGGAAACAAAATAAAAATGACAAACAAGATTATGCTAAGATAAATAAAGAAATAACAGATAAATGTGTGAAGGCAAAAGACTTAGAGGACACATATAACAGAGTATCTTTCGAGCACTTGATGCAAACCCTCCTCAGACTGAAAGTGCACCCTCACCTTGTACGATGGATAGCTGCAGTTCTGCTCCAAAGGAAGGTGGTGCTAAGATGCAGGAGTTGGTCTTCTGAGCCGATAACGATATGTCCAGGATTGCCGCAGGGTTCCCCACTGTCATCAGTACTATTCAAAGCGTATATGGTGCCGATCACTGAACAACAGTTGGACGGGAGGGGTAGGACTCTGTCATTCATTGACGACATCCTCGTGTATCCACAGGGTCGAGATAGACAGGCGGTTGCCAATGATATGCAGGGCAAACTAGATCAAATTTCCTCATGGTGTGCTGATGCCGATGCCCTTGTCAACCCTGCAACGGCAACGGTTACATGGTTCTCACTAAACAACCATATTGTGAAAACAGACTTGCCAGCAGTAAGAATGGATGGGAGCATTTTGAGTAGAACCCAGTCAATGACATATCTTGGCATGAGGCTTGATCGTAGCCTGTCCTTCAGAGATCATGTTGATTATGTCATAACGAAGGCTCGAAAAGGTTTTTCAGCAATGAGAGTCATGACGACTGCCAATATCGAGCAAAGACTGCTAATACTTCTGTTCCAAAGACTTGTGCTTTCACGCATCGAGTGTGCCCTGGCCATCCTCACTGTCAGCCCTACACAGATTGGAAGACTTGAAAAGGTACAAAACGAAACCATGCGCATCATTTTGGGCTGCACAAGAGACACCAGCTATGTAGCAATGAGATACCTCCTTGACCTCCCGACAATGGAACACAGGATCAAGATCTGGAGAGCTCGAGCAACTTAAAAAATAAGTGTAGATGAGCAGCACCCTCTGCATGACGCTATATTCAGAGAAAAGGGTGGCAGGCTAAAGAGGGGCAAATCATGGATAGGTCGGGTGGAAGATGTCGTCAGACAGGTCTGCAGTCTTACCAATATCAACCCTGGCGAGGAATGGGTGCCGGTGCCTCCAGCTTTTAAGTGCACTTTCTCCTGCATTATCACACTCGACAGACGGTGCAGAGAGCAGAACCCTGCCGCTGTCAATGCAGAGGTTAACGCGCTCATCTATGAACACTCAGATAGCCCCGAAGTGCTCATCTATACAGATGGATCTGTTGTAAAGCAGTAGAGAAGTGCGTGGGCATTTACAGCCCGTTCAGCGGGCCGAACCATTCAAGAATCCAGTGGTGCCCACTCTATGACCACGAGCAGCATGACGATGGAGGTGATGGCAGTTACACAGGCTTTCATATGGCTGGAATCACAGCATTATACCAACGTATGTGTACTAAGTGATTCAATGAGCATGATTCAGAAGGTCGAAGCTGGATCTGTACATAGACAGTGGACTGAATCACTGCAGAAGTCTGTTGTCCGTAAAGTCACCTTCATCTTTGTCCCAGGACATGCGGGAGTCAAGGGAAATGAACGAGCTGACAAACTGGCTGGCTTTGCACCCCCTGTAGATGGCCAGCCCATGGATCGTGCCAATATTAACGTCCTTAAAGATATGGCGAATACAGAGGACTTTGACGTCAGTGATTCCACATCACTGTCCAGGATGAAAGACCTGGGAGTAAGAATCGGCGCAGCCAGGCGCGAGAGGTACATCGGGAAAACAAAGCGCCTCATCAACCAACACAGAACTGGCACTATTAGCCACCGGACGCTGATGCATATGCTGGGGGAGGATCTGAGCACCTATGGACATTTCCAGAGCGCAATGAAGATACTCCAACTGATAACAGACGGAGGCAAAAGAAGGTTGGTTAAATAAACAATGCAAAAACAATTGAGTTAAATTCCATTAGCAATCAAAAGAGTATACACAGACATATCAGTGAGCTCACAGGAAGAAAAATAAGAATAAATACAGGTTGTCTGAAATAAAAAACCGGAAAGATGTTATTGGAGGAAGGTGCCTTCATTTCACGAGTGCATTTTTTTTTCAGACTCCCGAGGGTCATCGCTGGAGTTACAGAGTTCGTACTTTGTGCTGCGGAAAGAAACTGTGCCACATGGGATAAAAACACGGTGCAATGCAGCCGACCCTGTTGATTTTAAGCTACTTCTTTCATTGCACCCACTCCCATACGAATCCGGATATGCCTTTGATTGTCATCTGAATTGGCAGGTCTCCCATTACTGTAAACATAACTTTGTTAGCGAGAAATCACTAGTTGTTCAGCAAACCATCAATGGAATGTCACCGCTTTCAATGATTTAAGTTGTTTTTGGACCTATCAAAGACATATTCCTTGGGTGGGGGTAAATATAAGACGGCAGGAAAATATTTCATAATGATGCAACAGACAGTTTTCAAAATAATTGATCGTGAATGACGGCATTCAAATCGGGACATACTATAAGAGCAGCACTCCATGGTCTATGAAAGAAATCCAAAATAAGTTATAATACAGTGGATCACATCACATATGCAGTATACCTGGAAATGACAAGGCTGACAGACTAGAAAAAGAGGGCGGACGAATACCTAGCCGGACATAGACATAACCTAAAGTGAAGCAAAGAGGTTTATAAAAAGCACTTATAGAACCAAATGGGAATCAGAGCATCCAGGCCACCAGAAGGATGATGTATATTACAAAATCGACCGAAGAGAACAAGTAGCAATCTTCAGACCACACAGGACATATCAGGTTGAAATACCACTTGTTCAATAAACTAAAGATAGGAGATACCGATGAATGTAATTCTGGAACTGGTAAAATGACAGCTATACATTTGCTGCAGGAGTGCCCAATATATGCAGAACAGAGAAAGATATTTTGGCCAACACCTGCTTCATTTGAGGACAAGCTCTATGGAGATATCAACAAGCTCAAGTTGACTGCAGCTTACTTCAACTACATTCAGGTTGACATCTAAAGGTGCATGAAGATGTATTTAGACTGCCACACTTCATACCACAGGTATGTCGGTTAAAAAAGTGTCCCAGGGGCATGAAATGGAATATTGCTTCAATAGCAAATCCATTATATGGAAAGCCCGAATCAAAAGCTCACTGTGTGGGCTTCATAAAAGGTGGGAAAAGTGTCCTAGTGGCACGAAATGGAATATTGCTTGGATGGCAAATCCATTACGTGGAAAGTCAGAATCGAAAGCTCACTGTGTGAGACTGCATTCTTCTTGTTTAAAGAAGAACAGCCTATGATGAACGGAAAGCACAATATTTGGAAGTGAGGCTAAGCAGCCATGTGCAGGATGTGACCATTCCTTGGGTGAGCCCAGTACCTGAAGGCTGTTTGTTGGCTCTGCAAGTATGGAAGCTTCCTTGGCTGGCATGGAATGCCCATGGTCTGCCCCTGCCTTACCCTGAGGGCTGACCATGATGTCTTTGGCTGTTCTAAATTGGCCAGCTGGGATGGGGGATAACACCAGAACAGCGAGAGTTAAATGTCCTAAGACACCCTCGGGAAAGTTAACCCGGTCAACAAATGTCAGCAGAAGTCAGATGTGTCGGCGCAAGAAGGCAGAGAAATAAATACCTGAATGGCTGGGCCATGTTGTATGGTCGAGACAAGAACACTGAGCTGATCCATGACTCTGGTGATTGAGTGAGATGGCAAAACATTACTGCTCATTACCAGCATGACATATAGTGATGATCTCTCTCTCTCTCTCTCTCTCTCTCTCTCTCTCTCTCTCTCTCTCTCTCTCTCTCTCTCTCTCTCTCTCCTCTCTCTCTCTCTCTCTATATATATATATATATATATATATATATATATATATATATATATATATATATATATATATATATATATCTCCCCCGATGGTGTTTCCACCTTGTCGTGGTGGGGGAGCTTGAGTTTCTCAATGACCCTGAGAGCTATGCCGGCGGTAGCGTAGCTACCAGCAGGGCCTCCCAAGCCGGACAGGTCAAAGGGTAGAGAACAGACAAAGAGAAACACCCTGGTCCTCCAGGTTGGGGGTTGAAGCGTGGGGTTAACATCCCCACCTTTGTAAAAACCTTTCTTTGTTACGAAACAAATACATGAGCCTCGATATCGGACTGACTTATCTGGACAACGACCTTGGAACGTTAAAGGACTTTTGAGATTTGGAACATGGAATGTACGGACACTATATCGAGCTGGAGCGGCCGAAGAACTAACCCGGGAGCTGGTTGAATATCAAATGGATATCACAGCAATTCAAGAAATAAGGTGGCCAGGAGAGGGTACTTTAGAGCAAAATGGAATGATTATAATATATGGAGGAAACACCCAAAATAAACATGAATTAGGAACAGGATTTGTCATCAAAAAAGAGTTATGGGGGAACATTTTAAACTTTAAAGCTTTTAATGACAGGATTAGTAAATTACGAATAAAAGGTAAATGGAAAAATATAACGATGATTAATGTACATGCACCTACTGAAGAGAAAGAAGATGATATTAAAGAAGACTTTTATAATGATCTGGAAGATGTCATAGAAGAAACCCCCAAACAGGACATCCTGATTGTGCTGGGAGACTTCAATGCAAAAATAGGTAGAGAGCAAACTAATAAAAAAGTGGCCGGTATGGAAAGCCTACATACAACTTCAAATGATAATGGATGGAGAGTCATCAACCTGGCAGAAGCCAAAGGACTGCAGATTAGCAGTACCAGACTACAAAGAAAGGATATACACAAACAAACTTGGAAATCATGTGACAAGAGAACCTATAATCAAATAGATCACATTTTAATTAACAACAGAAATGCATCAAACATACAGCAAGTCAGAAGTTATAGAGGAGCTGAGTGCCACAGTGACCATTTCCTCGTTGGAGCAAAATTTAAAATAAAACTTAAGAGAGCTTTCTATACTAAATTACAAAGATTACACCCAACATATAACAGAGAAAAACTACAAGACATTACAGTCAAAGAGAAATTTACAGATGAAATAAAATGTAAACTTGAAACTTTGCAAAACCCTTTGGAGGAAAGCGTTGACCAAACTTGGTTGAACATCAAGAATACAATTCAATCTACCGCAGAAGAATGTCTCGGTGTGTCAACCACGCATAGAAAGAACAGATGGTTCAATCAAAAATGTGAAGAAGCAGTCACTAAGAAGAAGAATGCCAGACATGTATGGTTAAATGACATCAATAACATCCAAAAGGAAGAGCATTATAGAAATGAATGTAAAGAGGCTACAAAAATAGTCAGACAGCAGAAGCGAGAATATATGAGTAATATAATCAAAGATATGGAAACTAATCACCAGAAAAATGAATCCAGAAAGTTTTTTAAAGTACTGAAGTCAATGAAACGAGGGCACCAACAAAACACATATGGTTTAAAAGACAAAAATGGGAATATGATAAATACCAATGAAGAAATGTGCAACACATGGAAAGAATATTTTATTGAATTACTAAATTGTGAAGCTCCAAGTAACATTTTCCCACAGGAAGAGGTTCTAACATGCGAACCACAAATTGAAGAACCTACATTTGAAGAAATCCTATATGTAATCACACGACTTAAAAACAATAAGGCAACTGGGACTGATGGAATTGCTGCTGAATTTATAAAGGCAGGTGGCCATGCATTACATCTAAAGCTATACGAACTAATAATAAAAATCTGGAGGACAGAAGAATTACCCCATGACTGGAAAGAGTCATTATTGATACCTATCTTTAAGAAAGGAGACAAGTTCCAATGTGGAAATTATAGAGGAATATCACTACTGTCCACAAGCTATAAGATACTATCCGCAGTATTACTAAATAGACTAAAACCATATTCAGAAGACATATTAGGTGACTACCAGGCGGGTTTTAGACAAAACAGATCAACAATAGATCAGATATTTATCTTACGACAAATAGCCGAGAAACATTGGGAATATAAAAGAGATCTCCATAACATTTTTGTGGATTTTAAAAAGGCTTATGATAGTGTCCATAGGAATAGTCTATGGAATGTTATGCAGGAATTTGGAATACCAAGGAAGTTAATTAACATGACCAAACTATGCATGGAAGATACTTATAATATAGTAACATATAAAGGCAGGAAATCAGACCCCTTCCAAATAACATCTGGCTTGAAACAGGGTGATGCACTATCGCCGCTACTCTTCAATCTGGCTCTAGAGAAAGTTGTAAGGAAGGTAAAGGAGGAATGTGATATTGGAGGAACATCCAAGCTGCTTGGTTATGCAGATGATATAGATATTATAGGGCAAAGTGAACAAAAGACATTAGAAATATTGACTCACTTAAAGGAAAAAGCCCAACAGATGGGGCTGGTTATCAACCAAGATAAGACAGAATATATGGTAATTTCAAGAGACGGAATGGCTAAAAACTCTGGCCACATACAAATAGATAATATGACCATTAAAAGAACGGAAACATACAAATACCTGGGTACAATCTTCAACTGCTCCAACATCATAAGGGAAGAAATACAAACTAGAATCAACTCTGGAAATAAGATATACTATGCACTACAACATCTACTAAAATCAAAGGCGCTATCTCGTAACACCAAAATCACAATATACAAAACACTGATCAGACCAGTTGTGCTGTATGGCTCTGAAACCTGGAGTACAACGAAAGGAGACGAAGCCTTGTTACAAACCTTTGAGAACAAAATTTTAAGACGCATCTTTGGACCCATTAGGGATACACAAAGTGGAGAGTGGAAAAGAAGAAGTAACAAAGACATTTATGATTTGTTTAAGTCCCCGCTAATCACTGGTATCATGAAGGCTAATAGACTACAATGGCTGGGGCATATAGAAAGAATGGAAGATAATAGGGAAACAAAACTCGCTTACACTCAGGAAATAAATGACCGTAGACCCCGAGGTAGACCAAGAAGGCGGTGGAGAGATAATATACATACAGACCTACAAGCACTTGGAATCAACGACTGGCAAGAGAAGGTCCACCAGAGAGACAAATGGAGACAGATTGTATTTGCAGCAAAGAACCTCAATGGCTCGGAATGCTGAAGAAGAAGAAGAATATATATATATATAATGAATAGGCCTATACCTCATTTTCATTATCTGTTTTAGGAGCCTCATTTCCCTCACCACCTGGCTCTTCATTTAGGGCAGGATGATCATTCAGGTCATGCAAATCAAACTGGAACATATAAGAAGTGGCCATAAGAATTACTGAAACATTATTAATACAATAGCATTCACATTTTTAAAACAAATACTGGACTATTAGTTTTATTATCATTGAACTGGATTTGCCTTATGCAGTAATGTGTGGTTGTCGATTTTCTAGTGACTGCCGATTCCATTGCCAATGAACTGTATTTTGGTGTTGGTATTCTGGCAGCGGCATTATAATAATACTTGAGCAGGGCTGTTGGTTTATCAAGACTCCTGTCTGTTCCACTTTTCATATGGGGCAGTAAGAATAATTTTGTATGATATTCACTGATGCAGGAATGGAGCATAACTGGGGCTACCCTTTACTGTGAAGTTGTAACAATGATGAACTATCTAGGGAACTTCTATGTTTATCAGGACAAATACATTATATGATACTGGAGTTACTTGAAAATTTCCAGCTGCCACTGACTGTCTTTTTTTCACTCCATTTTTTTTAATTTAGGAGAATTCCTCCCCCTCCATTTTCTATGGAATTTTTGGCTGATCCGTCTGTATTTGCATGGGTCCAATTGCTACTTGGGTAATGTTCTTTTATGTAGTTTAGAGCGATGTTTCTTCTTTCTGTTTCATTATGAGTGTTCTTTTTCTCAATATCAGGAATGTTTTCTACCATCTCAGGCTGTTGTCTCCAAGCTGGGAAGTTGTGTGCATTGTAAATGGGTCAGCTATCTCTTCTATCCTGCATTGGTTGTAAACAAGTGATCTTTTCTAGTTCATTAATAGGCGTTGTCTTCAGGCTTCCAGTTATGATTCACATCCCTTGGTTTTGGACTTGTTTAAAAGTATTGACTTAGCTGCTGTTGCCCAAGCTGCGATGCCATATTGCAGTACCAGTTTCACTCGTCCAGTATATAACTTCTTAAGAACTTTCTCATCTGCTCCCCATGTTGAATCAGCAAGCTTTTTCCTGACTGCCATTCTTTTTTTGCTCTTGTTTGATTTTTCTCAACCTGTGTCTTCCATGTCAGGTGACAATCAAAGGTGACTCCTAGATAGTTGAATTTTCTTCATGGTGCAATATTTTTCCATTCAATACCAGTTTAGGTTGCTGAGTTTTATTTGAGAGGGAGAACACTGTGCATGTTGTTTTCTCCTCACTTATCTTCACTAGCCATGATTTTGATCAGTCCTCTAGCACTAATAAGGCTTGCTGTATTCTGCTGTTAGCTGTACTAATATATTTTTCAGATGTCCATATGGCTAGGTCATCTGCAAAGGAGGATGTGTGCACTCTGGCTGGAATATATACCATGATTTTATTGATATATGCTAGGAATAATGTTGGTGAAAGGACTCCTCCTTGGGGGACATCTTGCTCTAACAGCATCATTTTGCTGGTTTGTCCTTGTGGTTTTGTCCTGGCAGTTCTGTTCTCAAGGTAGTGGCTGATCCATTTGTACATTTTCCCCACAAACATGCATTTTTTGCAGTTTTACTTTCAGTCCTTCCTTCGATGCTTTATCATATGCTTTTTCTAAATCTATCCAGACCGCAAGTGTGTGCTGTTTCTCTCCTAAGTCATGTGGACTTGTCATTCCTGCGTCTTGCTGGGTATTCTCGAATTAATTCACTAGCTAATCTGCATACCTACTTAGCATCTATCAGTTTATCCAGCCCACAACTCTCAATCTAAGGTTAAAGTCCTGGTATGAGTTCATGTGTGTTCCCACCAGCATAAATATGCCACCTCTAGAGACTAGCTTTGTTTCTTGACAGCCCAAGTTAGTTCTGACCTCATTTGTACCTATAAATTCCATGGCATCTGTTGTTTCCTGATAGCTTGCGCCCAAGTGTAGGATACATTTGGCCTCTTTCAACCTGAAAGAAAGCTACTGAACAACGAAAGTTAAACTAGAGTTTACCCGGTTGCATATCACCCCAGGTTTTGAACTTAAACATTAAAAACAATTAATACCCTGGTCAACGTCCTTAGTTAAAAATTGGCAGTTTGTAGAAAATATTTCCTCAGACAGCCACATAGGCTAAAGTGGATTGATGAACTGGGATATGATGAACCATTAGACCACATGGTTTGTGTCCTCGACATCTATGACAACCTAGACCCAATGGGAAGGATCTTGAGGTGTTACAGCCGAGTCATTTCAGCACTGTACCAATGATACCAACGTTGAATTGCTCCTATGCCAGTCTGTCCCATACCTGAGAAGGATTTGCATCAGCCCGGTGAGAGTCCTTATTCAATAGACTGAAGAGACTGAATCAGGGACGGCTCTCTGATGACAGCTGTACCACTATCCTACTGATCTGGACTATAGAGTAGTCTACTGCCTACCCCTATCTGTATTTAATTGTTATGACATCCTGTTGTATAATAAATGTCTAGTATGTTCATTTCAGGCCAGAGTTGAGTCAAGTGAGATGGATGGAGCACTAGAGAGTAAATTCCACTGAACAAACGATTGTCAGATGAGGTTGTCTAGAGGCTGGTGGGGCTGGTAGACTTAATATTTCTTCTTTCATTCACTTGAAATATGTCTATAACTGCAATGTTGTCGCTTTTATGAATCTAACAGTCTTTTATAGTTCACTCAGCGGTCCATAAAGTTTATCTTCCACTGTTGTCTCTCTAGGCCAGAAGGTTTGCCTGGATATGTTGTAGTTTGAGCAGTCTTGGAGTATGTGCTCTGCTGTCTGCGAGGCCAATCCACATGTGCACATGGCTGTGTCATCAATCTTGAATTTTGTATATTTATGGTTGTGTAATCTATTGTGTAGACTAAAACTCAAGTACCCCTACCCAGAACTGAACCCACAGTATATAGTGTAACATAGCTCCCCTCACCTCAGGGACTTTGTGACAGTAGGAATAGTATTTGATGAAAAAACAACCAAATCTAGGAATGGATACTGGTGTATTTCAGATAGTTATAATGGTCAAAATCAAAGGCAAACCAATAGATATAAATATTATACAATATATGCACCAACTACAAGCAGTCGTAATGAAGAAATACAACACTTTTACAATGAAGTAGAAATGGCAATAGCTCAATTTGGATCACAAGAAATATAAATGATACTAGGAAATTTTAATGCAAAAGTAGGAAAAAAGGGGGAAAAAGGGGGAAAAATAGAATAGGCAAATATTAAGATTGAAATT
>JACEFZ010002261.1:0-10000 GCA_014155875.1 Cepaea nemoralis
GTTCACAATGGACAGAAGAGTTAGTGGGCAGCCAATCATCTTTAGTGTCCCGAACAGACCCTCACGACTGACCAAATCAAATGCTTTCGTGAGATCGCGGAAAGGAATAAACAGTTGTTGATTCTGTTCACTGCATGTTTCTTGCATTTGTCGCAATGAGAATATCATATCAATGGTAGGCCGGTTCTGTCAAAAGCTCCACTGTGATTCGGTGTAGATTTGATCTACTAGGACAGTGATTCTCAACCTTTTTTATGCCCATGCCCTCCTTTACCATATGAACGGCAGAACGTCACCCCCCCCCCCCCCCCACCCCCACTTTCGAATTTCCTCACTATAAATCCCCCCACCTTTACACAGTATACATACAAATGAAAGCTAAATTTAATAACACATACTAGAACACGTCTACATAAAACGTGATTTGAGGGTCTACTTGCGTTATAAAACGAATCTCCCCGGGATGGTTAACCCGGTCAACAAATGACCGCAGAAGTCGGATGTGTCGGCCTAACGGAGCAAGAACGCAGCTTTGCTGTAAACAAGAACAACGCAATTACATCCGAAAAAAAACCTCTGGATGAACGCAGAAGAAGAAGAAGAAGAAGAAGAAGAAGAAGAAGAAGAAGAAGAAGAAGAAGAAGAAGAAGAAGAAGAAGAAGAAGAAGAAGAAGAAGAAGAAGAAGAAGAAGAAACGAATTTCATTAGGGCGAGAAGTACAGAACCGTAAAATTTAGAGGAAAAAATTAATATCAAGTAACTGGTTCTTGTATTAATGCGATTTTGAAATAATCTAACCCACCCCCACTCATGGAAACCCTAAAATTCCCCCCTGGGGGGTGGGGGATTCCCCACCTTTTGAGAACGACTGTCCTTGGCCTTGAAGTCCGCGCAGAAAAATTCTGGCAAATACTTTCCCAACAATACACAGAAGTGATATACCCGTATAGTTGTTACAGTCGCTCCGATCGCCCTTGTTCTTAGTTAGTTAGTTAGTTAGTTAGTTAGTCGCGGTTCTAACTTCACAGCAACGGGTCGTCCCCATTATGCTCCGTTCCTGTGCCAGTGAATATCACATAAAATGCTCCCCACTGCCCAATGTGAAAAGTTGAAAAGACAGGAGTCTCGACAAACAACAGCCCGCACAGATACACTGTGCATAATGCCGCCGCCAGAATGTCAACACAATAGTCCCCCACGAAACATCCAGTTTATCTCTGATGGAATCGGCAGTCATTTTCCCATCTGGATGTTTCCTAGATGTTCACCCACACAGTCCACGAAAATACTGTTCGTCCTCGATGGCAGTGGCAGTCAACCAGAAGCCCAGCAGCCACGCATTTCTGCATAAGGCAAAAACCGGTCAACTCTGGGACATAGCCAGCTGCCATCGCTTCGAACATGCAGTCACGTTCCAAAAAACCTCGGGCAGATTCAAAAGCATTTCACACGAAACTCACAGCTCACAGTGTCGCGCCACGCACTCACTCAGTAGCAGGGCGACAGAACCATAGCCTTCTTAGTCGCCTCTTACGACATGCATGGTAGGCTACAGTGCCCTTGTTCTTGTACAGTGTTATGATGCCTGAAATCCTGTGGGACTTGTCGTTCTCGCTAGCATAGCTCTATTAGCTGGTGGATCTGTAGAGCGAGTGTGTCCTGCCCACTCCTGAAAAGCTCTATTGGAATCACATTCTTACCTGGAGCCTTGACAGATGCAAGTTCATTTATAGCACGCTTAACTTCTGTTATGGTGGGAAGTGTGTCCAGATGGCCAGGAGATGGCAGGGTCTCTATGACGTTGAGGGCATCATCCGCTAGATTGGTCTCACTTGAGTAAAGCTCTAAATAGTGCTTTACCCATCTGTCCATCTGCTGTGTCTTGTCAGTGATGATTTCTCCAGTCAAGGTTTTCAGTGATGCACTTCTTTTGATTATTTGACCGCATGCTTTCTTTATCCCCTCATGCATGCTTCTGATGTTTCCCTTATCATTTGCATTTTGAATGGACTCACATAACTTGATCCAATAGTCATTTGCTCACTGCCTGGCAGCCTTTTGCACATCATTCCCTGCTTGCTTCAGCTCACTGAGAATGTTACGCGTTGTTCTTTCCTTGTTTCTTAAGAGGGCTATCTTCTTTTTATCAATGAAGGACTGAAGTGTTTGGCTGTTTGCCGCAAACCAGTCCTACCTCTTATGATCCACAGTTTCGTAATTTCGCTCCGCTGTATTATAAAGAGTGTCCCTAAGTTTACCACATTTTCACTTGCTGTACAAATTTCGAAAACAGGAAGCAAGGACCACTTACTTCTGCTACGGTGATGTGAGGAGAAGAGCGCAACCCTGACTGCGTAGGGCCAAAGAAGAAAATGAATAAAGAGAAAGAACCTCTCACCGTCCTCGGTTAACAAGAATAGAAAAGAATTAAGGTTTAAGAAGGTCCAGGGTGGGCCGACAGGGGATTAGAACAATATTCTCCAATCCCAGGCAAAGAATTACTCCGAGGGCTGTTCTAACACCAATGACTATAACACTAGAGTCTATCAACTAAACGACAAAGTAAGAGTACCACAAGCATCATTTGTTTATTAAACTTCTGAACTTCACAATAATATTGTCAGCGTGTTGGATGTCTAGGTATCTGAGCTCGGGCTCAAACAGGCAACAATAACTCCGTTAAATATAATATCTAACATTTATTGTATTTCAATATACAGTGCGTTGGCGCAGTGGGTTTAACAAGCCCGCACTGAGTTGCATATCACAGAGGTTTAACATCATCACACATGGTTATAACAAACATTCTAAGCAAACTATCTAGCATATGTCTATGAACCCAAATACACATATGGGTCTAAACTATTGAGTCCCTCTAAGGCAGGCCCTGTTGTCTCTTCGATGTCCCGTCTGTCTCTGCCGATTCACACGTGTCGCAATCCGACACGGGTGGTACCTCTGTTCGAGTTCCTCGTGGACCCCGCAATAGGCGGGCCACATCAGTGTCCACGGGACAGTGGACTCACTGACCAGTCCTTCGAGAAGGTTTCTGGAATCTCCTGGCCTTCGAGGGTCTTACTTCTTTCCTTGGGCGGGAGTTGTAGCCTTGGCTACTGTCTACTAACTTATGTTGGTTTATCATATAATGTGAGGCTGTGACAAATATACAGACATGTAACATCAACAAGGGAGTTAGGATACAGCAAATGTCAAACAGCAAAAACACTAATCCAACAAATAAAATTCCTAAGTGTAGCAAAAACTTCTAATCCAGTAAAAACTCCAAATCTACCAAACACTAATCCACCAAACACTAATCCACCAACAACTAATCCACTAGAACTAATTTAACAGAAACTTCTAGCCCACCAAAAACTAACTTATCAAAAACTTCTAGTCCACCAAAAACTAATTTATCAAAAGTTCTAGTCCACCAAAACACCCAGGAAAATCTAAAATCTAAAACTAGAATTCTGGCTTTTCCTGTAGATAAAATAAAACCAACAAAAATATTAGGCAAAGACAAGTCAAACATCTCAACATGATGACCCAACAAGACAACAACAACACCCAGTCTCTCTACGTAAGACAGACACTCTTGTACTTGTGACGAATAGGCATAAGACGCAACATCCTGACACATTCATTAGATTCACTTACATCACGAGCAACCAACATCTCAACACTGACCTGGCCAACATACATCAGACATTGTAGGCAAACACAACATCTAATTAATAATCATCAAAGACTCATTATTTGCATCAACACATGGACTTCATAGGACAACCACTACAACACTGGTGTATGTAAACAATGTCTTTGTGGCACAAACATAGACATGGACTGTGTAAATTCACATCAACCACACTGATGCTTCAACTGGACAACAATGATATGAATAGGTTATAGGATGTGCTCCACATAAAATATAAATGACAGGGAGCACCTATTCAACAGCCTCCAAGGTTTTCTACACATTCACCAGACACCCTCAATCCCACACCATAACCCTGATTGTGGCCAAAACCACAGTATAGTCTACATACATCCACCTTGATTACAGGCCACCCCAGCCCCTGGCAGATATAATCATCATCCTCATCATGGCTACCATCATCATCACATGACCGTTACCATCATAGCCACCATCACAACCATAGTCATCATCACATGATACTCATAAGACAATGCCCATCCATGTAGTTCTTAATCCGGTACCTACATCACTACACCCAGTCATTGATAACAACTACCATAGCCTCATTTATAACAGTAATTGCTCTGTCCATGCATGTCATACCTGATGGGTTCCACTCTCCAGGTGACCCCTGCTCTCCCACCAACACCGGTTTCAAAAACTCCAAATACTATATTCATTGATGTTCCCCCAATGAAACCAGAATTGAAATCCACCAGTCTATCATCATGTCCTCTCAGTTGCACCCTGATGAGACTTATGTCAAGAATTAGCCATCACTCACCATCCTGACATTTAAACACCTAGACCCATAAGGGATGCCATATGACACAGGGCACACCTCTCCTGCAATGCCCATGTTATGATAAAGGATATCAACAACATGACACCACACACATTACCGCATGATATTACACATTACTAGCCGACAAGCAAAACATGTTCAACCGTGAAAAGCAATGGACACATATACCCAGTGGAATTACCATATTTGTAGAATGTGACAATGTAACATTTGCACATAAAAGAATCACAACATTCACAGAAAGTTGAAGATAAACATGTACTACACAGGAACTCAACCGAGGAACTCTGAGGCTACTAAGACAGCTCGTAAAATAACCACACAACAGTATCAAGTGGAAGTACACAACAAAAATGTCCATGGCTGGATGCAGAACATCAGTACTAATATAATAACCAGTGTAATATATCTGATATCATTATTACACACTACTGTCATCCGGTGTTGTCTAATGCCAACCACCGTGTTACTAGGCAAAAGATGTACATTTGTGTCCTCTTTTCCCCATCATTCTTCCTATGATACACCGGTTATAAATTTTGCTATCTTACGCTTTATGTCACATGACAACTACATATTAATATCTCTGCGAAGGGTGGTACGCAGCACTAAATCACATTCCTCCCCTCAGTAAAGCCACACTTAACATGTAAGTACTCTTCTCTGCTCTACATATGTTATAAATATTACCCATCATCCTGGTTACTTTCCCCTACTCATTGTATATCCCACTTTTGCTACCTTGGGATATCTACATAGGGAAACCACAAAATCAGTTACACTGTCTATATTAGTTTAGTTATAGGAAACACCTACACCGGTCATATTCCACTGCACCTCACCAAACCTGATTGCTAACATCTCTCTGTACTAGCCTGTTAAATGTTATTTTCCTAAAGCTTCAGGGACACCAAATCACTCATCTACATTATCTGTATCATATATCATGATCAAGCTGACCTCATTAAATCAGTTGTACCTGATATAATAATGCCTAAAACAATTATAATATATATTGTTGCCATTAATATTATTCCTAATATTATTTCAAATTAATAACCAGCAAGCACTGATTGAGGCCAACACCATTAGTGTACTATTCCTTGCGACTAGACACATAGCAAGTGCATATAAATATCTTTGCGAAAGGTGGTACGTAGCATTAAATCACATTCTCTCCCCCGTGCGACAACCACCATGCTTAACTTAAGGCAGAATCTCAGTCACTGATTCCACCAATAACTTGATACACCTACACAAATATTACTGCCTCCTGTTAACAGATGTGATGCCAGACTTCACTTACTGCTGAACAACAAATTCCTATACTATATTGAATACTTAACTATATTGTAATGTGCCTTGTCTTTCATTGACTGCAATCCAAATGTGTTTACTTTAATCACTCATAGCCACTCACTAATATTCTGTATATTATTTTCTTCAATAATTCATACAACCAATATTTGCCCAGCTCTTACCACAACAAGCCTCTTAACTCATAGTAATTTATACCACTGTAAATAATCCACTAGTTATGAATAATTATTAAGTGTTACTAGGCAAGTGTTACTGACACTATGTGTGTCAAATTACTTCCTAACCTGTGGACCACTCTCTCTTTATCGTCTGCTCATAATTTAGAATTTACCTGTTTTGGGAACAAAGGCTGAACGTTACTTGTCGAGTTGGTCTCCCACGTGTCAATTTTCAAAGTGCTGTTCCTCCATCTTCTACTTTTCACCTAGCCTCATAAAACTTAACACAAGTAGCTTCTAAATTGTTCCTTAATCTATTTCTTGTAAATAACTCGTCGAAGTCCAGATCGGTCTGCGCCATTTTCTTCAAGAACCGATAACTCACGCGAGCTGGGGAGAGTTCTGCACGCCATTCTCTGCAGCCGAGCTTACAGATTTCCTTTGTTAATTTTAGTTACTGCTAGAGAAATTATTAACTTAAAGATTAAAGCTAGGAATCAGTAGAAGATTAGCTATATTTTAAATCTAATTAGTTTGATAATCACTTCATTATTATTATACTGTCATAGCCTTACTGAACTATACATTTAAATAACCAAAGTACTATATGTCATACATGGCCTTATAAAATTAAAAATAATACATATAAAAGAAATATAATATACAACAAATTAATTATGGTTACATACCACTGCAAAACTTCAGGGTCTAACTACTAAACACACAATAGAAATAGGCATTGGCGCCTTGTCACTCAGTGCGGTGGACTACGGAAAAAGGGACAGTTCTACCTGTGCAGGGCCTTATATACTGGGGTCGTTCGGACCCCAGAGTTCCAGACCAATCAGACGCCCTCTTGCAGAATTCCACCATCATCGCGAGCCGAGTACATTTCCTTGTTTCTTAAGAGGGCTATCTTCTTTTTATCAATGAAGGACTGAAGTGTTTGGCTGTTTGCCGCAAACCAGTCCTACCTCTTATGATCCACAGTTTCGTAATTTCGCTCCGCTGTATTATAAAGAGTGTCCCTAAGTTTACCACATTTTCACTTGCTGTACAATTTTCAGATGTATCAGTGAAAGCGTCTTCAAGCTGCTGTTGGAACTCAAATCACTTATCAGGATCGTTGCTTTTAATTATATTAATCCTGGGGCTAGATTTGTGTTTGGTCTCAGTCTAAGCTTTGCAACAACCAAAGAATGATCCGTATCCCATTCAGCACTGTGGTAACTTCGATTTAATGATGTTTGGTGTAGATGTTGTCTCCATGTGCTGATGAAGTCCAGCTGATGCCAATGGCCGGATCTTGGGTGTTTTCATGTGACCTTATGCAGGTCTTTTGTTTTTAAAAAAAAGGAGTTTGTAATACATAGGTCATTTCTGGTGCAATGCTCCAGCAGCCTATGCCTATTTTCATTCATGCGACCGATGTTGTATTTTCCAAGGCACACGGGCCGTGAACTCAAGTCCTTGCCCACTTGACATTGAAATCGTTGTTGGACGTTGGATGAAGAATGACTTGCGCGATGAATTGGATTAAAGTGGGGAAGAGTTGCGCAATTCGTCGTCCTCACTCTCT
Organism: Cepaea nemoralis; assembly: GCA_014155875.1. Taxonomy (NCBI): domain Eukaryota; kingdom Metazoa; phylum Mollusca; class Gastropoda; order Stylommatophora; family Helicidae; genus Cepaea; species Cepaea nemoralis. The sequence goes on from JACEFZ010002261.1 coordinate 7,563, forward strand.
CGCCTGATTCCATCTGAATCCAGTGGCAGGACAAGTCAAGCCGACTGGAGACGAATACAGGTGCAGTGGATGACAAGGGCGCTCTACGTTCCTTGCCGTGCTCATTACGTTCCACAACGCTTTGCAGGTAAACGCCGTTTTGCCCGTTGAATCAGGAATGATTTCTTCGGCGCAGTCTGCCGGATCCTGTCTTCACATGCTGGGTAGGCATACCCTACTTCACCGCTTGGTTTGACATTGAGCATATAAATGTAGTCAGGATTTTGGAACTGCCTTGATCACAGAGTCTAACTCCCCATAGAACGAAGCCTTCACATCATCAGGGGAAGTGAGTGTCTGTGCATATGCAGTGATAATTGTGGCAAAACCACAAGAGGTTGCCAAGCGCAGGGACAATAGTCTTTCGTTACCTCAATATGGAATTTCAATCATTTCCCAGTAGCGAATTCTTCGCTACAATGCCCACAACATGTTGCCTTCTTTTCCGCCTGCTCTCTACCTTTCCACACAAAAAAGGTGTAATTGTTTTCCCTGAGTGACCCTTACTCAGCGAGGCGAGTCTCCTGCAGGCCAGCAATATCAATGTTAAGACGATTGAGTTCGGCATCAATCACAGCCGTTTTTCTCACATCGTCAATACACGTCAGTTCAGTGGAAAATAGTGAACACATGGTTCTTACGTTCTAGGTTGCAAGCCATAGCTTGAGGTTTCTATTTTCTTTTTAGTAATACCTGTCATATATTTTTGAAGGGAGTGGGAGATCACTGTAGTGCATGCCCCATCTCTAACAAAAGAGGTAGAGCCCCATCCTCTTCTATCTTCAATAACCCCAGAATATGAACCTTGAGTTATCTGCAGGCCTCTTTTGTTAAGTATTGTCTAGGAGATATAGATTTGGGCCCCGGTAAGAATGGAAATTACTAATTTTGGAATCTGCCCCCTTTTCCATGATTCTTTAGCTCTGGAGCCCCTTTTAGTTTATCAAACTGAGGAAAGTCAGGAGAATTTTCTCAGCCTGATTTAGTGAAAAAAACGGATGTTGAGAGTTGATAAGTATAGAGTCTTTATTTCCCCCTTTAGTAAGTCATTATGGTTAATTTATCTTTTAAAAACAAAAACATAATAAATCACTTTAATTTTGACAAAGATGTACAAAAAGTTTTTGACACAGATGGGTTTGAATTTGAAAATTACAGAAGGTCAATTCATGTTAATCATTCTTGACGGGCCCCTGACCTTCTGGTCATACATACATCTCTATTGTGATTTCACAAAGTAATGAACAGTTGCACATTGGACCATTGTCCCAGAAAATCAAAAACAGCTAAATATAAAATGTCAACAAGTGTGAAAACAAGTAAACTTTTGATGTTTACAAAATAAGTATGATAGTGGTGTCTCAACCATAATATCAGTGTTCCTGTAATTAGGTGGGGGGTATCCAATAAAATGTAACCTGGTGACTGGAGGATTGGGAAACCCCAGGGTCCATTGACTGAGGATCCACGTCAAGGTCTCCCGTATAGCTCCACTGAAGGCCTCCCCATGCTCTGCTCATAGCGAAGTCATCCCCCTCTCACTTGTGGTTCTCTCCTCTCTCGGCTTCCCCCTCAGGTCTGTTTAGGTGGTTAGTTTGCTGATGTGTTGGGTGGTTGTTGGTATGTAGGCCCCCAAGATCACTGATGAGTATTCGCATAAAAATAAAAATTCCTACCATACAATAAAAGAAGTAGTCGGAAGAAAACTAAATCCTGAAGTAGGAACTAGTTCCCCTCCCCCTCTTTTTCCTCTAAGCTAGTGTTGGGTTAATTTGGGGGGGTCAGAGTTTATCACACTGGGTACGCCTTGGCACTTGTTCCGGCTGTATGTAAGTCTTCATTTGACCGGGGCAGTGAACGTTTACAGTGAGACAAAGACAAAATGAGAAGGTGTCAAGATGCATGTAAATAATACATCATTTATAACATTTCTTTACTCAATGGTGTTCACAAGGTTAAATAATTTTGTGTTTTTCCCAAATTTAATATTCTTCTTCTTGTTTTTTCGAATAAATCTCTTCCATTTCTGTTGTTGTGTGATGTTGAGTGTTGTTTGTGTGGTTGAGTGGTGTGGAGTGGTGTTGTGTTTTTAAGTTAGTTAGTAATGATTTAAGTTCACTTCGCGTGATGATGCCCGCAAGCACCTTTCTCATGTATTGCAGTTCTTAAGGCTCTTATCAAATTTAAAAATTTTTACAAAATTAAATAATTTTTTCGAAAACCCTATTAATTCTTAGACAAGGAGAAAAAAAGATTGTTTTCACTTTCAGCTTTCCAGATTGGTAAATAGGCGTAATAAGTCGGTTTTAGAACAAGGACTTGTTCTAGTACACGAACTGTCATGTCACTGTAGACAGTGATGCATCTTTTAAAATTTTTTCGGGTAAAAGGCACAGATT
>JACEFZ010002261.1:17500-32500 GCA_014155875.1 Cepaea nemoralis
GGGGTGGATAGGGGGGGGGGGGGGGAGTTGTTTCGTGTGGAGGGGCTCTCGTCGCTTCAGAGGTCACAGGTTGTGAGAATTGTATGGATGTTTTGCCCTGGCCGTGCGGGTGTGCGGGGGAATGAACAGACTGATAGGCTGGCAGGGAATGCACCTCTTGGTGGTATCTTGCCTATGGACAAGGGGGAGGTGACTGTGCGCTTGTGGGACCAGGTGGAGAAGGCGGAGGAACAGATTGAGAACCCATATGTGGAAAGAATGAGATTGCGGGGGACCGGCAGGGGTTCTGAAAGAATCTCAAAACTGAGAGGGAAGACCAGGAGAACATTTAATCAGATAGCGGTGGGAACGATTAGTAGTATGACTCTTCGCTGGCTGTTGAACGAGGGGACTGAGCACGTATGGGAATGTCCTGAGTGCAGTGATGTCGGTTCTTGGCTCAACTCAACAACACAACTCTCTAATTGTTTGTTTAATGACTGCTTACTTACAGCTTAGTCCGCTGTTTTATAAAGAGTGTCCTTAAGTTTACCACATTTTCACTTGCTGTACAATTTTCAGATGTATCAGTGAAAGGGTCTTCAAGCTGCTGTTGGAACTCAAATAACTTATCAGGATCGTGGCTTTTAATAATATTAATCCTGGGGCTAGATGTGTGTTTAGTCTCAGTCTAACCCATGCAACAACCAAAGAATAATCCGTATCCCATTCAGCACTGTGGTAACTTCGAGTTAATGATGTTTGATTCAGATGTTGTCTCCGTGTGCTGTTGAAGTCCAGCTGATGCCAATGGCTGGATCTTGGATGTTTTCATGTGACCTTATGAAGCTCTTTGTTTGTAATACATAGGTCATTTCTGGTGCAATGCTCCAGCAACCTATGCCCATTTTCATTCATGCGACCGATGTTGTATTTTCCAAGGCACACGGGCCATGAACGCAAGTCATTGCCCACATGAGCATTGAAACCACCGAGCATATAAATTTAGTCGGATTTTGGAACTGCCTTGATCACAGAGTCTAACTCCTCATAGAACGAATCCTTCACATCATCAGGGGAAGTGAGTGTCGGTGCATATGCAGTGATAATGGTGGCAAGACCATTAGAGGTTGCCAAGCGCAGGGACAATAGTCTTTCGTTACCTCCAGGTGGAATTTCAATCATTCCCAGTAGTGAATTCTTCGCTGCAAAGCCCACACAATGTTGAATTTTTCTCTATCTGCTCTCCACCTTTCCAAAAAAGGTGTAATTGTTTTCCCTGAGTGACCCTTCCTCAGCGAGGTGAGTCTCCTGCAGGCCAGCAATATCAATGTTAAGACGATTGAGTTCGGGATCAATCACAGCCGTTTTTCTCACATCGTCGATATTCGTCAGGTCAGTGGAGAATCCTGGACACATGGTTCTTACGTTCTAGGTTGCAAGCCATATTGAGGTGTCTTATTTTCTTTTTAGTAGTACCTTGTGCATTGGTTTTACAGCCTGCGATTCAGATTTTGTCCTAGCCTCAAGCACCCATTGAAGCAGGCAGGCTGTGGCGGATCAGCACCAAATTGGCCGGGGGCTGCCCATCTTGAGGCAGATGGTAGCTGATCAGTGACACCTGTAGATGTCTTTCACCGTCAGAGGCAACCCGTGTCGTCCCATGTCTACACTAATTGACAAGGACGTATAACCCGTGACTGCTACCTCTTGCTTTGATTCCGTGACCGGTTAAGACCAGGGATGGAGTTATACCTCTCCATAGCACAAAGCCTGGCCAAAATATAGAGACAATGTTTGCCCATGCAGCATGACCCCTCTTTCGACCTGTCTAGTTAACTCCAGAGGAAAGATAACAGCAATACATCTGGAACAAGACAAGCTGCAGAAGCTACCGGATCAGCAAAGCAATGCTCTAACTGTCCGCCTGAAGGAGCTTCGATCCTAGACCAGTTGCCAACCAAGGTTTAGGGCCTGGTCTGCCCTACCATGACATTGTGTCTTTAGGCTGCATCTCCTCGCACCAGGATAAGGCCTGTACCCTCCCAATTGTGCTCTTCCGCCCGAAGCCGTTGGCACAATGTGGGGTGTCGGGTTTGGTAAGCGTCGCCCAACATTCGGCTCTAACAGAAAGCAGGTAGTACCGTCTGCTGTCATTACGGTAGCTCAGCCATATCTGACTAAGACCCAACATTCGGCTCTAACAGAAAGCAGGTAGTACCGTCTGCTGTCATTACGGTAGCTCAGTCATATCTGACTAAGACCTCTCTCCAGTACTGGGCCAAGAAATGAAGTTTAAAGATGTCCCTGCACCTTTGTTCAGCGGGGTAACGCCAATGACGTCAAAGTTCATCCAATCATTTTACCGCATTCGTGAACTCACGCAGTGTCAAAAAGCTTCTAGAACGTTCCTTACTATTAACACTGTGAGGTTTTTGTGACTATGGGGTTTTTGAAAATATTGCCGGTCCAAGTTTTGTATTCACCCTCTGTAAAGTTGATGCAACATAATAGGTAAATACAAAACTTGGACCGGCAATATTTTCAAACACTGCAGTCATTAAAAATTACAATAAGCAAAGGGGCCTTCTTTGGGTCTTAAGGCTCAACGGGCTTATGGTGATAGACCCATTTATAGACCAATCGATACTACAGGAGGGAGATGGTCGGTATCGCAGCGGCCGTCCTTACTTCCCAAGACATTTCCTAGGACTCATTTTAGGCTGGGTCGTCCTATGAGCCAGGTCAGTAAAACAAAAGAAAAGAAGAATTTGTCGTTTTCATGGAAACAAAATGAATCAATTACAGAGGTTCTATAAAAACTGGGAATGAAACGAGAGTTGATGAAAGAAAGTTTAAAAAAAGAGGCAAGTGAAATATTTCGGCCAAGTTAAAATACATAACACTCTTTAAAAAAACCACACTGGAGGGTAAAGTTGAAGGCAAGCGAGCAAGAAATATACAATGATACAAGTGGGAAGATAACAAAAAGAGATTGGCAGAATGTACAATCAAGGCGAGAGACAGACAGTGGTGGAGATCAATTGCAGCCAACCTTCATTGTGGAGACGGTACCGATTGGTTGATATTATAATTTTCTTTAAAAAAATATATAGACGAATGACACAGTGTGAACAGCTGGTAACCTGGCAACAATGATCGTAAACCAGATACATAAATTATTTATGTTGTGTGTGTGTGAGTGTTTGTGTGAGTGTGTGTGTGTGTGGGCGCAATTTCTTGCTTATGTGTGTGTAAGAGCACTCGCGCGTGTTTGTATGTGTTAGTTCGTTAGTTAGTTAGTCGCAGTTCCAACTTCACAGCAAGGGGTCGTCCCCATTATGCTCCGTTCCTGTGCCAGTAAATATCACACAAAATGCTCCCCACTGCCCAATGTGAAAAGTGAAAAAGACAGGAGTCTCGACAAACAACAGCTCCCACAGATACACTGTGCATAATGCCGCCTCCAGAATGTCAACACAATAGTCCCCCACAAAACACCCAGTTCATTTCTGATGGAATCGGCAGTCATTTTCCCATCTGGATGTTTCCTAGATGTTCACCCACACAGTCCACGAAATACAGTTCATCATCGATGGCAGTGGCAGTCAACCAGAAGCCCAGCAGCCACGCATTTCTGCATAAGGCAAAACCGGTCAACTCTGGGACATAGCCACCTGCCATCGCTCCGAACATGCAGTCACGTTCCAAAAATCCTCGGGCAGATTCAAAAGCATTTCACACGAAACTCACAGCTCACAGTGTCGCGCCACGCACTCACTCAGTAGCAGGGCGACGGAACCATCAAGCCTCCTTAGTCGCCTCTTACGACATGCGTGGTAGGCTGCAGTGTTGCTATTCTTTGCTTCCCTTATGGGCCCCGGCAACACACGGGAGGTGTCTGTATGTGTATTTACTGACAATAAAATACCTAAAACATTTGTAGAGAACATTACCAGCCCATGTCTATTCCCAACATACCCGTGAGTGTGAGACACTGAATAATAACCTGATTCCATCTTAACATAACTGAAAGATTGAGTCCAGAAACGAACCCACAATATCTGGAACGTGAGGCAGGAGGCTTAACTACTCTGCTGATGTGAAGTTTCAGCACCCATCTTACAACCCCAGTTGGTTTTGTTTGTCTGGTTAGCTTGGACACAGAACTGAGAAGCCTGTAACACAGCCTACGCCGTGTTGTTACTTTAGCCTGGAGATGGATGGAGGGGAAACTCTTCAGACCAACTGTTCTCCAATGTTTTATTTTGTTGCCTTCGCCGGATGTTGGGCACAAGCGTGGTCCATACACGTGCTACTACTTCTTGTACACTGGACTTATTGTTTGCGTGTGGATTAGTCTTCCCTATTACAAGTATCCCTCGCTATCAGGCAAACCCATTCCGATTTCTTTGGTACTTGTAAATTACGTCCCCAAGTCAGGGACGATATTTTAATTTAATTGACCAGTGTAGGGGTGGAGCCCGTGCCATCAGCATCAGCACACCGGATGTTTATGAACGAGCACTCTTATCCATTCATCCATGCTGGTCTCCACCGCTCTTCGGTTATTGCAAGTCCGTTTCTAAAGGATTCAAACGATCTGACAGTGGATAGTTAAGGCAGACCTTCAACGGATTCACCACCCATCTCCAACTAATCAACCAACCCCTACCAGCCAACCAAAACCAACCAATCAACCAAGTAACCCCAACCAACAAATCAAACAACTAACCTCAACCAATAAATCAACCAACTAATCCCAACCAAACAATCAACCAACTAATTCCAACCAAATAATCAACCAACTTACCCCGACCAACTAATCAACCAGACAACCCCAACCAACCAACCCAAACCAACTAACCAATCAACCATTCCCAACCAAACAACCAACTCCAACCTACCAATCAACCATTCCAAACCAAGCAACCAACCTTAACCAACCAATCAACCAACCCTAACCACCCCCGACCAACCAACCAATCATCCCCAACCAACCAACCAACCAACCAAATAACTAACAAACCAACCAACCAATCAACCATCCTTAATCAACCAACTATCCTCCACCAACCCAAACCAACCAAACAATCCTAATCAGCCAACCCAAACCAACCAACCCCAACCAACCGTCCAGTCAACTATCCTTAATAACCAACCATCCCCCACCAACCCAAACCAACCAACCAATCAACCAATCCAAACTAGCCAAACCCAACCAACCATCCCCAACCAACCAACCAACCAACCAGTCAACCATCCTTAATCAACCAACCACCCCCCACCAACCAATCAACCAATCCAAACCAGCCAACCCCAACCAACCAATCAACCTTCCCCAACCAACCAATCAACCATACTTAACTACCAACCATCCCCCAGAAACCAACCAATAAACCATCCCCAACCAACCATCCCCAACCAACCAACCTCCCCAACCAACCAACCAACCAACCAGCCAGTCATCCACCGTTATCATCAGTTGATTTTTCCCCCAGATGAAGTAAGGACGGGAGCCTACCGCCAGCTGTTCCACCCTGAGTGTCTGATCACCGGAAAGGAAGACGCCGCCAACAACTATGCGCGGGGATATTACACAAAAGGGCGGGAAATACTTGAACTGATTCTAGACAGGGTCAGGAAACTGGTACGTAAATATTTAGACAGTAATTTAGTGGGCCAGCAATAAATAACATTATACATGTATATGCAGTCTGGGGTCTCCCCGACCTAGTTGTTAAGTCGCCTACCCCTCGATCTAACGGTTTGGGTTCGTTTCCGGACGGCTTCCGGACTTAATCTTTCAGTTCACGAGTGCAGTTTTCAGTGAGAGGGGATCGTCGCTGGAGCTACTGAGTGGGTGCTCTGTGCGAAGCTTTCGCAGGCCGCTCCGTGGAAGGGGACTGAACCATATGGGATAAACCAGGTGCAATAAAATTGAGCCTCTAGCCTTTAAACAAGAGGTTGAACAATGTATTACCTGACGTATTTAACTGATTGAGTGCCATGGGATGATTAACCGGCTTAAGCGACTTGCTGTATCAGTCATGGGCTTGTATATAGCCGATGTGTTGTCATTGCGTTATAATACAACACGCCTGCTACCATATTAACAACTTTTAAGCCACATTTGTGACACACCGGTGCTTCCCATTTTCCGCCACCCATTTTTTATTTGATCCAAACCTACAGTTTGTTTGCCACTGAATCTGTTAATGGTATTTTAAACGATAAATGAAACTGTTTACTACGGTACCTTTAAACTGACTATTATGTCTTTTTGTTTACACAACAATGATTTGGTCATACGAACCGCAGACTGCTTCAGAAAATCTTAACGTGGGAATACTTAATGAGCATGCCCAGGAAGATAGAAATGGAGTGGATCTAAAGACAGTGGTTGTTGTCTCTGGAGCGGCCACAGCTGACAAAGATTAGTTTTATTTTTGTTCCAGGGCATGCGGATGTACAGGGAAATGGGCAGACTGACAAGCTTGCAGGTAAGGCTACTGTGGAAGGCGGACGAGCCATGGACCAGGCTGATATTGAAAGCTTTACGAGAAGTAAGTCGTTAGCGAGAACAAAGTGATGACTGTGAATCTACAACCATGGTCAGACTGCAAGAATAGCAAGTTAAAAGCAGTGTGGCCAAACAAGAACATTATGTAGGAAGCCAAAGAAGATTAATAACTTATACACTAACACAGAACTGGTGTCGTTAGCCACTAAACGCTGCAGGATTTACAGAGGAGGGTGTCCGAGCACTTATGAAGTGAATGGTTCGATGTGCAATGAGGATGATCTATCAACTAACTACCTAATTTAACGTGGGAATATACGGGTTGTTGTGTTTCAGTTGGAATTATTCATCGTTTGCTTTGTTTTATATTGAGTGACTTCTGCTGTATGTACCTGACACATCGGCTTGCCACTGCTTTCTGAACAAGAAGTCAATGTTGTGTGGAGTGAACCCCCTACCCTGCCATCGACTCACAAGAAGTTTACGAGCGAGCGCGTTTAACCTCCCGGCCAACATGTGACTGAAATGGTACAGTATGCTACATAAACTGTAAAGAACGGTGTGTGATGTATGGATATATGCCAGGCGATAAGCTGTGCAATCAATTGTTTGTGTCTTCTTGATTCAAGTTAACTAGAGGGAAACGTTGTTTAGAACACTATTGTATATTTCTGATTGGTTTCTCTGACAGGCTGACCAGTGTACTGGACTCCAAGGCTTCTTCATATTTCACAGCTTTGGCGGTGGAACAGGCTCGGGACTGACCTCGCTTCTCATGCCTCAGCTAACCCATGACTACAGCAAAAAGTCGAAAATGGAGTTTACAATTTACCCAGCTCCACAGGTTAGACTAGGAATTATTTGCTTTAGAACTACGTACTTAAAGCCGTCTTCCAAAGTATTCTCTAACCTACCAATTAATCAACAATAAATCAACTACCCTAACCAACCAACCAACCATCTCCAAACAACCAACCAACAAACCAACCAACCAACCAACCAATCAACCAACCAAGCAACCAACCAATCAACCAGCCAACCAATAGGGCACACTGAGAACATCGAAAAATTACCATAGAAGTGAACACTAGGAAGAACCTGGAGGCAGCGGAGATGGTTTATGAGGAGAATCTTTCGCAAACCTTGCGCTGTCAGAATAACTAACAACTATTGCCTGGATGAAGTTAATGAAAGCAGAACGATATACACAACTTAAAGAAGGAGACAAACGATACTCTATGGCCTTATAAGGAAAAGAGAGACATTGGAGTGACGGCTGGAAAGATCAGCTTCAGAAGAGGTAGAAATAGAGGGATAAATTTAATGGTTGATGGTCTAGGACAATGGTTCTCAACCAGTGGGGAATTCCCCTCAAGAGGGGAATTTTAGGGTTTCGGGGGGGGGGGGGGGGGGGAGGATTAAGATCACAAACTGGCAGACTCAAAATGGCTTCAGGCATAATATCCTGGTTTTCTATTGAGCGTTTTGTTTAATGAAGCATAGTTTTCTGGCTTTATGGTGTCGTGTATTAAGTGACAATTCTTTGACGCTTAAACTGTTTGTTTATTGTAATATGTTTAATTTGGTGTGCTAATAAAATATTGTGAATATAAAAAATGCACCTTTTGAGGCTGACAATTTTGGAAAGGGGGGGGGGGGGTGGATTTCTTCTTTCGTTCACTGGAAAAGGGGGGGGGGAATGACATCCTAACATATGGTGAAAGGGTGCATGGGCTAAACCAGGTTGAGAACCACTGGTCTAAGACTATGGCCGGGAGGAATGTTATCAATATAATTGATGGACAACATCAAGGACCGAGATATGTGGATCAGCATGAAGGTCTACGTCACTTTGCACATGATGATGATTAAGACATGTAGATACAGAGAAGACTATGTGATATTTCATAGAATGAAAAGCAAATACGGAAATCTTAGAAAGATGGGAACGAATAGAGAACCGATGAAAGAAATAAAAGAGAAGTAAGTTAAATATTTTGATCACATTAAATGTCACGACACACTTTTAAAAACCATAGTGACAGGAAAAGTTTAAGTAGTGCAAGCAAGACAGTAATATAAATAGAAAGGTAACATCGGTAGATGGACGAACTGCAGTTTGTTAGAGTGTCCAACAAGAGGAAATTAGCCTACGTTTTATATACAGTACTCAGTTTATTGTTTAACTGATTCAGTGCCACATATATGGCACACAATCAAATATGATACACAACTAACTATGGTACACTGTCAAATATGCTACACAATCAAATGAACAAGTATTACGAAGGGGATTCAACTGAAAACCTTATTTATTTAAATTATTTTTTTTGGGTGGGAAAGGGGGGGGGGGGGGGGGTGTGGGGTTGGTTTTGAATATATTCTGGAAAACTGTAAAGAACAAATGTGTCATGTTTCGATTTGTCGTCACCACTGCGTTTACTGCAAGTCCTCCAGCTCCGATAAAGTGCATTGGATTTCATGTAGAAACAATCGACTCTAAGGTCATCACCCGGTCGTGAACGGACTGTCATAGAAGTCACGCCGTTTTTATAAAAAAAATTCTTACCCCACTCATACACTTGCGGGACTGACAGGCATGCATCACCAGACTGGACTTCCATTCGCCAATAAATTTTTATAGGTTTCACTTCACTGATAAAAAAACTGATAATAGAACGCCACTCCTCTTTGGTGCATGTTAAAAGTGTGACGGTCATCTTTAAACTGTCCCTAACGAGCTTCTGCACCGTGATGTCAGGGTAGTTAACACTCTTGACATCTTTAACAACAATATTGAAAGGTTACATGACAATGGCATTGTTATTGTAATTTCTTTCACAGTTTTAAGGTGTTTATGTGAAGCCCCCTCGTATAATATAAATTTATGTTCACTGAGAAGAAAATATCATATTGCACTGTCCTAACAACAACAACAACAACAACAACAACAACAACAACAACAACAACAACAACAACAACAACAACAACAACAACAACAACAACAACAACACAACAACAACAACAACAAACAACAACAACAACAACAACAACAACAAGCCCTTTCTGCCTAAGACTATTATTTTAACCCCATTCTGGCGTTTGTTAACACGGGAAGTTTCAGCGCGATCGCGTTTGACCTCTCGGCAACAGTGACCGAATAGATAAGTATGGTACAGAAATTGTAAAGAACAGTGTGTGATAAATGGAGGAACAATGAACGTAACAGAGTTGCTTGTACACAATACATTAATAATATGCATTTACTTGCAGATTTCTACCGCCGTTGTGTAGAACTTACACTCAGTCTTAAATGCGCACACTTGTCTGGAACATTCTAACGTCTGCTTTATCTTCGACAATGAGGCATGGTACAATATCTGTCAGCGAAACCCTGGACATCGCCCCGACCTAGATATATAATATAATAGACTTATTGCCCAGGTTTGTCATAAGTTTATTATTCTTAGTTATGATGCCAGAACTTATAACTGAGAAACCGGGACGTTTCTCTTAGATTCAAAGGTTTTATACAATTTAATAGTGCCAATCATCATCATCATCATCATCATCATCATCATCATCATCATCATCATCATCATCATCATCATCATCATCATCATCATCATCATCATCATCATCATCATCATCATCATCATCATCATCATCATCATCATCATCATCATCATCATCATCATCATCATCATCATCATCATCATCATCATCATCATCATCATCATCATCATCATCATCATCATCATCATCATCATCATCATCATCATCATCATCATCATCATCATCATCATCATCATCATCATCATCATCATCATCATCATCATCATCATCATCATCATCATCATCATCATCATCATCATCATCATCATCATCATCATCATCATCATCATCATCATCATCATCATCATCATCATCATCATCATCATCATCATCATCATCATCATCATCATCATCATCATCATCATCATCATCATCATCATCATCATCATCATCATCATCATCATCATCATCATCATCATCATCATCATCATCATCATCATCATCATCATCATCATCATCATCATCATCATCATCATCATCATCATCATCATCATCATCATCATCATCATCATCATCATCATCATCATCATCATCATCATCATCATCATCATCATCATCATCATCATCATCATCATCATCATCATCATCATCATCATCATCATCATCATCATCATCATCATCATCATCATCATCATCATCATCATCATCATCATCATCATCATCATCATCATCATCATCATCATCATCATCATCATCATCATCATCATCATCATCATCATCATCATCATCATCATCATCATCATCATCATCATCATCATCATCATCATCATCATCATCATCATCATCATCATCATCATCATCATCATCATCATCATCATCATCATCATCATCATCATCATCATCATCATCATCATCATCATCATCATCATCATCATCATCATCATCATCATCATCATCATCATCATCATCATCATCATCATCATCATCATCATCATCATCATCATCATCATCATCATCATCATCATCATCATCATCATCATCATCATCATCATCATCATCATCATCATCATCATCATCATCATCATCATCATCATCATCATCATCATCATCATCATCATCATCATCATCATCATCATCATCATCATCATCATCATCATCATCATCATCATCATCATCATCATCATCATCATCATCATCATCATCATCATCATCATCATCATCATCATCATCATCATCATCATCATCATCATCATCATCATCATCATCATCATCATCATCATCATCATCATCATCATCATCATCATCATCATCATCATCATCATCATCATCATCATCATCATCATCATCATCATCATCATCATCATCATCATCATCATCATCATCATCATCATCATCATCATCATCATCATCATCATCATCATCATCATCATCATCATCATCATCATCATCATCATCATCATCATCATCATCATCATCATCATCATCATCATCATCATCATCATCATCATCATCATCATCATCATCATCATCATCATCATCATCATCATCATCATCATCATCATCATCATCATCATCATCATCATCATCATCATCATCATCATCATCATCATCATCATCATCATCATCATCATCATCATCATCATCATCATCATCATCATCATCATCATCATCATCATCATCATCATCATCATCATCATCATCATCATCATCATCATCATCATCATCATCATCATCATCATCATCATCATCATCATCATCATCATCATCATCATCATCATCATCATCATCATCATCATCATCATCATCATCATCATCATCATCATCATCATCATCATCATCATCATCATCATCATCATCATCATCATCATCATCATCATCATCATCATCATCATCATCATCATCATCATCATCATCATCATCATCATCATCATCATCATCATCATCATCATCATCATCATCATCATCATCATCATCATCATCATCATCATCATCATCATCATCATCATCATCATCATCATCATCATCATCATCATCATCATCATCATCATCATCATCATCATCATCATCATCATCATCATCATCATCATCATCATCATCATCATCATCATCATCATCATCATCATCATCATCATCATCATCATCATCATCATCATCATCATCATCATCATCATCATCATCATCATCATCATCATCATCATCATCATCATCATCATCATCATCATCATCATCATCATCATCATCATCATCATCATCATCATCATCATCATCATCATCATCATCATCATCATCATCATCATCATCATCATCATCATCATCATCATCATCATCATCATCATCATCATCATCATCATCATCATCATCATCATCATCATCATCATCATCATCATCATCATCATCATCATCATCATCATCATCATCATCATCATCATCATCATCATCATCATCATCATCATCATCATCATCATCATCATCATCATCATCATCATCATCATCATCATCATCATCATCATCATCATCATCATCATCATCATCATCATCATCATCATCATCATCATCATCATCATCATCATCATCATCATCATCATCATCATCATCATCATCATCATCATCATCATCATCATCATCATCATCATCATCATCATCATCATCATCATCATCATCATCATCATCATCATCATCATCATCATCATCATCATCATCATCATCATCATCATCATCATCATCATCATCATCATCATCATCATCATCATCATCATCATCATCATCATCATCATCATCATCATCATCATCATCATCATCATCATCATCATCATCATCATCATCATCATCATCATCATCATCATCATCATCATCATCATCATCATCATCATCATCATCATCATCATCATCATCATCATCATCATCATCATCATCATCATCATCATCATCATCATCATCATCATCATCATCATCATCATCATCATCATCATCATCATCATCATCATCATCATCATCATCATCATCATCATCATCATCATCATCATCATCATCATCATCATCATCATCATCATCATCATCATCATCATCATCATCATCATCATCATCATCATCATCATCATCATCATCATCATCATCATCATCATCATCATCATCATCATCATCATCATCATCATCATCATCATCATCATCATCATCATCATCATCATCATCATCATCATCATCATCATCATCATCATCATCATCATCATCATCATCATCATCATCATCATCATCATCATCATCATCATCATCATCATCATCATCATCATCATCATCATCATCATCATCATCATCATCATCATCATCATCATCATCATCATCATCATCATCATCATCATCATCATCATCATCATCATCATCATCATCATCATCATCATCATCATCATCATCATCATCATCATCATCATCATCATCATCATCATCATCATCATCATCATCATCATCATCATCATCATCATCATCATCATCATCATCATCATCATCATCATCATCATCATCATCATCATCATCATCATCATCATCATCATCATCATCATCATCATCATCATCATCATCATCATCATCATCATCATCATCATCATCATCATCATCATCATCATCATCATCATCATCATCATCATCATCATCATCATCATCATCATCATCATCATCATCATCATCATCATCATCATCATCATCATCATCATCATCATCATCATCATCATCATCATCATCATCATCATCATCATCATCATCATCATCATCATCATCATCATCATCATCATCATCATCATCATCATCATCATCATCATCATCATCATCATCATCATCATCATCATCATCATCATCATCATCATCATCATCATCATCATCATCATCATCATCATCATCATCATCATCATCATCATCATCATCATCATCATCATCATCATCATCATCATCATCATCATCATCATCATCATCATCATCATCATCATCATCATCATCATCATCATCATCATCATCATCATCATCATCATCATCATCATCATCACATCATCATCATCATCATCATCATCATCATCATCATCATCATCATCATCATCCATTCATCAACACCACCACCAAACCCCCACCAACACCACCATCACCACCAACTCACCACCCCCACCACCACCACACCACCACCCTCACCCCCTCACCACCACAAACCCCCATCACCACCCTCACCACCACCCCCATCACCACCATCACCACCACCCACCATCACCACCACCACCACCATCACCACCATCACCACCACCATCACACGCACCACCACCACCAACACCACCACCACCATCACCACCACCATCACCATCACCACCACCATCACCACCACCCAACACCACCATCACCACCACCACCATCACCACCTACAACAACCACCATCACCACCACCACCACCATCACCACCACCACCACCATCACCACCACCATCACCACCACCACCACCACCACCATCACCACCACCATCACCACCCATCACACCACCATTCACCACCATCACCACCACACCACCACCACACGCACCACCACCACCACCACACGCACCAAACCACCACCACCATGCACCAACACCACACGCACCACCACCACCCCCATCACCACACCCACTCGCATCACCACCACCATCAACACCACCACAGGCCACCACCACCACCACCATCACCACCACCACACGCACCACACCACCACCATCACCACACCACCACCACCAACCACCAACATCACCACCACCATCACCACCACCAATCACTACCACCACACGCACCATCACACCACCATCATCACCACCACACGCACCACCACCATCACCACCATCACCACCATCACCACAACCATCACCACCATCACCACAACCATCACCACCATCACACGCACCACCACCACCACCATCACCACCTTCCACCACCACCAACAACCAC
>JACEFZ010002261.1:37500-46801 GCA_014155875.1 Cepaea nemoralis
GAACCGTACAACTCAGTCTTAAATGCGCACACTTGTCTGGAACATTCTAACGTCTGCTTTATCTTCGACAATGAGGCATGTTACAATATCTTGTCAGCGAAACCTGGACATCGCCCGGCCTAGATATACTAATATAAATAGACTTATTGCCCAGGTTTGTCATAAGTTTATTATTCTTAGTTTATGATTGCCAGAACTTATAACTGAGAAACCGGGACATTTCTCTTACACCATTTAATAGCGCCACTCATCCTCCTCCTCCTCTTCATCCTCAACCTCATCAACATAATCATCATGTGTCCTGCCAACTGGTGAAGGCGTTCATGTCTCCCATCGGATCAATGCATATATTGTTTCTCTTGTTGTCTAAGATTAACCTCACACGACTTTTTATGAAGTATGAATACAATAATGTATTGGAGCAGAGAGATGAGAAGGGCAGAATGTCAGACGGGCCTGCGTGTCCAATTCTCAACCCTATGAAAATGGGGTCCGTTCGTTCGTTCTGTCCATGATGTTCCTGATCTACTCTACTGACAATATTTCTGCATGCTACAGTCTCAGTCCACCCAGTATCATCTCTCTCGGACTGCTTCTGTCACTTCTCCTACTGATCTTTCCAGTCCATGTTTTCCAACGCCCCTATTCTCATTGCAAGACTAAACAACATTGTCTCTTTCTTACACCTGTATATAATGTCCTACTTTCACAAGCCTCTTTCATGCAATCTAGACCACCGCAACACACATTGCATTCATTACGGGCTCAAGTATGCCAAGTAAAGTGGAGAAAGGAATGTTTCGTGTGGAATGGTAATCCTCGCTTCAGAGGTCACAGATTGTGAGAATTGTATGGATGATTTTGCCCTGGGTATGCGGTAGTGCATAATGACTGACGGGGAATGCACCTCTCGGTGGTAGATTACCTATGGACAAGGGAGAAGTGGCCGAGCGCCTGCGGGACCAGGTGGAGAAGGCGTGGGTACAGATTGAGAACCCGTATGTGCAAAGAATGATATTGCTGGTGATCGGCAGGGGTTCAGGAATAATCTCAAAACTGAGAGGGAAGACCAGGAAAACCCTCAATCAGATAGGGGTGGGAACGATTAGTAGCATGACTCTTCGCTGGCTGTTGAACCAGGGGGCTGGTAAGGTTTATCCAGGGACAGTTTCTCAGACGGCTAGCCTTCTCGGATAAGGGCAAAGACACAGAGCCCAGTGCACATGCTGTTCCCGTTAACAAATTCAGTGCCTAACAAAATCTAGGAATCGATCAAACCAAAAGTAGGTCTGGAACAAACAAAACGAACGTCTGGATCAAACAAAGAATACGTCTGGATCAAATAAAGAGTATATCTGGATCAAATAAAACGAACGTCTGGATCAAACAAAGAGTATGTCTGGATCAAACACAGAGTACGTCTGGATCAAACAAAGAGTACGTCTGGATCAAATTAAACGAACGTCTGGATCAAACAAAGAGTAAGTCTGGATCAAACAAAGAGTAGGTCTGGATCAAACAAAGAGTATGTCTGGATCAAACAAAGAGTATGTCTGGATCAAACAAATAGTATGCCTGGATCAAACAAAGAGTATATCTGGATCAAACAAAGAGTATGTCTGGATCAAACAAAGAGTACGTCTGGATCAAACAAAGAGTAGGTCTGGATCAAACAAAGAGTATGTCTGGATCAAACAAAGAGTAGGTCTGGATCAAACAAAGAGTATGTCTGGATCAAACAAAGAGTACGTCTGGATCAAATTAAACGAACGTCTGGATCAAACAAAGAGTATGTCTGGATCAAACAAAGAGTAGGTCTGGATCAAACAAAGACTATATCTGGATCAAACAAAGAGTATGTCTGGATCAAACAAAGAGTACGTCTGGATCAAACAAAAAGTACGTATGGATCAAACAAAAAGTACGTATGGATCAAACAAAAAGTACGCATGGATCAAACAAAAAGTACATATGGATCAAACAAAAAGTACGCATGGATCAAACAAAAGTACGCCTGGATCAAACAAAGAGTACATCTGGATCAAACAAAGAGTACGCCTGGATCAAACAAAAAAAAGTACGCCTGGATCAAACAAAGAGTACGTCTGGATCAAATAAAACGAACGTCTGGATCAAACAAAGACTATATCTGGATCAAACAAAGAGTATGTCGGGATCAAACAAAGAGTATGTCTGGATCAAACAAAGAGTACGTCTGGATCAAACAAAATGGCTGCCAGAAAATAGAAAGTAAGGGCATGTCATAGTTATGATTTAAAAGTTGTTAATATGGTAGCAGACATAAATTATAACACAATGACAACATTTTGGCGATATATAAGCCCATGGCAGATACGGGAAGGTGCTTAAGACGATTAATCATCTCAGTTAAATCAAAAATCCAAATCAGTTAAACCCAAAGTTGGATATAAAAAAAAAAATGAGTCGGCAAAACAAGCCGCAGCCCAACCGACAATAACCACAAATCACAACTACTCAAAGAAGATTGATAGGGCATTGGTGGCTCTGGTATACACATATTTTGGCTTCTCACTGTTGTTATGGAGTTCGTGCACTGTAGTTGAGAAACTCCTTGTATTATTACATGAAGAGACTGGACCACCCAAGGAGGTATTTGAGGACAATGAAGGGAATTGTACACCCGCACCCTAATCTAATTTTGAAAGCGGTGTAAGGCAAAAGGGTTGACATCATTGCAACAGGTTATATCCCATAGAGGGTCCTATCCTATAGAGGGTTCTATCCCATAGAGTGTTATATCCCATAGATGGTTCTATCTCATAGATGATTCTATCCCATAGATAGGTCCATCCCATAGAGGGTTCTATCCCATAGAGGGTTCTACCTCATAGATGGTTTTATCACATAGATGGTTCTATCTCATAGAGGGTTCTATCTCATAGAGGGTTCTATCCCATAGATGGTTCTATCTCATAGATGGTTCTATCTCATAGAGCGTTCTATCCCATAGATGGTCCTATCTCATAGATGGTTCTATCCCATAAAGCGTTCTATCTCATAGATGGTTCTATCCCATAGAGGGTTCTATCTCATAGATGGTTCTATCCCATAGATGGTTCTATCCCATAGAGGGCTCTATCCCATATAGGGCTGAATCCCATAGAGGGTTCTATCCCATAGATGGTTCTATCATATAGATGGTTCTATCCCATAGATGGTTCTATCCCATAGATGGTTCTATCTCATAAATGGTTCTATCCCATAGATGGTTCTATCCCATAGATGGTTCTATCCCATAGAGGGCTCTATCCCATATAGCGCTCAATCCCATAGATGGTTCTATCCCATAGATGGTTCTATCATATAGATGGTTCTATCCCATAGATGGTTCTATCCCATAGATGGTTCTATCCCATAGATGGTTCTATCCCATAGATGGTTCTATCTCATAGAGGGTTCTATCCCATAGATGGTTCTATCTCATAGATGGTTCTAGCCCATAGCTGGTTCTATCCCATAATTGGTTATATCCTATATATGGTTCTATCTCATAGAGGGTTCTATCCCATAGAGGGTTCTATCCCATAGATGATTCTAACCCATAGAGGGTTCTATGCCATAGATGGTTCTATCCCATATATGGTTCTATCCCATATAGGGCTCTATCCCGTAGATGGTTCTATCCCATAGAGGGCTCTATCCTATAGATGGTTATATCTCATAGATGGTTCTATCTCATAGATTGTTCTATCTAATAGATGGTTCTATCTCATAGATTGTTCTATCTCATAGATGGTTCTATCTCATAGATGGTTCTATCTCATAGATGGGTATCGCATAGATGGTTCTATCCCATAGATGGTTCTATCCTATAGATTGTTCTATCCCATAGATGGTTCTATCCCATAGATGGTTCTATCCCATAGAGGGTTCTATCCCATATAGGACTCTATCCCATATAGGGTTTTATCCAATAAAGGATCCTGCGAAAGCGTCGCACAGAGCACCCATGACCCCGAAGGGTACTTAGAAATGGCACCCGTCAACCGCACATGTCTGAGAACCAAGACCCGAACCCACAAACTTCTCAGCGCAAGGCAGGCGACTGGACCACATGATCTAAATACTCTCCGTGGGAGCGCCTGCCCCGCGTTCCGAAGATTATCGGTTCCATTTCGGACCACGTCGGTCGGCTCACGAGCAAAGTTTTCAAAGAGACTCCTAGGGGTCATCGCTGAAACTACGGGGTTCGTGCTTTTTGTGTGACGCTTTCGCTGGACGCCCTGCGGAGAGAGACCGAACCATGGGATAAAACCCGGTGCAATGAAGTCGATTCCCTCGCCTTTTAAAAACCTGTTTAGTGATCTAAATGAGGAGACCGGATCACTTATGAAGGTATCTGAATGCAGTAAAGGCGATTCCTTACAAACCAAAACCTAGAATATTATTGTGAAACAAAGTTGTTATAGTGTTCTACGTTGCACACTTTCCCTTCCTCTGTGTATGTCGTGTTGCCCAGGTCCTTGCCTCGGTTACAGCGTCACTGAGATTTGAAGGTTCCTTAAACACAGACCTAGTGGAGTGGCAGACTAACCTGGTGCCCTATCCCCGAATACACTTCCCACTGGTATCCTACGCCCCGGTGATATCTGCAGAGAAGGCCTACCACGAGTCTCTGACCGTTGCGCAGTTGACAAACGCATGCTTTGAACCAGCCAATCAAATGGTTAGTATTTGTTAAAGTTAGTTGCTTATCCTTTACAGGACGTCGCAGTCAACTCCAGTATTCTTTTTGGCTGTTTGTGATCTCTTGGCAAGTTTACGTTCAGTAGTTTGCCATTGTTTTCTGAACGACCGGTACCTATACCATTAAAAAAAAACCAACGCCAGGCGGTCTGCTGCCAAATCACCCGCAGCTGTGTCTCCGGCGGACACCTAAGCCACAGATAGCGATGTAGACTATGTCCAATTCAAATCAAATTTTCAAAACAAAAATCCCAAATTCGGCCTCGTTCAACCTGCGTTTTTCAGCTGTGGTTATTGTTGAGGTCGGTGGTTTTTGTGGGTTTTTTCACCCTAATTCTTGCCTTGTGAGTCCTATCTCGGACTGGTTATGTTGGTTTGCGTCTGTGTCTGTAGACTATGTATAGAATGCACGTCTTTTATAGGGGTGTGGAAGGTAAGGGAAAACCCACATAATACATTTCCCAAGAAAAAGTTATTGCGATGTATTACATATATAACAACGAATATATACAAGATAATATTTAAAGCGTACCAATTATTTTATAATTAGTACATATAATATTACATATCATTGTGTATTTATTTCAACTTACAATATTCTTCAGACGTAAGTCGTATACATGACCAGATCTGAATATGTTTTAAAAGATATTCATATTTAAAAATAAATTTTAAATGCTGTTGACATGCTTTTTTGCTTTTGTTTTGCTTTTACAAAAGTGTATATATAATTCAGTTTAGTTTAGTCGATGGATCAACATCACGTCACACGGGTGTAACCCATAAGTGCTCCGTTCTCTTCCTAACTCAAACCTGAGTTTGGAGAAACTCAGCTCAGTGCACGAACTCCGTAGCACCGGCGAGGATCCTGAAATACTTTGGGTAGATTTTTAACTCTAAATTTTGCCTGGACAGCGCCGTTAGGCTACTCTTTTTCGATTTCCAACTGCCAAGAGATTTTTTACGAGCACAACAATACACATGGGCGTCCGATCTCACTACCCAGAGACCAGGGGACATTTTATTACTGGAAGTCCACGTGAAAAAAGTTCCTGTCCTCACCGGGGCTTGAACCCGGGACCTCCAGCTCTCCAGGCGGACACCATACCTCGAGACCACGCAGCCCCCTTCCCCCGTGTGTGTGTGTGTGTGTGTGTGTGTGTGTGTGTGTGTGTGTGTGTGTGTGTGTGTATAAGTATATATATAAGTATATATAAGTGTATAATATATTGAGTTTTATTTTGTTAAGTATGTATAATTTATCATTTACTGACTGATGAGCGAGAAGATTCTGGGAGGGTTACATAATTAAGAAACCTAAGACAGGTCAAGCAAACCCGTAGGGAATTTACTTGATCCTAGAAAAATACTACTCATGAATCATGGCGGAAATTCGCACAGACGTTGGAACTTCAATAACCCCTCCCCACGCCACCTAACGGCAGAAATGGGAGACAACAGCAATTCTTGTATGGATTATATAATATAATTTATATATTTTCATGTAGGTGCCCGATATATTAAAGGCATCTGTCTTCTATTATCTACAATCTATAATATCTTGAGGTACAGAGGGCGGGGGTCTTGAGCCAGACGAATTAAGGCTGACTGGCTAGTGCAGTCGTCGCGAACTGTGCAGGTTAGGGTTTTCTTTTTATCCCAAAGATCCCGACAGAAAATCAAAAAATTCCACACCTTAGCGAGGATTCGAACCCGGGTCTCCCGGAGGAGAACTCTGCATTCTAGCCACTTGACCATCCGCTTCTAATGTAAAGGCACCAGGTGCATGAAAATGACTGGACCCTGGGGAACTGGTGAAGGATCGATCATCTTTCCAACGGGTTGTTGGCACTCGCTCGCTTTGAACTCAAGCGTAATCCACACACGCTACTTCTAGTAAAACTGGGTTGAATTTTTGCGCATGGATTAGCTTTCCATATTACCAGTGTCCCTCGCCATCAGGCGAACCCATTCTGACTTCAGAGGTACTTGTAATTTACTCCCCCAAGTCAGGAAACGAGAAGTCAACATTTTAGTCCAACTGACCGATGTAAGGGTTGAACCCCCTACCTCGGCATCAGCGCACTGGATGTTTAAGAACGAGCGCTCTTATCTATTCGGCCAAGCTGACCTCTCCAGCAAGATATTAACCACATTACTCGAATGCCGATTGGTCTATGAAAATTTATTTTTTGCAGTTGTGATTTCTTGGCAAGTTTACGATCAGTAGTTTGCCATTGCTTTTTGAAAGACCGGTGCCTATACCATTTCGTAAAAAAACCAACTCAAGGCGGTCTGCTGCCAAATCACACGCAACTGTGTTTCAAACGCTGGTATGTGGGATTACGAACTGCGTATTCGCCACTAAGTGGACTAAAAAAAGACAGTGACATTCATACAAGCGACAACATTGCAGTTATAGACAACTTTCAAGCAAACGATAGCAGAAGATGCAATGTCAGCAGTTTCGTCAACTGAAGAGCAATATCAGTGCAGAACTAGCAAGCTTAAGGGCAACACTCTGTCCACTTATCCGACTATTTAAATAAAAGGATTGTAATCACAACTGATTGAGATATATCATTCATTCATTCATTCATTCATTCATTCATTCATTCATCCATTCATTCATTCATTCATTCATTCATTCATTCATTCATTCATTCATTCATTCATTCATCCATTCATTCATTCATTCATTCATTCATTCAGTAGCATGTCTTTTGCAGAACCTCGCTCCCATAACAACCTTCCGGAAAACCTCTCGATCATAAGCAAGATGTCCCGCGTCCGATACACCCATCTAAGATCATCCGCCACATCCTGCACCCATATTCTCTTTAGCCTTCCTCTTCCTCTCTTCCCAGGCATATACCCCTCCATTATTGTGTGGCGTTTCAAGTGACCAAAATATTTCAATTTACTTCGTTTTACCGTCTTTAATAGCCAACCTTCTTCAATATTCAATTCTTGAAGTATGGATGCGTTTGTTCTTTTCTTTACCCAAGATATTCTTATAACTCGTCTATAACATTTATATTCAAATGCATTTATGCGCTGTTCAGCTTGTTTAGTAAGTGTCCAAGTATCACAGGCATATGTTGCAATGGGAAAGATGCATGCTCTTAAAAATCTTATTTTTGTAGTTCAGTCTGTCCCATATATATATATATATATATATATATATATATATATATCAAGCAATGAAATGACTGGAAATCTGGCTAATAAAATGGTGGATATAGCCTGCCATAGATGTACCTGGGTCATGTCTGGAAAAATGCTTTGACTATATTAATTGTAACATTGATTTAGAGTGTAGTTTAGGAAGAAGTGGCGAAGAGGTTACGGGCGTAAACTCAGCATACTGCGTTCGAAACACAGCTGCGGGCGATTTGACAGCAGACCGCTTTGCAGTAGTTTTCATACAAACAGCCAAAAAATTCCGGGTTTAGCTGCGACGTCCTGTCAAGGGTATGCAACTACCTTTAGGAAGAAATTCTTATTAGAGACAACATTGTAGTTATAGAGAAATTTCAAGCGAGCGAAAGAAAAAAAGATCGTAGTTCTAATTTTGTGGCCAATGAATGCGTGAAGTTTCTGGAATTCTGTGGCAGATTACGGTGGATCCACGGAGAGGCAAGTACATGGCCTGTACGCTGCTGTACCGAGGAGATGTTGTACCGGGAGATGTCAACTCCGCCATCGCGGCCATCAAATCCAAGAGGGCAGTCCAGTTTGTGGATTGGTGTCCCACTGGATTTAAGGTAGTTTGTGGGTTGGTGTCCCACAGGGTGTAAGGTAGTTTGTGGACTGGTGACCCACTGGGTATAAGGTAGTTTGAAAAGCTGCGAAATCTATTGTAGTTTTTTTTTTTTAAATAACATATACACGCGTCTCTCTCTCTCTCTCTCTCTCTCTCTCTCTCTCTCTCTCTCTCTCTCTCACACACACACACACACACACACACACACACATGCTTTCTCTCTCTCTCTCTCCCGATAACATGCCAGTAGAAAGTGTAATTGAGCACACAACATTAGGCATAATCATTGATAGAAACCTAACCTTTAATTCCCACGTTCAAGCGCTTATTAAACAAACAGCGAAAAAAGTCTACCAACTCGCCAAAATTAAAAACTTCCTTGATGAGGACACAAAGAAACTATTCTATACTTCTCATATACAGACACACTTTGACTACTGCTCTACTATCTGGGACGGTTGTTCTAATTCAAACACAAGCGACTTTAT
The DNA here is from genome assembly GCA_014155875.1 of Cepaea nemoralis. Classification (NCBI taxonomy): domain Eukaryota; kingdom Metazoa; phylum Mollusca; class Gastropoda; order Stylommatophora; family Helicidae; genus Cepaea; species Cepaea nemoralis. The sequence continues at coordinate 46,483 of JACEFZ010002261.1, forward strand.
TACTCCAGAAACGGGCCATGAGTCTAATTTATAACAAACATTTATCTGACAATCCTAGCCTGTATAAAACGCCTTCAGTTACTACCACTCCGCAAACGCCTGCTTTCAATAAAGCTAAACTAATTCACAAAATCCTGCATCGGAATGCCCCAAAATTACCTTTGGCCATTGTTTTTAAAAATTTTAAATTTTTTAATTTGGTTAGGGAAAAAAAAAACCAGTAAACGGGTTTAAAAAAAAAAAAATTTATTAAAACCAAAATTCCGAAAAAGGTTTTCCCCTTTTTGGATTAAAAAATTAAAAAAAAACCCAAAAACCC
>JACEFZ010002262.1:0-10000 GCA_014155875.1 Cepaea nemoralis
TAATGACAATCTCAAAATAATTTCAAAAAGCATTCAACTATGTAAATAAATAATAATAAATATACCTACTTGGTGAAACTGTGAGGGCCCCTCTGTTGTATTCCCACCTTGTAGTAGTAGAGGGACTTGCATTAAACCCAAGAGCTATGCCGCAGCTACTGGTAGGGATTCCCATGTTGGACATGGCAAACCATATGGACCAGACAAAGAGATACCTTATAGGCAGACACGACAGTCAAAGGCTAGATGCTCATCCCCTCTGGTCAAGAGTTCAAATCCACATGAAGCAAAGTCAAATGTTTAAAAAACTGACCTGGACCATGTTAACAAAAGCTATAACATGGCCTGGAAGGAACCCCGAACAAATGTTTGTCCAAGTTCTGAGCCACAGACTTGACACAATAGTGCAACGCAACTCGCTTGATGATGATTGTGATGAAAGTGTCAGGAAGAGACCTGGTGTGTGCCAGATAGAATGAGAACTGCTATGGCAAAGTGAGAACAATGAACACCCTGGCATCAAACTAGAATGAAGGAAAAGAACTCTCCTAATTTTGAGTTAAGTTTAGTCAAGTACCATCATCACAGCACCAGGAACATTCATATATGTACTCCATTCTCATCTTCAACAACTTGCGAAGAGTCCCAGTATTAATGGTGTCAGTTGTGGTCTGACTATGTGTTTGTCTGGCCACTGAGTGCAGGCCAGATCCTCTGGTCACTACCCTCCACGACATTCTCTGCAGGTCATGATGATTTATCTATTCTTCCACACTACATACAAGGACCTTGTATAAAGGTGATGAAACAAGGATCATGTATAAAAGCAAAGAAACAAGGATCATGTATAAAGGTGAGGAAACAGGGATCATGTATAAAGGTGATGAAACAGGGATCATGTATAAAGGTGAGGAAACAGACCATGTATAAAGGTGATGAAACAAGGACCATGTATAAAGTTGATTAAATGAGTACCATGTGTAGAAGTGATGAAAAGCTTATGGAGGTGTTACATACTAATGACAAGAACTAGATGGATTGAAAAAAAAAAAACTGGCAACTGAACAATCAATGGAACAGAAGACTTCAGGGGGTGAATTAATATAGATTATAGGGAGCTATGCTGTAATGCCATGAGCACAGTTGGACAAGAGTCTGACTCCTGCACTCATCTTCTCACTAAGTGAGGGAAAGACTGACCACCTATTCCTCCGAGCACTCAAGCCTACAAACTGTGATGGCCCTATCACATCACATACACACAGCAGATTGCCATTTTGGGACATATCATCATAGAAGAATTCGGAGATCAGCTTGGTCGAATAGATAAGAGAGCTCATTCTTAAACTTCGGTATGCTGATGCCAAGGTAGCGGGTTCAACCCCTACACCAGTCAGTTGGACTAAAATGTTGACTTCTTGACCTTGACTTGGGGATGTAAATTACAAGTACCTCAGAAGTTGGGGTGGGTTTGTCTGATGGTGAGGGACACTGGTAAATAGGGAAAGCTAATCCAAATGCAAAAATCAGTCCAGTGCAGTAGAAGTAGAAGCACATATATGGACTACGCTTGAGTTTAAAGCAAGCAAATGAAGAAAAAAAATAGAAGAATGTTTCAAGTAACACAAACACACATACTGTCTTGGTCTGGCCATATTCTAAATCAAGAGTAAAAGTAAAAAGGACAGAAACTGAAGATTGATGGCAACTTGTTGGTTTGAAAAACTTGCACACAAATAAAGTTAGTTAGTTGCATATCCTTTACAGGACACTGCAGTCAACCCCAGCATTTATTGGCTGTTTGTGAATTACTAGGCAATGTTATGTTCAGTAGGTTTCCATTGCTTTTTGAACAGCTGATGCCTCATTCCTTTGAAATGAATGTAAAGTGATCTGCTTCCAAATCACCTGCAGCTGATGTTCGAACCCTCGACTTGATGTGACAGGGAATTGTGAAACTGTGTTTCACTATCTCCTAAGCCACTGAAACGAATAAGTTACAAACAATATAACACAAAGAATACTTTGAGTAATACTAAAGCATTAGAGGAAGACAGTCCACATGCTTTGGGCATCCCATGAGGAGAAAGCTGGAATATGTCATCACATCGGGGAAGTTGGTGGGGGAGACCAAGAGAGAAGATGATGGACAGTTTGACATCATGACATGGAGGAACATCAGTATCAGAAACAATTGTCAGTATGCGAGACAGAAGCTTGTGGACTAAGGAGATTTCCATGTGTTACTGGGACCCTTGAGAGAAGCAAAATATTGTAAACAGTAAACTTCTGTGGTGGGGGGGCATGGGGGGATTCCAGATTGCACTGAAAAACTTTAGCTGCAAAATCTATAACCAACTACCATAGTTTACTGTGTTACTATTCTTTGCATCTCTCAAGGGTCAAATCAAATCAAATCAAATCAACTTTATTAGGGTCACAAATTGGGCGCGCAGGCCCGTCTTACATTCGGCCCTTCCAATCACTCGTCTTTCGGTCATCAAGAGCATTATACATTTACATAAAAAGAAATATAAACATTGTGAAATGAATGTTGTAAACATAAACAAGGCTAATTACCATGTTATGAAGCCCATCTCCCACCTATCCATACATCACCCCACCCACACAACACCCCCACCTACCCACACATACGCGCACCAAGGGACACATACACACCCCCACCTACCCACACACACGCACACCAAGGGACACATACATACCCCACCAACCGACCCATCCCCCTCCCGCACATCCCCCACCCACACACACTGCCCTCACCTGATCCCCCAACCAAAACACACTCGCCACCCACAAACATTCCCCTTCCAACCCACACATCCCACGCACATCCACATACACATCCTACCCCACACATCCTCTCCCCACCCACGCCTCAAACCACCCATCCCCCAGCCACATCTCCATCGACAACATATTCCCCACCCACACACACAATCCCCCGCCAACCCACACATCACACATCCACTCACACATCCCCAAAACCATACACACACATCCCCACCAACTGACATGTCCCTACCCCCCCCCCCCCCCCCCCCCACACATACACACATCTCCCTAACCACCCATACATCCCAAATCCACTCACACACACCCCACCACCCACACATACAACTTCCACCCACCCACACATGCCGTAACCTAATCCCCCACCCGCACATCACATACACCCCCTACCACGCACTATTCCCAACCCACGCACCACACACACACATATCCCTCACCAACACATCCCCACTTACACACCACACACATATCCCCCACCCAGATACCACACAATATTCCCACCCACACCCACACAGATACCCTTAGCCATCCACCCCACATACCCCACTCACACACCCCAAAAATCCCCCACCCACACACACATACCTCACCCACACAATATCACCAACCAACACACCACACACCTCTCCCCACCCACACACGCATTCCCTACCCATCCACCAACACACACTCACTCACGTATACATCCTCCACTACGCACCCACACACCCCCACCCACCCACTCCCAACCAAACATCTCTCGATCACAATACCCCTACCCCCACACACATCCTCTACCCACTCACATATCCCACCCCGACACATACAACTCCCTCACCCACCTACACGTCCGTAAGCCACTCACACACCCCCACCCACACACACACATCTCCCACCCACACTCCCCCACATACTTCCCCCAACCACCACAATCCCCTGCTCACCCACACATATACCCCACCTATACGCACATTCCCCGCACCCATCACACACATCCCCCACATGTTATGACAGCTACTGTTATAATGGTGTCAAGTATTGGCCTTCATATATACTAGATCAAGGCATAATAAAATGAGGTGATAATCTACCTTTCCTACCCAGAAAACAAATCTCTAGTACCTATTTTACAAGGCCAATTTTAAAAATAGCAGTGGGCATTGATTTAAGAGCAGACATATCTCTAAGGAGATCACATCATTCAATTGACAATGTTTTTTTCTATTTAAGTGTAACATGCATAGTAGACAATTGATGTACAAAAGATCAGTGCTTGGAAGGGCCAAATGTAAGATGGGCCTGTGTCCCAATTTGTAACACTTTGAAAATAAAGTTTGTTCGTTCATTCATTCTGCTAGTGCTTGGTCTGGACCAGGCATCAACAAAAGTGACTCTCCAATCTGCCCTGTCATCCCATATTTTGACAAAGTTCATGTTGTTTGTGTTATGATTTGTTGCCCAACTGTGTAAGCTTCACACAGATCATTCTTTGTTTTTCTTTGCCTCTCTTGCCTTCCTAAGGTTAATTTGTCTTTTCCACCTGTATGCCCAGGGTCCCGCTTATTCAAGTGTACAACATTCTTTTCAAACAGTTTAAGATGTGAGGCTAAACAAACTTGAAACCAGCCTGGAAACATTCATTACAATCACATGGAGTTAAGTCTCGACCAAAAGGCCAATAAAAAAGCAGTGGGCGTGGCTTTGGAAGCATCTCATAGTCATCAGGGTTAAAACACAAAGGAATGGAGTCCCATTGACTCACACATAATTTTGATAGAGGTTCCTGAAACAGAAGCATCCTCTGGAGTCGGTCTGGCAGCCCAGATCTTCTGACTCGATCTGCCCTTCCAGGACTTGAACCCATACCAGAAGAAACAGCCACGAAACACAGTTTAACTAGTGGCCAGGGATGGGAGCAGACGCTGTTTAAGAAATTTAGAACCAAGGGATTTGATTTAATCATAAAATGACTGAAAAGTCTGGAACTTTTTGTTAAATAATCACGTCTACATATGACATCAGAATGATTCAGGTAACCTATGGCCAGGAGAAACTTAGTCAAGGCTAGACTTCCTGTACGCATCTCAGCTGTCAGGACCGATGACATGTGTCTGCACTGATCTGGAGGCGCTGGAGATGGAAACAGACCATGTAACACCAAACACTGTAACATTTTTTTGTCCCCACTTTTAACTAAATGGCAGACATCCTCCCAGTCTATACATGGATCTGCACTGTATTCAAGCAGAAGTTCCAGAAGAGTTTGGTTCCTGTCCCGAACAGTCAAAGACACGGCTGACTTTCCTTCTGCAGCACAAAGGTTGGGATTGGCTCCTGAGACCAGCAAGTACCTGGCATTTGTCAGAAGTTCATTACCTTGACCTAGAGTGTGATGAAGTGCAGAAAATCCTGACCCATCAGTCACATTGATATCGGCACCATGGTTGATAAGTAAAGACATGGCATTTTTACCTGCAGCAGATTTTGCTGCCCACATTAATGGAGTCATACCTCTCGGATCCTGGACATTCACATCAGCATTATGATCTAAAAGGTAAGCTATGCTGTCACATGCACTGCTGCTACCAGGCTTCTTTGCCAAGGTTAATAAGGGAGTTTCTCCCTTTGGGGTGATTGTGTTTACTGATGCACCAGCCTCAACAAGTTTCTTTATAAACTCCACGTTTTCACAACAGGCTGCATGCCCCAGTGCTGTGAAACCAGATTTATCAGTCATATTAATATCTGCTCCAGCATCTACCAGATCATGAAAACACAGTGGCCATTATGTCTACTCTGGCAGCATGCATGAGGGGACTCATGCCAGTCTCATCACAGATGTCAGGACTGGCACCAACATTCAGAAGAATCTGCACACACTTGATAGAAGTGTTCAAAGAAAATTTCACACAATTTCTGTTGCCAACTTTATCAACGAGTTTCTGAGTAACCTCTGACACAAGCAGATCTGGAAAATGTGAATTATGAATATTTTCTACTGCATATATTAGAGCAGTTTTACCATTTCTGCACTGCATATCTTTACAAATGTCCGTACTGGCAAGAAGAACTTGTAAACATTCATGATACCTTCCTAACGCAGCCAACATCAACGCAGTTCTACTCTTGCTATCCCGAAGCTCCTGTTTGGCCCCAGCTTTGATCAGGCACTCAATACATGCTGCATACCCAGCTTCTGCTGCCATCATTAAGGCTGTTTGTCCACATTCATCTTTCAGGTTTAAGTTAGCACCAGCTTCTACCAGTTGAAGAAGTGAATTGATTCGTCCCCGCACCAGCATGCATGCATAGTAGCAGTTTTAAATCTGTTGTCAGTTGCATCAAGATTAGCTCCGTTTTGTATTAAAACTTGCACTGTATTTGACTCCCGCTCCACAGCGACCATCAAAATTGTTTTCCCAAATCTTTGTGGTTCATTTACAGAAGTTCCTGCCTGAACTAATGTTTGAACACAAGTTTCACAGTTCTGATAAACAGCTGTTACCAAAAGAGAGTTGCCCTGGGAATCATGAATGTCAATGTTAGCCCCAGCTGCAAGAAGATATTTCACACATTCACAATTGTTGTTTTCTACTGCAATCATCAATCCGGTCTTGCCACGAATATCACGTATATGCAGATTAGCTCCTGCAGCCACCAGCATCTGCAAGATTTCAACATTTCCTCTCTGGCAAGCAATCATAAGTGCTGATGTACCAAAAGAGTCAAATGCGTCAACTTTAGCGCCAGCTTCCAACATAACTTGTATGTATTCAGTGCGTCCTTTATCTATAGCCAGCATCAGCGGGGTTTGTCTGGACTTATAAGTTTTATTCACATCAGCACCAGCTTTCAGCAGAGTTTCTACAGCGACATCAATTCCTCGTTCAATGGCAAGCCACAATGCAGACTTCCCTGTAATATCACAGGAATCAATGTGACCATCACTATCAATCAGTGCCTTCAGATTAATGAGCTGACCTGTGCTGGCAACATCCAGATACACAGAAGTCTTTCTCATTTCCGCCATCTCTGCCTGCAGAAAGACAACCAGAGTTCATTGAAAGCTATATGCCAACAAGTAATTATTACTGTCTGCCAACAAGTAAAAAATAATTAATGGCATGCTAATGTAAAACAATGTGGAGCAATGGCAAACTACCACATTTGTTTTCCAAGAATATATTCACTGATGTAACAAAGCAAGATCAGTGGATTGGCACATTTATAAACTTTACAAGACTCCAGACTGAATAACGTAACATGATATAACAATTCTTTTACACTTCTTAAAATAAGCAGCGTCAAATCATGATTTTCATGTTGTTATTTCTTAAGAATATATTTCTGAGGAATACATTGACTAAACTGGTTTTGTACCTATTATCATAGATTTAAAAAAAAAAAATTCGAAAGAGTTAACAACTTCACTTATAACTGATGTTGCCTAGTATCAGCATTCTCTAACATATTGTTTTGAAATCATCATCATCATCAAGTGCCCTGCCAGCTAGCGTAGGCGTTCATGGGTCTCCACAGATCTCGGTCTTTAGTTTTTCTGGATTCCTGCTGATATTCCTCCATGCCACCATCTCAATCCATCCAGCATAATTTCTCTTGGTCTGCCTCTGCCTCTCTTCCCCTCGATCTTTCCCACGATGTTCTCCAATGCCTCTCTTCTCATCACATGACCGAAGAAAGATGTTTGTCTCTTTCTTATTGTTGTATATAATGTTCTAGCTTCATTAGCCTGTTTTAGGCAGTCATTGTTAGTTACTCTGGCAGTCTAAGGAATTTGGAATATTCATCTCAGGAACCACATCTCTGTTGCTTCTAATTTCTTTTTAATTTGTTCATTTACATTCCAAGATTCACTGCCATACAGCAAAACTGGTTCTACATAGCATTTCAGCAATCTCTTTCTTACATTCAGTGAAAGTGACTTATTGCATAAGTCAATCAATCAATCATGTGCCATGCCGGAAAGCGTGGGCGGTCATGATTCGCCATTTCACTCGATCACCAGAGGTTGTGGATCAGCTCAGTGTTCCTGTCTCGTCCATGCCATGTGGCCAAGTGATCCAGGTATTTTCCTCTCGGTCTTCCTCTTGGTCTGTTCCCTTCGATCTTGCCAGCTGTCACTAAGTTCTCCAGTCCATTTCTTCTCATAACATGTCCAAAAAATACACTTATTTGAGATTTTAACACTTATTGCATAAGATACCCTTCATTTGCTTGCGCTATTCTGCTCTTAAACTCTGTTGTACATCTTCCATCTGATGTTATAAATGTCCCTAGGTATCTAAAATTATCCACTTGGTTAAGAATTTTTCCTTCTATTTCTATGTCACTTTTTGGTGTCACCATTTTCTTTGATATCACCATTGTTACTGTTTTCTTGATATTCAAGGAGAGTCCTTTCCTTGCACTCTCTATTACTACAGTGTCCAACAATTGTTGTAGGTCTGTTGATTTATCGGCCACCAATATGTGTCATTTCCATAGCGTATAATATTTATATTATAACCTCCAACTAGTATTCCTGGCATCTCTTTGATCTCTCTCGTTATTACTTCGCTATATAGGGAGAAGAGATCTGGTGACAAGACACACTTGTCGTACTCCTAGCTTTATCTGTTTGTAACTACCCTCTTTATTTCCCATTTTAATTGCTGCTACTTGGTTTCAGTAAATATTCTTTATTATTCTTAAATCTTTCCCATCAATGCTGATATTTTCCAACATTTTAATCAGTTCGTCATGTTTTCAAAATAAAACAAAAATTACTTTCAAATATTACTTTGCTGATTCCACACATAACATCTAGTATTAGAATCACTGACTGTTTTATTTCACCACAAAGTCCAATATTTATGGGGTAGTTTTATGCCATTTCTCATTCCACTGTTACATATTTATGTAAATTTAGCATAGTATGAAAGTATCCAATAAAACACATGCTTTGACAGAGCTAACACATTCATGAGTTGTAAGTTTAAAAATTATAAAAGGACCATTTTACACGCCTCAAGGCAAACTGAGCATATGGTGCTAGACACATATTTGTATAGACTAATCAGCACTCAGTGGGTGATGTGGTTAGTATAATACCAACCACCTTTACTTCCCAAGATATTTACAGGTGCCTTTTTTTAGGCTGGGTCACCTCATACATGAAATAATGTCTTATTAATTATTTGTGTTTTATTGTGAGTTCGGTTAATGGTCAACATTCTGCAAACAAGAATAGGGCACTCTTCCGAATTGCGGTCCCAAATAGTTCCGCAGTGAATACGTGATTTGGTATATCTTACAGAGCCTCAATGGGTCAAAGGTAATGGGTCAAAGGCAATGGGTCAAAGGCAAGTCTATGTGATGTCATCGGGACTAACTACATGACATATTTTTGTTAAACTTTCGTCGTGTTCTCAGTGGCATAGCGGTAAGTATCTCCGCCTGTAACGCAGGAGACCGTGGTTCGATTCCCCACCGGCAAAATGTGGTAATTTTTTTTTTTTCAATTTTCATAAATTAATTAAGCGAAAGCGACAAGATAACTATGTACAAAGACAGTTATTCGGCATATTGACAAAATTAGCTAACTTTTGATTGCCTTTTTTGTAATCAATTTTATTTTGTATTGTTAGAAGATTTTACTCAATGAAGAGATCCTTTGTATCGTTTTGTTTACGTTACTTTATTTTTTGTCTCTGTGGGAGTCTCTGTGGCGAAGTGATCAAGCCGTTTGACTCGTGCTTCGAAGGTTGTGGGTTCGATTCCGGGCCGCGCCCTTCGGTTTACGAGTTAAATGATTCAGAGACTCCTGTGGGTCGTCGCTAAAAAAAAGCTACGGCGTTCGTGCTTTGTGCGACGCTTTCCGCGCTGCGGGAAGAGACCGAGCCATATGGGATAAACCCGGTGCAATGAAGTCGACTTTTAAGCGACTTTTTTTAAAGCCTTTTAAACGCTTATTTTGCTGATGATATTCGCTCGACACCACCGCACCAGTCCATCCAACATCATTTCTGTTAGCCTCGATCGTTGGGCGGCGCTTACCAAACCCGACACCCCACATTGTGCCAACGGCTTCGGGCGGAAGAGCGCAATTGGGAGGGTATAAACATTGAGCACAACCTGCCAGCAGTGGGTTGTGCTCAATATTTAAATCTATCGTCTGTTAAGACAGTAAGTTGCCAGTGGTAGATAATTC